>ML685876.1:4843100-4870569 GCA_007922175.1 Pelusios castaneus
CCTCAGCAGGTCTCTCAGAGATAGCCTTTTCAGGCATATGGGTTACATAAACTCTAGTTTATGATGTATAAAGCTGCTTGTGAAAAATCATTTCCAAGTTAAAATGCTCTAGCTAATAGCTTTACAGTACACATTAAGGACAATGCTTTCTGAATAGATCACTGAGCAAGTAACATCAAAGAAAACCATGAGGTCTATTCTGAGTCTGTCCGGGTTTCACTGGAATTGCCAATTCACAGTTAGTGATGTATCGATTTCAGAAGGATCAACACCACTCTTGAATAGCATCATGTATGCAGGAAAATACCATTCTGATGTGCAGAAAGAACAGCAAATATGGAAGGCGCCCAGCATGGCTTAGCAGAGAACAGGGAAGCAAGGAAGCTTAAAAGAAGTGGAAGCTTTGACAGATGAATAGGGAGGTATATAAAGATATTGCTTGGGCCTTGCAGGAATAAAATCAGAAAGGCCAAAGGGAAATTGGAGTTGCAGCTAGCAAGGGATGTGAAGGATAACAGGAAAGGGTCCTAGAAGTATGTCAGTAATAGGAAGAGGATATGGAATGGTGTAGGTCCCTTACTGAATGAGGCAGTTATCATTGTGGTGGATTATGTGGAAAAGGCTGAAGTACTCTATGCTTTTTTTACCTCAGTTGTCTCAGGCAGGGTCAGCTCCCAGGCTACTACACTGGGTAACACAGAATGGAGAAAAGGAGAGCAGCCCTCAGTGATGGAAGATCAGGTTAGGGACTACTTAGAGCAGATGGATATGCAGAAGTCTATGGGGCAAGATGAACTGCATCAGAGAATGCTGAGGGAGTTGGCCAATGTGATTTACAGAGACACTGGCCATTATCTTTGAAAACTCATGGCAAAGAGGGGAGGTCCCAGATGAATGGAAAAAGGTAAATATAGTACCTATCTACAAGAAAGGAAAAAAGGAGGAACCGGGAAACTACAGACCAATCAGCCTCACCTCAATCCCTGGAAAAATCATGGAGTAGGTCCTCAAAGGATACATTCTGAAACATTTGGAGGCAAATAGTGATCCAGAACAGTCAGCATGGATTCACCAAGAGCAAATCATGCCTGACCAACCTGATTGCCTTCTGACTGGATTTCTGGATGCAGGAATAGCCGTTGACATGATATACCTCGACTTTAGCAAAGCTTTTGATATGGTTTCCCACAGCATTCTTGTCAGGAAGTTAAGGAAGTATGGGTTGATGAATGGACAGTAAGGTGGATATAAAACTGGCTAAATCATCAGGCTCAGTGGGTAGGAATCAATGGCTCGATGTCTAGTTGGCAACCAGTAATGAACGGAGTGCCCCAGCGGTCGGTCCTGGGGCTGGTTCGGTTCAACATCTTCATTAATGATCTGGATGATGGGATAGATTGCATGCTCAGTACATTCACGGATGACACCAATCTGGGGGGGATGGTAGACACGCTGGAGGGCAGGAACAGTTTTCCGGGAGACCTAGACAAATTGGAGCATTGGGCTAAAAGAACTCTTGTGAGGTTTAACAAGGACAAGTGCGAAGTCCTGCACTTACAACAGAAAAATCCCATGTACTGCTACAGGCTGGGGACCGATCGGCTAGGTAGCAGCACTACAGAAAAGGACCTGGGGGTTATGGTGGGCGGTAAGCTGAATATGAGTCAACAGTTTGCTCTTGTTGTCAAAAAGGCGGCCAATGGCATATTGGGCTGCATCAGTAGGAGTGTTGCCAGCAAATTGAGGGATGTGATTATTCCCCTCTATTCAGCACTGGTGAGGCCACATCTAGAATACTGTGTCCAGTTTTGGGCTCCCCACCAGAGAAAGGATGTTAACAAGTTAGAGTTCAGCGGAGGACAACAAAAATGATTAGGGGGCTGGGGCACATGACTTACGAGGAGAGACTGAAGGAACTAGGGTTATTTAGTCAGCAGAAGAGAAGACTGGTGGGTGGGGGAATTTGATAGCAACCTTCAACTCCTTGAAGGGGTGCTCCAAAGAGGAGGGAGCTAGGCTGTTCTCAGTAGTAACAGAGGACAGAACAAGGAGCAATGGTTTCAAGTTGCAGCTGGGAAGGTTGAGGTTGGATATTAGGAAAAACTTGCTCACTAGGAGGGTGGTGAAGCATTGGAATGGGTTACCTAGGGAGGTGATGGAATCTTCAACTTTGGAAACATTTAAGGCCTGGTTAGACAAAACTCTGGCTAGGATGATTTAGTGGGAGTGGCCCTGCTTTTAGCAGGGGGTTGGACTAGATGACCTCATGAGGTCCCTTCCAGCCCTATGATTCTATGTCTGATACTGTATCATGAGTCAATGGATTCAGCATACACTGCCCCAGAAATATCAGGGTATAAAATTAACTACAGTTTAATTGGAATCTTTATGGGAGAAACTATGGCTTTGAGACAGTCTGAATTAAATTAGTAGTGTTGCTTGGGTGATAGGAGCTTCCAGCAGCAGCGCTAACAGTTCCTGTGGAATAGGAAGATCAAGTTAACATTCTGTTTATAACAGCAGTGAACTATTTCGTCCTCTTCAAAACTCTCATTGTGAATAGAATATTCAGGCACTTTACATTGAGGACCACTTCTCAGTGGGTGGTTTCAGATTGAACCAGTTGAGTAGCTGACCCATGGTAGGCCTGGTCTGCATGAGGGCAGAACACTTTTAGGAACTGCTCCAATGTAAAAGAAAAAATATTGTTTCCATTGTCAATTCACTTTTTTGAAGGGGGGAAAAAAATCCACACACTCCCCCTAGAACAGAAGCTGAAGTGCATAAACTGTCAGTTTTGGAAATGCAACTCTAGTTAGTGAACTTAAACATTAGATTACAGTATGGACCAGGAAAAGGTGGTGGTTTTTTTCTCTTACTGTGGACTTACAGTATATGATGAGCTGATCCACTGTTAACATTACTTACAAATGTCACCTCTCTGGACAAGTAGGGAGATCATCAGGAAAGGGATTAACTCCATTATTAGTAGATAGTGTATAGGGTAGGTGAAGGGATGACAGACACAGAATGTCATGTCATGGAGGAGCAAAAGCTGCTTTTTAGAGCTTGCTACCCCCTTTTATTAAGCAGCATAAACAACTTTCATAGAATCATAATAAGCATTCATGTACAAAAACATAGCAGGATACAGGAACATAACAAGGTCAAATACTCAATGTTTTTTCTATCTCGCTGTCCGTTTCCCACACTCTCCCTGCCCAGTATGTTTACAGGTGGACAGCCCGAGATCATGCATTGAGGTGGTCCAGGTGTGCCTGGACGTGCTGTCTCAGCATAGACCACGGGCCATGAATCCCTACAGTAGGATAGTATATAGCCTAGAAAAATAATTTTGCTGAAGTGCCATCTCACCAAATAAATTAATTTATTTTCAATATTCTACTTTATAAATCCTGTAGAGTCTTGAATATACTTTTAATACATCAATAATGAAGTAAAATGTAGCCAAGGTGACTGTGTCATACAAAATCTATAGTTCAAGCTATCCTATGGTCCTGATCCTGTAAAAAGTTATGAATGTGACTCACATAAAGTCCTGAACTTGTCTTCTCACTTCAAGTCTTTGGTTACTACTTATTGCCAGCACTGAAAGTATCTAGCCTCTTCCATGGCACACAAAAAGTCAGTGGAAAGCTTCTAGATGTCAAGCACTTTAGAAAATCAAATTATTTATTTAGACACAGAAATGAGGACTTAAGAGCCTACCTTTAGTCACCCTTTTTTGAAGAACTTGCCAATATGTGCTTAGGGTGAAATCCAGAACACTTAAATCCATGGAAGCTTTTCCATAGCCTTCATTGGGTCAGAATTTCACCTTCAATATTTACACCCACACCCACTCCACCATGAATACTTTGCAGTTCTTTCAGCCTCCTTTATCAAGGACTCTCCAAACACTTTATATACATTACTTACTTTTCCCAACTTTCCAGGAAGGAGAAAAAATATTAATATATGTGGGTGACTACTGCAAAAACCAATTTCATTAATTGTTTCAATTTTTAAATGAATTGGCTTTGACAGTATTAGTGCCACTTTTGTGGTTGCTGTTAATATTCTAGAAAATGATTTTACCAGCAGGGATGTTAACAGGCACAGCATTCTGAAGAATATTCACAGAAAACAAACTCTAAATAATTAAAAGTAAGTATCCAGAAAGGAAACCTGATCTGAACTGTCAAGTCAATCCCATAATGAAAGAGAAAATGCTATATCAAGTGACCCATGTGTCAAGTTTTTAAAAAACAACATACAATTAGAAAATGTTGAACACTTCCAACAAGGCCAAGAATTATTTATGCAAATCTTTCACTGAAGAAAGTTGAGAAACTCTCAATCTGCTTGTGGTGAATTCAGGAATAGGAAAAAAGGGTGGAAATCATTCAAGTTATTAATTATTACTCCAGTCCAATAATTATACCCATTTTACAGTTGGATAAACTGAGGGACAGAAGATCACATAGAACGCCACTGGAAGTACAGAGTTGGGAATAAAACCTAAGAGTCCTAACTTGCTTTTTCCATGCTTAAGGACCTGACTCTGCACTACTAAATTCAATAAGAAAATTACTATTCTCTTCAATGAGGACAGGATTCAGTCTTTAACCTTTAGATCGAACTAATTGCCACCTGATCAACCATAAACTGTGGTTCAGACACCAAACCTTCTCTTATGGAAACGTTCCTCTACAGAAAAGTCCTATCAAAAGGAATAAGGGTAAAATAAAAAGGATTAATAGAAATTAACAGGACTATATGGAAATTAAAAAAAAAAAAAGAAAAAATGTGTAGAAGTTAACATACCATACCATACCATGAACTAGATAAACTTAAAAATTCTCAATAAAAGTTATTAAGTATTAGTTTCTATATGACTTTCTATAAGGGTTAAACATGAATAGCCTTCTCCTCTATAAGGGATTCTGGAAAATATCTACCTTTGTAAACATATATGCAAAAAATCCAATCCTTCTGCCAAAAATGTCTGGCTCACTAACTTTAGTGACCTTGTAGAGCACCATCTGCTGGAGTCATTGTTGCAGAAGGAAATATATGTTTGATTTCTTGAAGAAACTGTCTTCCCTGAGAAACATTCTTGCTTGGCTAAGTGTTTGGTAAGATGCTTCTTATAATATAATCATACTGCTTCCCACGGCATTTGCTGTACAGCTGAGGTGATATTACATTACTGTATGTTATTGAATATTTCTAAATAATAAAACTTTGATGCTCTTCTCTAGGATATTAGACCACCCAATGGGGTGTTTATTAATGCGTGAGAGTGCAGCCTGATTGGTTCTTCTAGCCTCTCTTCCTTTAGTTGATTTAAAACAGATTGTATTTATTTGCAATTCAATAAAGACCTTGCATAAATTAAATCTGTGAACTTGACTATTTTTCTTCCAGAATTTGAAAGTTCTTTTGGGAACTGCTTTAATTAAAGAATTAGTCAGGAGAACACCTGTTTAGGTGCAGCATGGTTTTAGTTTGAAAAACACTGATTAAAACTTTTCTTTGACCTGAATTTTTTTTGACTAACAAAAATATTTCTGTTGAAAGATAGAAGGAAGAGGAGCACATTCTTGCCCACCTGTCAAAAAAGGTACATCAGATCCCGCATGAGGTATCATTTTGTAGCTTTGCTATTGAACTAGCATTTATAATAACGATAGCGCCCAAGTTACTAAACACAAGCATGCTGTGAGTGATGATGTGTGCTCAATAACAGTGAACACTACTCTGTCAGATTGGAACTGCAGATATTGCACCTTTTTTCTTCCACTTACGTCAGTGTTGGAAGAGTGCCCATGATGCCCTTATGTGCTTCTCAAGACAAATTCATAGACAATTTGTTTGACTCATCTTGTATTTTGTGAAATCAGATTAGCCATAGCTGTATAAATGAAATGTTTTCTAATTTAATACATTATGTGAAACAGAATGTACCAGTATTCAACTGCAAAAACACTATCTTGCAGTAGCATCAGAGTTCTGGTTCACACCTACAATCCCGTTCTCCCCCACCCGTCCCTCAAATTAGAGAAAAATGGTATCTGATGTTTCTGCCTTCTCCGGTGCTAGAATATGACAATAGTGCTTCAGTGAGAATGGTGTAAGACAAGACCAGAGAACTGATTCAGATTTTCACTTAAGCAGATATGTAATTTTAAGCATGTGTTTACATCTCACTGAAATTAATATTTTGCATTATTTCAATTAATTATTTGTATGTAACTTGCCTTAGTATTGCTGTCACCTTTTTGGTCCTAAAAGCTCCCTTAATATATATTTAGCTGATCAGTCTCTAATTATTCAAATGAAGGCTGAATATACAGTTAGGGTACAGTTTATATAGTGAGTAATTAAAATGAACTTTAGCAGATTTTGAATTTGAATGGGAGCCCATTATAGTCCCCTTAAGCAAGACTTTTAGTGCAGAGAGAAATTTTAAATTGGATATTGTAGACTCAGTATCATAGATTGGGTCCAATATCGAACTAAGTGTCTCCAAAACACTCTCGCAAACAGAGCCACAAAAAGGAGTTTTCACACTTCATGCATGGTGGGCTCCTTCTGCTCACTAGACAGTTGGCTTAGTCCTGTGGCTTAGCAATTGTGTGAATTAAGAAGTAACATACAGAGCTCCAGTATATACTGTGTAGGATTGGTTGAAAATGTTCTGTCAAAACCACTTTTTAATTAAAGGATTTTTGTAAAAAATGTCTGTTGAAAAAACAAAGTTTTAGCTGAAACCCAAAAAATTTCAATTAAAAAATGTTGCCAACAGCCAAAATGTTGCTGTTAGGCTATTTCAGAATCCAATTCTCCTCTATGTTCCGAGTGCTCCAGCTGGACTATATCTCCCATAATGCACTGCGTCAATTCCATCAGAGGAAATATGGAATGAGCCAGTATTTGAATAAGAGAATTCCAAGGATCAACTTTGAGGTGCTGCAAGAAATCAGTATTGCTGATTCAGGAGCTCAAGCACAATGTTAGAGGGCACTGTTGCTGCTGAAGATGCCATTTTTTGAATGAGATATGGAACTAAAGTCTCTTTCATTTGTGATCATTGAAGACTGCTGGATGCTAGTTGTGGTTAACCCTAGTCAAATTCCAACTCTGGCTACTGCATTCTGCCATTCTAGTGCTCCTCCCATAAACAGCCGTATTCTGTTGATACAACTTCCTGTTCCACCCCCAAAGTAACTCTATTTCCCTGGTGGATAAAGTGATCTCAGTATTTTTCTTTTCTTTCTTATCAACATTTGTGCAGCATATTGATGCCCTGAGCTTGAAACCATCGCAGAACAGGAAAATATTGTTAATATTTTCCCTCTGTGGGAAAGAAAACTGGCAAAACTCTAGTCCATGCTGGGTGTCTATCACATGCTGGGTAAACTCTTTTAATAATAGGACCCATGCACTCAGGGAAATTCCAGGACTGAACACAACATTGTGTTAGAGGGGCACATAGTACAAAACCACAGCAGCTAAGAAAAATTAATGAATAATTTAATGAGAAATCTTGCAGTTGGACCATAGTTCTGAAAAAGATTTTGCAGCAAAATTTCAAGGCAAAAAGACTTGTATTTGTTTGTCTTGGGCTTGCCAACATTCTGCTAAAAGATTGAGTAATTCTGGCATCCTAATTTTCACAAGACAAAGCCAATGCCATCAGAATGCAATGATGTGCTTACTTTACAACTCTGGTCAGGCTTCCATATTCTTGGAACGCTGGAAATCAGCAACAAGACCATCTTGTCTAATGCATCTGCAAGCAACTGTGACTCTTAGTTAAGCAGCTTCCCTGTAGCATTGCCAGGGAAATGCTCCAAAAAAAAATCAATCCAAATGGAAAATTCTGTCCTTAACTTTCTTTTTGCAATGAAATGGCATGATTCTCAACTTGTTTTGCTACTGTAGATATTGGGAGAAGTTTAAATTGTATTTACATACAAAGTTTGGTGACCTTGCACAAAAAATCTTTATAGAAACTATAGTTGCGATGTAGATAGTGGAATAGAGTACATAATATAATCTATTGCAGTTGTAAATATGATGGAATTTGTGCAGATATACAACATAATATGACACCAATTTTGTGAAGTCTTAGGTGTGTATTAACCTTAACTATTGAAATCAATCATATGAGTAATTCCATTGATTTCAATAGTTAAAGTTAATAATATGTGCACAGGGCTCTGTGGAATAAGTCTACGTCCAATGAGTGATAAACAGGTACAGATAAGAGTTACGCACTTGTACAGATTCCTGAGCAAGGAGTGAAGTGTGGCATTGGTAGAGTCTTGGTCTTCCTCATTGAGTAAATATGTGAACATAACAAAGAAGGTCTAGCTGAAGAAAGCCAGAATTTTGAAGCAGTGCCCTTGACAGAAGAAAGCTTTCTGTACATGGCTTTCTTGTGGCTTATTTTCCCCCCTCTTCCAGACTTTTAATGTGAAAAACAAGCTGTGAGCACAATGTGTTTATAGTAAGTACAGCTTTACAAGACTATTAACACAGCCTCAAACAGTGAAAAGCTTCTTAATAGCAACGGAGCGGAAACAGCTCACACATCTCAAATAAAACATCTCAGATGGTTTAACTCTGGCCTGCCAGGGAAAACTAGTCTGTTTTTTTAGAATCAGAATTCAGGAATGGCTTAAACTTCAAAGAAAAACTGTGAAAGCATGTGTTAAAGTTAAAAGGAAAAGGCTTTTTTTCAAAATGGTCCTGTGTTTTACTTCCTGTACATCCATGACTAGCTAAGAGTCATGATGATCTCCACTGAAGTAGCAATGAAAGTTCTAGACACAGTTTAAGGATAGTATGTTGCTTTCAATTTCCAGGGTGAGGTAATATTAAAAGTTCCCCAATTCGCTCCACTTGCACCAAACCTCCTTCTTTCTCTCTTGCTTTATTTCTAAAGACCCAAGCTGCCTTTACAGCTTCAAAATGTCTGGCTAAGTGTTGCAGGGTTTGGGGGTTTTTTTATCTGCTCCATCTGGGAGTGGAACCAGAAATCCATCAATTTCTTATAAGGAAGCCTGCAAAGTTTGTGAAGTTTTTAACCCAATTTTTACAAACTCCTGAAGCTTGCATACAAATTTTGGCTACTTACTCAAATTCCAAAATTGTTGAATGTCCCTCATCAGGAGGTAATATCTAGTGTTCTCCGTTGACAGATAAATTCATGTCTTCAGGAACATTAAAGCACTCTATACCCAACAGAAAGAATTATTACAGATTTTCTATACTAAGTTCTGTGCAATAGTTCTAAATGAATAATGGTCTGTTTGAATATGAGCAGTTGTACTTCTATTCTCTTGAGTGGGAAATAAATTGTTCATTAATGGCAAAAAAAAATCTCATTTAGATATCTATAGGTACTGACTCCTCCTTAAAACATCTTTCTTTAAAATGGTTCAAAGCTCTGCCATCTCCTGGCACTTTAAAAGTAGGGTGAATACTATGATCCCGATTTTAAAGATGGAGAAACTGAGGCCCAGCTCCTTAAAGATATTTAGGTGCCTAACTCCCCTTGATTTCCTTGATTGGGAGTTAGGCATCTAAATATCTTCGAGGATCTGGGCCAGAGAGCTGAAACAACTTGCCAATGTCATGCAGCAGGCTAGTGTCAGTCCCAGAAAGAAAAGTCAAAATCTGCTGTCTCCCTGCTCAGTACCCAAGCCACTAGTCTACAGCTTGATTGTGCATACACAGCTTTTACAGCTGTGGCAAGCACCAGGGTGCAATTGAGAGTTCTGGTTGAAGAAGTGAAAAATGGCTGGAGCATCTGAAAGCTACAGAGCAATGTAACTAACAGCTGGTGGTATATTTAACATATGCTCATGCCAACTACAGCTGTGGGGGAAGAAAATACTTTCCCTGACTATTAATTTATAGGACATTCATAGAGAATAACAGGGTGGGTTTTCCCCCTATCTTTCTATCTCTCTCTCTCTCTCTCTCTCTCTCTCCCAGACATTTCTGCATGATGGGTTTGCTGAGAAATGTGTCATACATTTTAGGAGAACACGCATGAAGAAAAGATTTCTCTACTAGTTTCAAGTAGTAAATACTAGCTGAAATTAACTGGTTAAATGTTAGTGGTGTTGTGCTGTGAAGGCGTGTGTTTGTGTTGAAAGGACAAAAACTTAATATAATAACTCAGTTCCTCAAAGCTCTGCATGTACCCTACCTAGTTAATCCAAACAGGCTAGCACTTGCTGAACTGTTTGTCTCCTTCCACCCACACATTTTTGACTGCAAAATCTGCAGCAATGTTCAAAAACTTCCTTCGGTGCAATGCCTGCATTTTAAAGCTGCTGGGCTTTCTGAAATAGCTACAAGCAACACCTGCCCCTTCTCTAATCACAGTGCCCAGGAGCATTATGGGAGGGAGTAGATCTGGCCTGGGGCAGTTCTCTTTCCTGCACTTTGTAAATCACAAACAGCAGTTTTGGTCCAGTTAGCAGTTTTTGACCTCCCAAGTGAAGCGAGACAAAGTTAAAGCAATCCAGCTCCCTCCTGTCCCCACCCTATAACTAGGGACCTTTTGCAGAGTGCCTTTCTCGCTTCTTACACTTGGCAGCTCCTTAGCCCAGCAGGGAAACAGTTGGCAGCAGCCTGCCTTTTTAGATAGCTGTCCCACTCTCAGCCTGCTGCAAGCTGTCTGCCATCCCTACCAGAGGGACTTTGGGAAAGTCACCCTTCATCCAGCCAACAAGACGACACCTAAGGAGACACTCTTCCCTAGTGGTAGCCGGAGCAGGAGGCAATCCACTACCGTCTCCCAGATTATTCCTCCCCTTGGATGAGTCGCTCTGAGGAGGTAAGCAAGTTCCGTTGCTGAAACTTTCTTCCTGTCCCACAATCCCTGGCCAGGTAGGTGGGAAAGTTACCAGTAGTCCTCAGAGCCAAGAGGGGGTGCAGGAGGTGGTGTGAAAGGCTGAGGTGCCCTGGGTCTGGAGCTGGAAGGAAAGGAGAGAGGCGGCTTCTTTCTCCCTACTGTGCTGCCTGCTCTGTCCTGCTGCGCCCACGCCCTGAAACTGGAAGGCTGAGGAATAGTTGTTTGTAATTTTCACACTGTGCTTTGGACTTTACAGAGCCTACTTCTTGCTGCAGTTTAATTATTCCCTAGATCTGAGACACCACAAATCATAAACCCCGGAGGGGTCATGTTAACCTTAATCCTTGCAGAGATGAAAGACAAACAGGTAGCAGCTTGCAAACCAGTTCTTCCAGTACAGAGGGATGCACCTTGCCTGTTCTTACTGCTCTTACCAGAGCTGGCCTAAAAGAGAGTTTGTATTCTGGTGTACTTTTTTATTCCCCCCAGAAAAGCTTCATCAGAAGATTGACCCTTGCATTAGGTGGGGGGGGGGGAGGCAGAGAGGGAGGGAGAATTAATTTTTTCAAGCAGCTTTAATTTATTATAGCAGCAAACTAGAAGACGGGCCCTGTCTGAGGGGATTATAATAAGAGGCCCCCAGTGATTTCAGCAGAGTTCTGTGATGGTGTGGGCGATGTACCTGGGAAGTCAGTTGTGTGACTGTTGTAAGGGCTCAATTCTGGAAACACTTAAGAATGCACTCACCTCTATTGACTTCAAAATCTATTTGACTGTCAGAAGAAGGAGTTGGGGTGCAAAACTCTCATATCAACAAGTCTCTAAACAATAAAGAAATGAATTATGACTAAAGATGCAAAGTGGACAATGGTGAGGGAGCTGCATCTTTTTAAAAAATCCAAACAAAATACAGTAACAATGGGCTACCTTCAGGAGTCCAGATAAAACTGTGAATGGGTTTCCCTATCATATCACATCTGCAAGGCCCTGCATATTTGTGAGAGGAACAGGAAAATATATTTTTAAGCACTGGTTCCCAGCTTTTTTTGGCTGAGGGCCACATATATAATTTTTACAACCCTGAAGGATCACCAGTCTCTGCCAGCAGCCCCCCATTCCCTGTAGCTAGACAGAAAGAGTTTAGCAAGGAGGCTGCCTCCTCCATTAGCTCCCATCTCCCTGGCTACAGCAGAGAAACCACACGCAACCTGTAGCCCCAGGCATTCCACCTGGGTCCCTAGGCATGGGCTCCCCTCTGCAGAAAGAGAGACTAAAGATCAGTGCTCCCCTCCCTCTGGTTCCAGCAGGGACCCCAGCACCTACAAACTGAGGTGGACCGCTTTGCCGTGCTCCCTTCTATAGCCAAGAGGAGGCGAGTGCTGATCTCCCATCCTCCTTGCTACAGCAAGGAGCCTATGCTGGTCTTTTAGCCTATGGAAACGTGCTCTGCCTAAGGTCCTTAGGCAGCAGTTCACTTCTGCAGCCAGCAGGGGAGCTGCAGGCCACTTTTGCCCCCACACCACAGGTTGAAAACCACCATTTTTAAGATTCAGTTCAGAGAATTACAGGGGCAAGAGAAAGGAATATGGTAGAAAGGATCAGGTCCTGTTCCCAGTAAATCTTTGCTCTGGTGCAATCCCACCTCTTGGTTTTTAAAATTCCCAACTATTATGCTATAGTGTTACACAGAACTGTAGCAATGTTCCCCAATTTCAAAATAGGTGATGTTTTAAGTAAAATCTATGTAGCATCTGATATTGCATGTAAAGATGATTTTTACTGATAGTGCTGGTCACAAACGGTTGGCTTATTCCAAAACTTGAATTATTTTCTTCATTAGTAACATGTGTCCCATAGATGTTTTGAAAAATAGAACTTGTTTTCTATGTAAAAGAGTTGTTTGTCAGCAGTCTACCACCATACAAAATTCTTCTTAAAAACAAGAGTTCAAAACTTGCTAGTTTTCTGTGTATGAAGATGTTGACCGTGTCATTGTTGCCAAAACAATGAACTTGAAAGTATTCAGCTAAGATTATACCAAAATACCAAAATTGGTTTTTTAGTTGTATGTCTGGTTTCTATGAGCCAGCCACATTAGATAGTATTTTTTGAATATGAAGGCCAAAATCTTAAAGTATTTGAAGAGTTGAAATTAAGTAGTAGAGAATTGAGTCTAAAAGAGGCATAATATTTAGTCATTAAAGCAGGGGTTCCCAACCTTTTTGGTCTGAGGGCCACGGATATCATTTTCACAACCCTGAAGTGCCACCTTTCTCTGCCCAGAATATCCCCTTTCTCTGTAGCCAGACAGAATGATTTTAGCAAGGAGACTGCCTTCTCGGTGATCTCCCATCTCCCTGGCTGTTTGTTGTTTGGCATTCTTATAGCATACCCTATAATTTACTTTTTCAAAATATTTAATCAGTGTCCCTTCCATTCTGTGACCAATGGAAATAGGTTATTTCACCTTTATAACTTAGTATCGTCATTGGAATAAGAAAGGATGCCTTAATGCCTTTCCTAGAGTAAAGTTAATGGCCCACATATTCAGACCTTGTTTCCCTTTTTTTCAAAGGCACCTACAATAATCCTTGACTGTTCTGTGGGAACTGAGTGCTCATTCCTGAAAACTTGGCCATGGATGTCTAGAGTTGGGATCCTAAACCTGTATATGAACAGAATGGAAGTGGCTTGACTTTTCAGAATGGTGAGCATCTGTAGATCTCATTAGCTTGAAGGGGAACTGGAGCTGCTCAGCACCATTGAAAATCAGGTCACTTCTGTCTAGGTGACTTGAAAACTTTGAACAGTGTCTCCAGGTGAACTGGATGACTCCTTACACATTCATTATTTTCCTTAATAGCTGCCACCATATTTTTTGTAGTAAAATAATAAATAAATTGCCTTTAATCATAGGGTACTTGGCTGCTGTGATCTAGTAGTTGCAATCCTTTTTGCTTTAGTTTTTTGATTTTTTTTTACTGTGGTTTTTCCAAACCTGCTTGCTTCAACATGCATCTATATAATATTTTTGGCTATCATTTCATCCTAGGCCTTGCTGAAGACCATTGGTGGTTCTGTACACGTGATTACTTCTTAACTGAGAGTGGCGCTTTTGACAAGGAACCATTTAATCCGAAAAACTTGTTGGAATATCTGTTTTTGCCCCTGCTTTGGGTTAAACGCCATCACTTTATTTGGCATCGCTGTTCTTGTGTGGCAATTGGACGCTAAGTTTGGGAGGTTTTTTTTTCTTTGACTTGAGACTCAGCAAGGTCAGAGGGGTGTCTTTTCAGTGCTGTTTCACATTGCTCAGGGGAGCATGAAAAGATCTTTGATTTGCACTTGATTGCTTCTGAGCACA
Organism: Pelusios castaneus; assembly: GCA_007922175.1. Classification (NCBI taxonomy): domain Eukaryota; kingdom Metazoa; phylum Chordata; order Testudines; family Pelomedusidae; genus Pelusios; species Pelusios castaneus. Next base: position 4,857,344 of record ML685876.1, read on the forward strand.
ATGTGGAGAACACCTTGTCTGAACTCTTCTGACCCATCTTCTGAGTTCTCATTTACAGTTGTTTAAATTGCTGTCAGTGTCTCTGCAGTTATGCTCATACCCTCGAGTGTCACTCATCAGAAACCATTTCATCTTCCATTTTGCTCCCGGCAAGAAAGTACTTGGAAAATGTAAGTCATTTTTCTCCAAACTGGGCAAAGAGCTTATAACTTCGGTATGTCCACAACAGTTTCTGCGGGGGTAACTCTTGTAAATGTTTTGTTGTTGTTGTTGTTGTTGGGTTTTGGTTTTGGTGGGTTTTTTTACTGTGAGAGGAAACTGCATAAAGGCTTGATGCTGCAGAATGTTGCAGGTGGACTCCTGAAGACAGGCAGGAGCTAGCAACAGTGGGTTCGTTGCCCGGAGTGCGCAGCACCAATAACCACACCAGGGCGGAGAAGCACTCTAAAGTTTATTTGAGATCTCAAGCAGGCACACGGAGACAGGCACGTCTCAAATCATGCGCACTCCCACCCAGTTGCGGTGTCCCTTATATATGTGGGTTGTTTACGGGGAGCCTTGGCCTTGGTTCCCCGCCTTCCTCTTTTCAGGGTTTCAATGTGAGTTGCTGCAAGCTAAAACCGGCTTAGACTGGAGCTGTTATTCCGTTATGGGGAACAGGTTATCAGTTCCTGCAACCAGGGAATAGCCTTATATGGGGTTGTTGTTGGGATTGTTATGTCCCAGCTGTGTCCGAGTCTGGAGCAAAGGGGTTTCATTGACACTGTGGCTTCCACCCCCCCACCCCCGAGTTACCCAGTGCACAACCCCAGACACAGCCAGGGGCACCAACAAGAACAAGGCAAATTATGAGTCATAATCTTTATAAGCGGATGCTAATGTGAACACCATAACAATATGTTTGGAAGGGAGAAACAAAAAGATTCTCTGACTGCTGAGTTATTGAACAGTTAAATCCAGAGAATAAATAGAGGGTAAATGGGATGGAATAAACTTGGTTGCTTGCTTTCCTGGGCTCCAGCTACAAATAAACCGCTAATGGGAACTTTTCTTCTTAGAGGGAGTATCTAAGCATTCCTATTGAGTAAATGTTAAAACTTTTATAATGCTGTTATAGTTCATGAACGAACAATCCTATTTAAGCTTTCCTCTTTTCTTACATCTTTTCTTGCTATGCCTGCCGTTGCCATCTCTCTTACGGCATGATCGAACTCCCAGGGAAGTCAGTGGAAAAGTGATCTTTGCTTCAGTATGGATCAGGCTGTATGAGATCAGGCCTCTACATGGACAGAAGTTATTTTTTCTAGTGGTGAGAGGAAAGGACTGTATATATCTTGGTTTTAATCCCGACTCACGCTATGGTCTTGAGCTAATGGTTCCCTCTCTCTGCTGTCCTCTCCGGTGTCTAACATGGGAATATCTATAGCCCTCATCATAGATGATGACCTAGAGACTTGGTGGTGCCAACTGTCAGAGGACACAGTGGTTTACAGGGATTCCCTGGATCAGGTATCTACATAATAGTTCATCGAAGGGTGAAGTGTGAGGTCTCTGCTGAGATCAGTAGTACAGTAGTCATCGTAATAACTGTGAAATGTACGTTTGGATAATATTTAAGGAGTAATGTAGCAACAATAAAAAATGTTCTTAAGTTCTTAGAGTTAGAGCAGCTCACCAGGAAGTGACATACCTTCAAAATATTTCTTTCAGACAGGAGGTAACAGAAACCTCTTTCCTGTCAGGCCATTTCTGTATTGTATTCCTCACAACGTAGGTCCAGTTTTATATGGAGCCAGAGGCGGAATGAAATACTGCAAAAACTACAAAAGAGGATATTTGCAGAATGAAACAAACAGTCTGGAAGGGTAATGTTTCTGAATAAAGGCAAAGAATTGTTGTGGGTGCAAAGAAACGTGAGATTCTTTGCTGTGGATGTGAACTGACAGCATCTTTGTCTTATGAAGGAAGAGTCACAGCAGGCCTGGCTGTAAAAACACAGAAAGGATTTTGGGTGAGCATTACTTTGAACAACATGAGAATATCTGGTTAATTAAGCCTAGGCTCTAGAATGCATGTTAGGATTTTATTATTATTTATTATTAGTTCTTCCCAAGACTTCTGCTTGCTATCACTTGAATCTCTGTTTTGTTAAATGAACTTTGTTAAATTAAATTAATTATTTTCACTCTAAACTTATCTTTATTTTCACTATAAACCTATCTAAGTGTTGTGTGCTAAGTAGAAAAGTGATATACTATTTGTTTGGAAGCTATGAATCTGTGAATATTGTAAGGAGCTAGGGCTGGGGCTGCATCTGGACAGTCCAGGAAGATACACAGACGATTGAGTCAAGGTTTGGATTGTGCCAGTCATGAACCTGTAAAGTAACTGTGAGGTCTGTGAGGCCTAGAGGAGAGGGCTAGCGTTGCCCTAGTCTATCAGTAGGGTTGAGAAGCTGACCCATGTCTGGTTCAGACAAAACTTTCTCATGTTGAACTCTATGAAAGGGCTATTGCACAATAGGAAAGAGTCAGTTCAGTTTAATTTGATACCATTAAAACTATCATCAGCTACAGCAGCCCACAGAAATCAGAAGACAACTGTAAAGATTGGGGTTGGGAAAATCCGTAGTGAAGATTAGCAAGTCATTTACGTTGTATGACGCTTACGCCAAGCTACCCATGAGTATTAGGGCCTCCCTTTTATCGTACAAGTAACCTCAACAATACTTATGTTGTTAGACCTTCTTACAGCAGTATGGGAAAGTATCCTTACCCATTTTACAGATGAAGAAACAGAATCACAGGGATGGAAGTGACTTGCCCATCCTGCCACTGGTAGAACAAAGAATTGAACGCTGGTTTACTGAGTCAGGATCAGTGCCCAATTTGAATTACTCTAAAAACCTACAGAATTGAACAGAGAATACCATACTCTTGATAGGTTTCTTAAATCATCTGATAGAACTCTAAGTGGAGGATGAGGCATAGCTATATATAAAATACTACATGCTGGCTCATTAAATTGTATCGAAAAGTTACAACTTTCTACTCATTTCCTAGGGTTCTTTTCATTAATGTTCAGTGGGGTGATTCCAGCTGTATAATCATGCAAATGAGAGCAAAATTTGGTTTAGCAGCTTTGCAGGGATAAGCTGAATCTCTTGGCTAAAACTCATGTTTTTATTTTAACTTTTGTTGTTGTAACTGCTTTTCTGGATAACTTGTGAAAAGAAAAGAAAAGAAAAGAAAAGAAAAGAAAAGAAAAGAAAAGAAAAGCTGCTGTATAATGTATACCGCTGCACTGTTTAACGTCCCCCCTCGGGATGTTATTCATCGAGGGGTGCGGGCAGACGACAGGTTCTTTGTCCACCGGATTAATAGCCCGGCCTTGATCTGATGGAAGGGAGGAGGCACTGGAATGTACATTAGTGGTCAGGGGAACCAAATAATAGAGGGTTGAACCGAGCCAGCCGATAACCCAGGTGATCATCAAGGGAACCAAGTACTGTTCCCATAGGGGAAGCAATAAGAGGGGTAGAGGGGAACTAGGGATCATCAGTACCAGGGAAAATAACAATGGAATCAGGAAAGTTATAAGCATGAGATATTTATTGCAAATCATCATGGGTACAAGAATACTTATTCACTTCTTTTCTTTTTATTAGTGCACTCTTTTTAACTGTTATATACTTGCAAGGTTTAATGCTTTACTGTTATCCTATAATGTTGTTATGCTGCAGCAGGGCTTAAAGATCAAAGTAAATGCGCATTATTAACTGTTTAATTGCTAAAACTATTCTTATTACACTGCGATTGCCCCTACCTTTAAAGGGGATTGCAGTCTATCCACCTGAACTCCCAGGCTGGGGTGCTAAACTACTTGTTCCCTAACCTTATACCTACCTCCCCATACTCTCGGGGGCGAGGGTGGTAAACTACTTTAGCCCTAACACCAGGACTTGGGGTGCTAAAAACTTCTGTTACTATATCAAGTTACTTATGTACCTGTTACTTACATACCTGTAGCTACTTTTGAACCAGTGTTCACCGAGGCCTATTGGTGATTTCTTAATACTCACCGACCTCTTTACCGACGTGTCAGTTTCGCCATCTTCGGGGATCAGGTGCTGACCTTTCTTTGATGAGCTCGGGCCAACATGCCAGTCCAGTCCCCTTTAAGACCAGGACCTGACCTTTCTCTGGCTACAGATAGAGCCCATGCTTTGACTCTACCATGCCCTTGGCTATGGACAGACCCCGCTGGCTATCGTGACCGGAGTCACAGGGCGTCTTGAATCTGTCCAGCCTGCTGTCTGCCTCAGTTTCTCCAGGGCTGATATTTATAAAGTTTTAGCCCCTCGTGCCCCTCCTGTTCGTTGCAGAGGATCCCTTGTTCTCACTCCTTTGCAACATAGCCCCTCGTTTCCCATACGCTTCTGAGTCTTTGCAACATTGCTATCAGTTTCCATTCGCTTCTGTGCCTTTGCAACATTACCATCAGTTCCCATGCGCTTATGCAGGGAGCTCCTTGCAACAATGTAGGGTACTCAAGGTTGCAGGTGTACGGTATGTGATGTCTGAGTTCTTGGCAGAGGTTCATGTGAGCTCTTATGCTAAGGCCTTTGAAAACTGGTTCAGGCTTGGGCCTATACTAACAAGCTACCACTCTATATAACACTAATAATAAATCCCCATTAACTAAACCCACTTTCTACATATAATTGGGATCAAGGCTGAGTTCCCCCACACATATAGTTTTGCTCTTTTTATAGATCCGTTTGCCCGCTGAAGTCAATTTGGAAGATTTCTGTTGACTTCAATGGCTAAATGGCTAAATTCTGTTGACTTCAATGGCTAAATTCATTCCTAGGGCTACTCTGTTACAATCAATGTAGTTATATCAGGGATCAATTTGTCCCTAAAGCATTTGACTTTCACGTATGTTCAGGGAACAGCACAACCTGTTTGCCACTTTCTTTAAATACGTAAGATTTCTTGATCTATAAAATAGTACCTCTGTAGGCAGTTATTTCATGCTCCATCCCTTTCCTAGTGCCCTTTGCCCTGAGTAGTCCTTGCATATTTGATAAAGTGAATAATAACCACTCAGACTCAAATCATGATGCATTTATTTCACATGATGCCTTTAAAATACAGAGAGCCCCTCATAGAATTTATTTAAAGTACTTGATGGTTGTGTACGTCTGACACATTAATAAATGGATGAAGGATTTCTTTGAACTGATTTTGGTGCCTGCATTTATATCGATGTTTGTTACAGAAACAGTCAGGACCCTTTCATGGTGAAAGCGTTGTGCACAGCAACTCAATATTGTGAGAGAGAACCTATTTATTTCCATTTTAGATGATGGCACTAGCAAACTGTAACTTTTCTTATGCACATTGACAAATAGATACACGAGTTCTAAAGTAAAATAGAAATTTGACTGGTGCATGAACCAGGATAAGGTTGGGTTTTTATCAAGTGACTGGGCAGGTGCCTCCTAAGACCCACATACTGGTGAGAAGGAAGTGACGGTTTTGTGTCCATTCAGCTGCTGCTCCAGTTGCAAGCAGTTATAACAGGGTTTGGAGAGTCTGTACTGAGCTGAAGCACTCGTATCTTTAACCCAACAGAACTGTTTCCAGGGGATACTTTGGCTAGTGCAACAACCAGATTAAAAAGGGAAAAAGAAACAAGACCAAAACTAGCAAAGGATAAGGCGAGACATCCAAATGTATTTCAGTGAACACTTCTTGTAAAAGCCATTCCTCAGCTGTCAGAGTTTAAACTGGGCATTTGGAATCTTGTAGCATGAAGTATCTTCCCTTTTGTCTTCTTGAAACCTGTTCTGTGTTAGTGACAAAGGTTATGATTTTAAAAGTGGTCTTCAGTCCGTATTTATGGTGAATATATAAATTGAGTATTTGAATATTTTCTTTTCCTGAAATTTAGCCAGAACCTTCAGGATGCTAAAACACAAACCTTATTAACAGCCAAGGTTCTGGGTGCTGGATTCTAAAATCTGTGAGATATAGCTCTTCTACAAGCCCAGAATATTGAGCAAGGTTCAGTGACTTGCCCAAAATAATACATCTGGTCAACTGAAGAGCCATGAATGGAATTTTGAAAAATATCATTTAACTGTGTTACGATAGTGCTTAGCAGCCCTCCTATGCTGGGCTTTATACGGACACAGGTCTTCCAAGGCTCAGTCCAGTGCACTATTTTCTAGTCCACATTGTCAGCAGAGAGCTGTCTCAGATTACAGGGCTAAACTATTTTGAAAAGCCTGTCAGAGGATTCTGGGCCTTGGCAGCACTCGAAGGGAGATACACAAGTTATTTAAAATAACTTGCGCATCTCCATTTGACTGCCTAATGCCTACTTAACCATGGCATTTTCAGTGCCCTGCGTCAACAGGAAATGCCCTCCCATCGACTCAGCACTACAGTACTTGCCATGGTGGTCTTCAGGGATCAACTTCCTGATCAACTGAGTGAGTGGGTCTTCACAGACCTGCTCATTTGATTGGGAAGATTGATATGACGGTGGCTTGCTGCCATCAGTGAAGACAAGCCCTTGCTATTAGAGGAGGCTGGGAATCTGGATTAGAGGATTCTGAAGCACTCTCACTAACCATGACACAGTTTATTGCCCCCCCTCCCACATGGTGGTGAAAAGGGGACCTGGGCCCCCACCCCCCCCCCCCCCGGGGGGGGGGGGGGGGGGGGTTGAGGCTGCCCTGGGGCTGCTGCAGCCTCACCAGTTCTCCCACTCCCCCCACCCCCGCAGATAATGATGCCGCTCACTGGGGAGTGGGGCTAGAATCCTTCTGCCATATGCTGGGTGTATGTGGCATGGGGGGAGGGGAGGGGGAATGTGGGCTTGGCCCCTGGGTGCTGGACCCCCTCAGTACGCCACTGTACTTTAGTCTCACTATATAAAGTGCTTTCTGTTCAAAGTTTTGAAGCCTAGAATAGATTTTTCTTAATTGGTCAATATTAGTACTGTGTTTCTGTGGAATAGAAATTTGGTGTGGAAATAATCCTTTTTAGAAAGAGGAAGCTTGCATGTAGTGTCCTCACTTACATGTGTTTAAGAGGGTAAAATAAGGGTAAAGCTCATCTGTGCAGTTGACAGAACTTCCTTGGGGCTGGATCTGAAACTGTGGAACACAAACTTCACCGCCTTCTTCTCTCAGTGCAAGGCATGTTACTTTGACCTTGAGTTTTCTAATATAAATATATAGCAACAAGTGTATACCTCCTCCACCTCTGCCAAAGACGACCCATGCCAAAACAAGACACTCCACTGCACACGCTTTTCCTCAGTGAGCAGAAGATGAGAGAACAAACAGCATATGGTATGTTAGTCATGTCGCACTGCAGGAAGGTGCTCAGACACTATGGCGATGACTGCTGTATCAGAACCTAAATATAATAGAGAACTAATATGGAAGTGAGGCAAATACTGGAGACAGAAACAAAAACGGAGATGAGTTTTATGCAATGTGGTCACTATGCTTTTCGGTTTTCTCATTAAGTCAATGTGAAGTACCATTCTCTGCTTCCTGTATTTTTTGTTGTGAAAACATTGGATGGAACGTCTCATTTGCCCCCTGTGTCTTCGGGTAAAAATGAAGTGTATGTCAGACTATACTCGTTTGTAAAATGTTGTTGTTCAGACAAACTTATTCTTTGAATTTCTTTTTCTCTTCCCCTCCTCTTTGGCAGCATTGGCAAGCCTGCTGTGAATGTTGTAAACTCTGAGTCCCCAACTCCTCCTTAGCTACCCTACTGTAAATCAGGAGTAGTTCGCAAGGAGCCAGTGTAATTACGCAATTGTTATGTAGGGTATGAGAGAATGGAATAAGGCCAGTGTTTTGGATAGTACTCAGGCAATGACTTCTACTGACAACCCTCTGTATTTGTAGTGACCTCCATCTTCTTTATTAAGGCATACTTCTCTTTATGGAGTGGAATAGCTATAAAAACAAAAAGTTAAAATACTTGTGAAGTTATTTAATGAATTTCAAAATTCCTGGACCAAATTCAGATGAAATCTAAGCTGGTGTAGTTATATTTTTTCTTGGAGCCCGTGGTTTATAAATTACATTGGTAAGTGGGCATGAATTTTAAGTTGATGTATATACGAAATCTCTCTCCTACAACAGTGGACTGAGAGCTCAGAGACTTGAATTCTATTCCTTTCTGATACTAACTTGTTCTGTGAATGCTGGGCAAGTCCTTTCTACTCTCTGGGTTTCTGTTCCCCTTTATCTAATTTCTTCTATTTAGACTGCAAGCCCTTTAGGGCCGGGACTTCCTTTAACTATGTGTTTGTACTGTGCCCAGCCTAGTGCAGCTCCACCTTCAGTTTTGGTCTTTAAGTAACAGAGTAATACAAATAATGATATCTGATTTTGGCCTTCTGAATCTGGATCTCTCAGCTGATATGTTTTACTTGCCAAGGAGCCAGAAGAATCTGTAAGCAAAAGAAAGCACTGGCTGAGTTTTATTTGCATCCTGCTGTTGGTTGATTTTTGCCCTACATTCTTCTACCGCAACCCTATGCATGCCAGTGATACCAGTGGGGAGTCTGATAGACTCATTACGCCAATTTCAGTTGAAATTGGTAAGGAAGGGAGATTGTTGGATGTTGATATAACTGTGGTAATTTAAATACTGTAGGTCTCTTTAGAGGATTTAAAAAAAATTGGTGTGATACAGCTGAACCTTTAAATGGCAATGTGTTCAACAAGAGAAAAAACAAAAGAAAACCTCCAAACTTGCTACTAGAGCTGGACAATATCTGGGAGGAAAAACGGGGACAACTTTGAAATGAATGTTTCCTAGTGGTGCCCCTTGTTTTGTTAAAAATCTGTAGAGCTAGTCAAGAAAATACAATTTCAGGAGGTAACAAAATTTAATTGTTTTTCCAAATAGCTTCGCTTGCTATATGCTTTAGACCAGGGGTCTACAACCCAAAAGATAAGAAGAGCCATTTTTGAAAATTCCTTCAATAACAAAGTGTTTTGAGAGCCACAATGGGTGTAACCTCCTGGTGGGAGGTGAGCCAGGATTTCTGCTGCAGGGTGGCCCCCTGCGGGGGGGGGGGGGGGGGAAGCCTGAAGCTTGGCATGGGCTGCCCGTGGGGTCCCTGGTGGCTGGGGGAAGCCCAGAGCCAGGCATGGGCCTCCTGCAGGGTACCCCGGTGGTTGGGGGAGCCCAGAGCCGCAAGGGGGCAGCCAAAGAGCCGCATGTGGCTCCAGAGCCACAGGTTGCAGACCCCTGCTTTAGACACTTCACTAAATGCCTGGACCTGCTAGTTATATAAAAGAATCCTCAAAAAACTACTTAAGTCTTTCCAGTATTTCCAGTAGTGATTTTATTTTTTGTTTGTGTGTTAATCTAAGTGGGACACTAAAACAAAACTCCACCGCCCCTGTCAATTTGAAATCATGGCTTGCTTGTTGTTTAATGCCTTCTTAGGCTAGAAATGATTTTCCACCCTACTAATTTGGACCTGTCCTGTTAGCAGTCATTCTCTCTCCTCCATGTTTGGCACAGAGCTGAAATTAGCATGACTGTGTTCTGTTGAACAACAGCCACATTGTCAAGCTGTCAAACGCTTGGGCTTGCCAAAATGTTTTTTTTTTTTTTTGTATCTGCCCTAGTTTCATCTCCTCGATAATGTCAGCACACTCCGGGAAGTGTTTGTTACTTAACTGTACCTTTCAGACCAGGAGGGTTAGGTGCACAATGTGTCATTTGTAAGAGTCTATTAAAATATATGCTATAGTTTCTTTAGATTTAAAAACAAAACAAACAAAAAAAACCCAACAACCTTGTTGGTGGAGGCAGATTAGAAAGGTTGAAAGACAGGGAGGAAGTGGAAGGGTTCCCCATCAAATCAAATTGGAGCAGAAATTGTATTTAGTCTCGTGACCTTAGGATAGGTTTGACTCTAGAATGTAATGTTGATGTAAACTCTGAATCTAAGCCCTGATTCAGCAAACTGTATAAGGAGGTCTCTAACTTCACACACACAATTAATGTTCCCGTCCTTATTCAGCAAAGCACTGAAGTGAATATTTAATCCTTTGGAAATCAGTGTGAAAGCTTGTTCTTAAGTGCATAGCTGAATCAGGATCCTTACTGTGAGGGGGTCAAAAGTCATTCTAGCCTCAGTTGTTCCATAACCTGTGTAACAGATGGTGGCGGTCATAGTCTGGTTCCTAGAAGAAAGTTTTTGCCATCAGAAGAACTTTCAGATGAGCAAGCGGACCTTCCTCCATCTGGTCTGTGAGTTCACCCCGATTCTGCAGCGCCAGGACACCCGATTCACACCCGCCCTGCCTGTGGACAAGCAAGTGGCCGTTGCAGTCTGGAAGAGGCCTTCTTCTGCAGCACAGGGCATGGTTCACCTACTGGTGAATTCTCTGTATCTTAAAGTCTTTAAATCATGATTTAAGGAGGTAAATAACAGTCATAGGTTAGTGGCCTATTGCGGGAGTGGGTGGGTGAGGTCTTGAGGCCTGCATTTTGCAGGAGGTCAGACTAGATGATCGTACTGGTCCCTTCTGACCTTAAAGTCTATGCGAACTTGGGTGAATTAGCACTCTTGTTGACAGTCTCCCCAGCACCTGGAACACAGAGAATGAAACACATTTTACCCACTGCAAGGGATCAGTGTGATTCAGGGCTGAGGCACACCGGCACAGTAATGGGGGGAGTTTACCTGGCTGTTGCAAATGCTAGACCAGTTCAGTAGATCAGCAGAAAACTTCAATCTCCCTTGATGTAAATTTGGGACCTTTATTAAGCACTAAGATGTATTTTAGTATGAATGTATGGGATTAGCACTCATGAATCATTAGTTAGCAGCTCACTTTCAGTAACTGTAACACATGTCGTTAACTCCTCTGTGGAGTTTGCAGACTACGCTGGGTGGAAAATTTCTGCCCCTGTGAAAATTTTGAGGGGTTTTTGTTTTTTTGAATTTTTCCTGTCCCAAATTGGGATGAAGAAAAATTTTTGCAAACTAAAAAAGTCTCTTTCATTTGGGTCCTTTGAGATCTTTTGTTTCAACTTCCATCTCCTCCCCTCTTATTTATACTTCAAAAATGTTAAAGTGAAGTTTTGAAACAAAAAATCATTTTGATCCAGAAAACTTAAGCTTTTCATTCTGAAAATGTCAAAATCAGATAGATACTTCAACAATTCCAAAACTCTTTCAAGTTGGGAAAATTGTCTCCCCTTAAACAGTTTTGGTTTTGACACATTATCATTTTGGGGGAATAAAAACAAAAGTGTAACAGAAAAATTCCTCAGCGGCAGCACTAGCAAGAATCTTTTAGCTCATTCATTATTATAGCTATATGCATAACTTCATAACTTGTTTTGTTTCCTACAAGTCTACTATTTTCAGGTATTTTATGCTTTGTTATAATATTGCAGTCTAGACTTCTTAAATGTTCTCATTCCCCTAACTAACAAATTTTGGTTTGTGACGTGGAAAGAACTCTTTCTTTCTGGTTATGGAGTACAAAAATTCTCCTAGGTAGAAACAGGGCCAATAAGAGGAGGGGCCAGAAGAGCCATTTCTCCTGGGCCTCAAGCTCAAAGAGGGCCTCAAATTTAGACAGTTGTTAATTTTTTTTGTTAACTGATGTGCCTTATTTTGTGTTCATTTTTAATGGAGTCTCAAAAGTTGGAAGTGGCCCAGGCCTCTGAGAGGGCCTGGATAGAAATGACTAGCTCTGAGACTGTAGAACATGGAAATCTGTTCTCGGTTCTAGAAACTCATGGAGTCATTTGTGATGTGTACTATTTCCAGCCTAACAGTAGAGTAGGGAGGGTCCTTTGCATTACTGCAGGCCTGTATTAGACACAATGAAAGTATCCCTGCTGTGTAGTTTTTAATATGCTGATATAGCAGACATGTTTTAATGAGTATTCTGGTAATTAATTCAGACTAATCTGTTGAACAATGAACAATCTGGTAATTAACTGAACCTGATATATGATAACTAATTAGTTGATGTAACAAATAGCCACAGTAGTTATTTTTTTAAACAAATATGTTAATATTACAGAACATCTTTCAAACACGTTATAAATACTTACGCCTTTGTTCCAGAGGGATCTTTCATTTTAGGCTCCATTTATTTTTTAAGAGATTGCAGAGTGCATAGGAAGGTAGTGAATGTGGGTTTTAGCTCACAAAATTAATAGCAAGAATTGATGGGCTCTGGCTCTCTCACTGACTTGCAGTTTGACCTTGGGAAAGTCATGTGGCCTCTCTGTTATAAAGTGTGTAAAAACAATATTTACTGACCCCGCAGAAGTCTTGTAAGAATTAACATTTACAAAGAACTTTGCAATTCTTGTGTGACACAAGCTACTATAGTAACCACTAGGAACCCCCATCCCATGCCTCTCAGTTCTCACAGATTTCTTTGAATTTCGGAGGAAACCACATACCTGGAGTTTGAGATTAACACAATATTTGTGGGCAAATGTTTATTTTTTTTAATCACAGTCGCTGTGTATATATAGAAAGTGTCGCTAGAATTCTTCAGGGCTTTGGTTATGAATAATTTTCATTGTAAATGTAGCCCTCTCTTTTCATGAGTCGCTGATTATAGAACAACCTAATTTATGCAAATACAGAACAGTGTAAGCTAATCATGGTTCAAGCACTTCTTCAACTCCTGAGCCAATGCTGCTCGGCAGAGGCATTGCTGGATAGCAAAAAGATCCAGGGCTGTGGCCCCCAGCCCACCCCTACCCCCAAATCCCCACTCTAGCCCTCCTAATGCCCCAGCTTCCCCCATCTTCACTCCACCCCCCCTTCAGCCCCCAAACCCCCTCCACACCTCCCCAGGCCCCTCCGTCCCTAGCCCCCATTCGTCCCCCAACCTCCTCCATCCCTCCCCAGCCCCCCACCTAGTCCTCCTCCAGCCATCCATAATCCCCTCCACCCTCCCCAGCCCCCACCAGTCTCTTTGTCCCCATGTCCCCTCCACCCCTCTCCAGGCCTCTAACTCCATCCATCCCTCCCCAGCTCCCCACCCAGTCCCCCTCCAGCTGCCCATAGTCCTCTCCACTGCTACCCAGCCCCTACCCAGTCTCCTTCTCCCCATGCCCCCTCCCCAGGCCTCTAACTCCTTCCATCCCTCCCCAGCCCCCCATGAAGTCCCCACTCTAGCCGTGCAT
>ML685876.1:4870669-5082618 GCA_007922175.1 Pelusios castaneus
CTGGCTGGAGGCTCGGAGCTGCAGGGACGGCCAGCAGAGCCGCTTCTGGGCCAGACCGCTCCCACCCTGAGCACGCTCTGTCTGAGCATGCTCAGGGCGGGAGATTTGAATCTCCCCAGCCTGGCCGCAGGAGGAGTCTGCGGCTTCGCTGGGGCCCCTGGGCGGAACGCAGCGTTCCGCCTGAATGCGCATGTGCCTGCTGGGGAAAATAGATTCGGGGCTCAGGATTTTCTACCCGGGGCTGGCGCCCTGCCAGCCCAACGACAACGACGCCTCTGCTGCTCGGGAACGGGGTGTTGGGAGTTGTTCATGGATTAGATGGTGGGTGGAAGGGGATGGAGCAAGGGTAGTTGAAGAAACAATGGAAGAGAGAGGTGTGAGCAGCTATTTTTCTTCTCGGCCAAGATTTTCTCCTGCTAGATCTTAAACACCCTGGATTTTTGCAGGTGTCAGCTGCTCAGTGCAACGCAATAGATTCTCTCATGTGATCTGCTTTTGGGTTAGGCTGCACCATTTGAAAAACTTATCCTGTCCAGCCATTCTTTTAGTGAACAGAACTATGAAGTGGAGGGGGGGAAAATAAATAAAACCCAGAAGTGGTGTGAGTTGGCTTATTTCTGTTCTGTTATTTCTAAGTCTAGTCCCATTGACTTTATTAGGGAAATTGTTAGTACACCACTAAACACTTTTTAAAATCCCATCTTCCAAGCCCATGGTTTTGTTCAAATTTTCCCATGCTGAAGAAGGAAAAATAGAAAGTTCTTTCACAAGGACCCCTAAACTAAGACATAAAGAGACATCTCAACTTATTTTAAACAGTCCTTGAGAATTGGTCAATTCCTTCATCCATGAGTGTTTCTTAAACCTTTTACCTCCTGCAGCACTACAACCAGACACAAATGTGTTTACAGGAGTGATGAGCTACTTTATCTTGGTTGCATGAATAGAGTAAACTTGGATAAATCCATTGCCGATGTCTATTTGAATAATAAGTGCATATTTTCAAATCCCTGTACTTTAATATGGGAGACTTTATTGGAAATCTGAGGGAACTTACCTCACTGTTGAAACCTGGTAGAACCTTCAACTCCTAATTATCAAGATTTAGCCTGGGATGACCCCCATGAGTGCCCAGAATGGGTCAAAATCCAGTACTGTATGGTGTAACTTTCAATTCCTCATTCTCTAGCAAGAGTTTTGTCTAACTGTTTGAACCATTGCTCTTAGAAAATTGAGGAGAGGTTTTTGCCATCCTTTTTTGAAGAAAGAAAAAAGATTCAGGAATATACAAGAGAGGTAGCTAAAGAAAAGCTGTTTTAATTAACAGGCTTAGTTATGTTTTCATGGGGTGTGAACTACCCATTTTATTGTTCCTTTCTCTTATTGCTAGTCACTTGGGGAACCACTTCACAGTGTTCTTCATTGTCTTGTTAGCTGATTAGATTTAAAAAGTTTTAGTAGAGCTAATGGTGTCAATTAAAAGGATGATTCTGATGAATTTGGAAAATGGCCCTACTTGTAAGAAGATGTGTATTTCATTTCCTGTGTGACCAATACTGCATGTAGTTGAGGACCCAAAATCTACATGAAGCTCCTCATCGTCCACCACTATACAACAGGAGGACACTCTTCTTACTTGAGCTGCTGATTGCCTTATGTTCTAAAACATCCTCCCATTTTATTTATATGAATGTAGCTATAGCCAAATATCAGAAGCTTGTTTTATGACAACAGAGTAGGGTTGGGGCTTTTTATGGGGGGGGGGGGGAGAATGGGAGGGCTGGGGAGAAGACAAATAAAACCCCAAGAAAATATTTCAAAGAACTTTATGAACAATGTTGATTTCAGTGGTGCGGGGTTGTCTTATTAAGTAGAAAAGTTTCAAAATCCATAGTGATTTTTTTTTCAAATTTAGTTTAGTGAAGTTTTTCCCTTTATAGTTCCTTCTTCTTTTGGGATTTCTTGCTGACTTGCTAACATGAATCATCTGGTTTTCACAGAGTATCATTTTTTCCACATTTGCTTCATTCTGTTTCTGTCCAATGTGAAATAAGCCCCCACAGTCAATTCTGAATATTAAAAATGCGTTAAGAGAAGTTTAGAGGAAATTTAAGGCAGCAGCCACCCTTTCTCTCTGTTCCTTTCTATCACTCCTCTGATATGCATTCCACATCTACATTAGGAAAGCTGCTTTGTGGGTCTGGTAGGGTCAATGGGCCAGTCCTGTAAATAGTCACACTCGCTGCTCCTGCAGTCTGATGTCTGAGTTCTGTTGTTGAGTTGTGTTTACAGTCTTGAGCTCTACAATGAGAGTTGCCAGATTCCTGTTGTCGTGTGAGTGGCTCTTGGATCCATTGCAGTCTCATCCCCGCCCAACTCTACCCCAATTGCCTTCTTTTGGAACAGCCTTCTCCACCAGCAGGTGCTACTACAGTATAGTAGTTGCTAGATGTGACTTCAGACATTAGAAGTGTTAGTTATCTGAGGAAAAAGTAAGAGCATTTTATGAAAAGATATTTCACAAATCTGGTCTATGTCTGGAAAAGATAGATCTTATTGGAAGAAATTACACCACTGGAAAGGAATAAAGAGAAATGGTTAAGAAATTGCATGAAGAGAGATTAATTTTTTAGAACCAATAATATTTCCCCTCCCCCAATTACTCTTATTTCTCTATAACTAGCAATCCCATTTTACAATGAGAGTCCTGTGGCACCTTAAAGACTAATAGATTTTCTTCGGCATAAGCTTTCGTGGACTATAACCCACTTTGACATCTGACGAAGTGGGTTATAGTCCACAAAGGTTATGCCGAAGAAAATCTGTTAGTCTATAAGGTGCCACAGGACTCTCATTGTTTTTTGCTGTACAACAGACTAACATGGCTACCCCTCTGGAAATCCCATTTTAAAGATTTCATTTGCTGTGTGTGGACAGAATATGCTTCTGATCTTGCATTCTTTGGGCACACAATAATCCTACTAATCTCAGTAGTGGTCAGGTATGCTCAAGGAATGTAAGCTCAAGCTTAAAGCCAGTGCTAAATGCAAAAGCAGTAAAATTTCAGGGACCAAATATTGTCCTGACAATAACTCAAATTTTGCTTCCAGTTCACTACTGTGGAAAGAAATTCCTACATGCTTTTATTCTCACTTGGATTTTTCACTGTAGTTCCTTGAACTGCGGTGTCATTGCTGCAATGAGAGTTGTGTGGGTATAGCAATCACTGCAGGATCTCATTACAAATTCAGGTTCTTATGATCTGATCCCAAACCCATTGAAGTCAATGAACAGAATCCTAGGCTAAATCTACACTATAAAAAGTTAGGTTGACTTTAAGTCGACCTAAAGTCGACCTTATTAGGTCGACTTAACAAAATGCATTCCCTTAACTGGGACTTATTAATTCAACCTAACTTCCCTTAGGTTGACCTAAGAAAGTGGATTTATGCATCCATACTGGGCTTAGGTCGATCTAAAGGAGGGTTAGGTTGACCTAATGAGTGGTCCTTACTACGTCAACCTAAGCTTTCATTAGGTCGACTTAAAGATTTTCTTAAGTCGACCTAATGAAAGCCTAGTGTGGACAGGGCTTAAATTAGGTTGACTTAAGCCTCCTTAAGTCGACCTAACTTGCCAGTATAGACATAGCCCTAGTGACTTGTACTCCTGTTGAC
Source organism: Pelusios castaneus (assembly GCA_007922175.1). NCBI lineage: Eukaryota > Metazoa > Chordata > Testudines > Pelomedusidae > Pelusios > Pelusios castaneus. The sequence goes on from ML685876.1 coordinate 4,874,347, forward strand.
TTACTTGGGTTTTTGATGATGCCTTGAATTTCAAATGGTTTATCTGTGATACTTACTTCTGTATGTAATCCCACTTGCTTGGAGCAGTGCTCTGTCCCCCTATACTGATGGCTAGGTCCCCTAGAACAGTAGTTCTTAGCCAGGGGTATGCAGAGGTCTTCTGGGGGTAACATCAACTCTTTTGTCTAGTTTTACAAAAGGCTATATAAAAAGCACTAGTTAAGTTAATACAAACTAAAATTTCATAGACAATCAATTATTTATACTGGTCTATGTAATATCCACTGAAAAGCAAGTGCAATGTTTATATTCCACTTGATTTATTTTATACGTATATGGTAAAAATGAGAAAGTAAGCAATTTTTCAGTAATTGGGTGCTGTGACCGCTTTCTATTTTTATGTCTGATTTTTGTAAATAAGTAATTTTTAAGTGAGGTGATACCTGGGGATATGCAAGGCAAATCAGACTGCTGAAAGAGGCCTTGAAAGTAGCCTGGCAAGATTGAGAGCCTGCCCTAGAGAATGATGAGTGTGCTATCACCCAGGCTTACAGAGAGATCTTTTAACTCATGTGGTAGAAGCTCATGTATTAAGCTCTAGAGGTTCTAGTTTTGATCTCTGCTGCTGACGCCTCTGTGTGAATCAACGTTACTAGTGAATTGTTCTGAACTTCAGGTCGCTGTTGGGTAGCATGATGCAAAAGGGCTTCACTGCCCTCCAAGATGCAACCTTGAAATCAATGTATTTTGCATCTCCATAATGGAAAATAGAATTGAACTCCTTCCTTGTGGAAGAGGTACAGCTTTGGTATGATGGAAAAAGAAGTTTACCCTCACCTGAAATCTGGGATTTGTTCTATTTAGCCTGAAACTGTGCTCCTCCTTCCCCTTAAGAAAAGCCTTGCTGGATGCAGCAACATGTACCAAGTTTTTAAGGTGGGATTCCAAACTTTCAAATGGCATAAAGAACGGCATTGGGGAGCTACATAATTTTAAATTATTGCTACAAATTCATATCAGATTTTCTTTTTCCACGTCTGAGGATGAGGAAAGTAGATGCTTAAGAAAATTCCAAAGCAGTGAGTTTTCGCTGTCTTCAGTTGAGCCCATGTACCGGAATAGACTCACGCTGTGGTGGACTTGCTGCAGACCCTAGGAAGGATATCTGCCGTTAAGGCTGCTGAGAATGTAATTACCCCCCTCTCTGTGTGCTTGCACTCTGTGTTGGCCATGTGGTCCGTTTTAATGTCTGATAGCTAACCTGACCCTATGTGGAATCTAAATAGGCTTCCTACATAGAAGTGTGTGAAGCCTCAGTGACTAGAAAGCTGCTGGAGATACAGAAGTGTGTGCATACAAGTCCCTTGTGCTGTGCTCAGTTGAGTTAATGAGCCACTCACAGGCTATGGAAATGAAATTCTAGCATGTAATGTTTGTCTTCTCTGCAAGTGAATTTTCAGGGGAGTTCGTCCTGCTTTGAATTCTGTGATTTAAGGAATACTTTACTAGCATTGTTTTGTCTCTGGCCATTACTGGCTCTAATAATAATCGGTTGCTTTTTTGCATTCATGCTCTCTTTTCCCTTTCAAGTGACTGTATTGCAGGCAGAGAGCCATATACACCAAGATCTTCTGTTGCATATGGTGTTTCTGCCCTACAAACAGAAGTGCAGATGTCAACCTTTTCCTTTTCAGAGCACTTCCCTTTCAGCATGCTTCAGCCTGGAGTGGAGGCACCATCTCTAGTGACAGAATAAAGCAATTTAATCTCCACTCAATCTTTAGACTTTCTGCAGATATGCTTAACAAAAGTCCCAGTTGCAGTGGTGATTAATCATGTGGATGTATCCAGCAGGGATTGGATTGAGACCACTAATTCCTTTCCCATAGGCTACTACAGATTCATCAGATGGTAATGACTTTTGGTGACTGTTAATGTAGTTGAGATCGGATAGGTCTCAGTGCTCTGTTAAACACACATTCTGGAGCAAGGGTGTCAAACATGCGGCCCATGGGCCAGATGCAGCCTGCGAACATCTTCCATCCGGTCTGTGACTGTGCTCCACAGGCCATGCTCTCTCCCTAACAGAGAGAAAGAGAGAGAGAGGTCTTGCATACCCAGCACTCCACAATGCTGCTAGATTGTCAGGTCTTGTGACATTGCAGAGCAGTGGGGATGTGAAACTGGGCTCCATGAGACCACACTCTCTCCTTTACAGAGTGTGGTATTGCGGAGCAGTCTTGTATACACAGCACTCTACGATACCATGAGAGAGCCCTATTATTTCGATTATGGTGCATATGGCCGACTTGAAGTACATTTAAGTCGAATCTGGCCCACGATAAGAAATGTGTTTGACACCCTGTTCTGGAGTGTGGCCTCTCCAACAGACTGAATTCTTCAAACTGTGGACCTCCTCAGAAGACGCATGATTTTCAGGAATAATCAATCCCGCAGATTCTTATGAGTGACGATTTGCAAGTTCAGGCCCCAATTTAGCATAATTCCAAGCAAATATCGTGATGTATTTTGCCATCTTTATATATGTCGAGAATCTCCTTACTTCACAAGTACTCTTTCTGAAATCGATGGCGGTGCTGTTACCCCCCTCCCCCCTCCCCCCCCCCAGATTGCCTTGCATTTGCTGTTTGTCTAGAGTCTAGACAAACCATAAATTGTTATAATTATGTACTGGTGATGTGGTCACAAATGATAAAACCCACCAAACTGATCTCGTGTGACTTAAGCCCATGCTCACATTCCAAGTCGGTTGCTACTGAAATGCTGACAGATAGTTACATGAATGGCAATCATTTCACTCCTTTATTTTCTTTAATGACTGACATTTTTTGCATTTTCTTCTGAATGAAACATGAGAAATTTGCCATGCCACACAAAGCTACTTCCAAATTCTTAATCATGGTGCGCTGATTTTTCTTTAGGAATTGTTGCTTTTGCGACAATATCAAACAGCATGCTGGTTGCAACCTTTTGATAATATGCTCCCTTCCCGCTGGCCCCCACCTCAACTGTTGCCATAAGTAACTTATTTCAAGGCTCAGAATTGCCGTTCTGTGATGAGGCAATATAAAGCTATCCCGATCTCTGTACTTTGCAGAGATTACTGACTCTTTCCTGCTTCTCCTGGGTTCACAGACCATGTGTTCTAGGTTTCCATACACTCAGGCTGAAAGCAAAACTCACCCAAACTCAGGGGTTTCTATTTAAAAGTAACACTAGGATTTTTAAAGAAGTCTATGGAGAGTAACTGCACCAAATTTCATGAAATTCAAGGGGTTTAGGATACACAACTCTTTTTAGACTCCTTTGAAAATCCTATTTTAAATTGACTTTCTTTTAATAGTCTCTGTAAATATGACTTGGTTTCTCAGTTTATAACACAACTGAATGGATTTCACTTAGTGCCTGATGTGGTGGTTTAATTCCTCCATTTATAAGAGATCTTATTCTAGTAAGGAACTTCCATCCTGTTTTCTGGGCACTCTTACTATAATTGAAATTGACAGTCTGAACATAATTACCCCTTATCTATTGCCTTATAGATCAGCAAACAGTAAACTCTTCAAATCACCCCTTCCTAAACACTTGGGAGAAAAGATGGACCTTGACGTTTGAGCAGAAGGTTTAAAATTTACACATTTAATTTACCTCTTAGTCATATGTGATACTTACTCTCTCACCAAGATGGCAATTTGTTTCTGATCCTTTTTACAAAATTTGTGCTCATGTCACAGAGTTAATTTAAGGGTAAAATTTTTTGAGCCTTAACAGCAGCAACAATATTTAGCAGTCAGCAATCTGTTTACATTTGATGTCACAAACAAATCCAATCCTCTACTTGGACATTTATTGGGTTGCTGTAACAGTTGATTATTTGAATGAGTACCAATAATGTCAGTTACTGGTACTTATTCAGTACACAACTTCAGCGTTTTCTTTCCAGTTAAGAACTTAGTTGATCATAAGTAACTCATTGCTCTAAGGAAAGAGTTTTTAGTACTGCTCCAGGGGCTACTGTAGATATAATTAAACTTTCACAGACCCAGGCTGGTCATAAGGAGTATTGTCCATTACTTTTGTGTATCGCTATATACTTAAGAAATGATTGCTGCCACAGGGCAAAGGTTTCCTGTTGTTCTATAAAAGACTAGCCATTTATGGAAAACTTGGAAGCAAGGTTAAGAATTTAAAAGGAGAAGCACACTGAACTCTTGACGAACTTTTTACATCATTATTTTGATTATACCAGATGGCTGAGGAACTTACTTGCTCTTTATTGATCTGATGGCATATAAGCCCCTGTTGTTGTGTGCCTAAAGACAGCATACAATCTAGGAGAGAGAATGGGTGTCTGGCAGGCTCAGGTTCCCAAATCTGCTACCGATGAATATGTGACCTGGGATACATCAATTAACATCTACGTGCCTCAGTTTATCCATTTATAAAATAAAGACGATGATACATCCTTATCTATTAAAAGTACAAATTAGAATCTACCTATTTTAGGCAATCAAAAACAAATATGGGGGAAAATACACTGTTCCATGAGGAATAAACTGACTTCTAATTGCCTGAATTATTGTCACTCTTCAGTTTATTTTAAAGCGTCTATTTGTGAATAATTGTCAGCCATCCAGCACTGTGATCATTGCCCGACTTCCTTTTAGTATCTTGTAAAATTTATTTCCCAGTGAGTCATAACTAAGAACTCACTTTTAATGACAAGCAGAAATGCCTTGAAATAGCTGCTCTTAAGTGCAGAATTGTCTTACCTATTTATAGATATTATATTGTATGCTATGTCATCTATTTTACAATACGTGATTATAGCTGGTTAATTTCATGTGTAAAAATCCAATGAGTGACATCCATGTAACAATGGGGCACTATGCAACAGCATGCAACATCCAAGACTGACAGATAGTCTAGGTTCCTTACAGGGTAGGTGGGTACTTTGTAAACAGTCACAGAAAATCTGTGACTCCTCTTATTACTTATAGTAGGGATCAGAGATCAGAATCCCAGAGTAAACATCCCACAGGTTTGCAGATTTGCTGTATCTGCACATATTATCTAAGGCGTTTCTCCTTATAAGTAGTCACAAGCCATTTTTCTTCTATTTAGATAAGGACTTTACTTTGTTAGGCTTGTATTCTTGGTTACTACATCCAGTGATTCTTTACAGTGGTTAAGTAACTTTCAGAGGTAACTCTTTTGATCAACCTATTGCAACTGGCAGATCCAGAACCAACCTTCATGTAGTTTTTTGCATTTGCACTCACTTTCTCTTTCTCTTGCTCTCCATGGCTGCGTCTACACTGGTAAATTAAGTCGACTTAAGCTTGCTTAAGCAAGCTTAAGTCGACTTAATTTACCCTGCGTCTACACTACAGTTTCCTTAAGTCGACTTAAGCAGCTTGCTTAAGTTGACTTAAGGAAAATAAAGTTGACTTAATTAAAATTAAGTCGACTTTATAACACCATCTTTCAACTAGACCTAAGGCTTAAGTCAACTCTCTAGAGTTGACTTAAGCCAGTGTAGACGTGGGGTAGCCCTTAGTCGATTTAGGGCTACCCCAGGGCTACCCCAATGCCCTCCTTGCCGGGGGGGGCACAGAGGGAGCCTGGCATGCCCCCCGACAGGGCAGGACAGAGCCCTGGCCACCCTGCCCCTATGCCCTCCCAGGGTCCCTGTCCCCCTTTGCCCCATTGTACCTATGTACAATGGGGCAAAGGCTGAGCCCCCTGGCATCGGGCAAGGGGTGCCCCGCCTGCCCCTGTGGACCTCCCCTAGGTCCCCCTAAGCCCCTGGAAGTTGACCTAGGTGTCCAGTGTGGATGCTCTAGATCGACTTTTTAAGTTCCCCTTTAAGTCGACTTTATTTTTAAGTGTGGACACACTAAGTCGACTTAAAGTTACAAGTGTAGACATAGCCCATGCTAGTGCAGGAGCCCTCACATCAAATCTTTCCTCATTCAGCCGTGAATGGCCCCTGCAAAGCAGTCTAACATTGTGAAGCACTTGAATGAGGTTTCTTTGAATTAGGAACTTGTTTTGCTATTATGGTTAGCATAGTACAAACCAGGCTGTATTAAAATCTTCTGAAATATTTCTTTTCCAACAGACCATACAACATGTAGATATTTAACATTTTGAACAGAAAAGATCAAATTAATTTCATTGAATGTATCCATTTACAGAATAGAAGCCCCGTTGCTTTTTGTGACGTCACAACTTTGTATAATGTATCACAAATGCATTCTGGTTGACTGAATTCAGATTTAAACATTTGAATGTTAGCAGTAGCTTTTTAAAAACTTGCTGCTATGGTAAATAATGAGGGAAAAATTGAAAGTTCATAGGGGACAATATGTAATTGAATTCACTGCAAAGAGTTAAAAGGGAGCTACTGCTGTAAAAATACACACTCTGTACAACATATGGTGTTAAAATATTTTCCAAGAGGCTAAATTTGTTCTGCAAGATCAGATGTAGTTTTTCTAGTAGGTTATACTTGGTATTACACTGGCTGTAATTATCCCATGGTTATACTGCAATTACAATTACTTTGGATATCTTTTAATTCCAGTAATCCACATAATTGGAGGCCCTACGTCAGTAAATAACTTATTACTCATTTGGATAAATAATGCACGTATTTGAAGTTAAAAATGTGTTTGCTGCACTATGTTTACAATGGTGGATTTATTTTTAATGTAGCCGCCACAAAAAGTGTAACTTCATCAAAGCCACGGGCCAACATGCACCCTGGTGCAGAAGACTAGCAAAAAGGTCCATGTACCACATAAGAGACATTGGTTTAAGCAGGACCTGTGCAGTTCTAGGCCTTGAATGGGTCCTCTGTATAGGAGTTCATCAGCTCATTTTTCTATTTACACTATACCTAGTGTGGTATATATAGTTCACACTAATTACTTTGTTTTAATTACCATTTTTTACTGTACCTGGAGTCTAAAATATATGAAAGAAGGAAGTTTAGATGGATAAGGAACTGGACTGGGACCTGGGATAGATGTAGTTCTGCCATAGCTTTCCTTTGTGATCTTGGACAAGTCGCTGATTCTCTCTCTTAGCTAACTGTTCGGTTTCTCCCCCCATTTGTATTCTCTTTAATTCATTTACTTCATTGCTGATCAGTAGTGCAAAGCACTCATGTCAATGACAGAGTGCAACCTTCTACAGTGCTGCCATGGATTAAAGACTGGAAAACTTAAGCCTAGGTCTTTTGCATACCATTAACCTGCATTGTTAGCAGCTTGGACAACAAAATGCATATGATAAATGTAAGAGCACATGGGAAAGAAAATCAAGACTTGTTTGGACCCATTGGCCCTATTTCAGATTAAAGCAAGCTCAGAGAGGTGCAGTTACTGTTTTATTTGTCTTTTAATTCTGAATACCTCTCTGCATTAGTTTAATCAGGAATGGAATTGTAAGTGCCAGTGTATACTAGAAAAGCCTGTTGCAAGATTCCTTTCCTAGATTTGAAGTCTTAAAGATTCAGATAATTTCACAAACCTCTTATTTCTAATCCAAAAGCAACTTGAGGTTTACCCATCACAAATTTAAACACAGCAATATCTGGCTTGTTTTTTTAATCTGTCCCCATTCAAACTTTTCCCCCTTCTTTGGAACATTCAACCTTTGTGGCTAATGTTAAACAAATTGCCTTTCTCACATTCCATTAGATGATTGAGAGACGAATATATTAAACAATAACTCAAAACTAAAGCCTTTTCCATGTGGCCTTTGGAGAAATATGTTTTATTTTAAGACTTATGCTAAAAGATGCCTACCTTTTCTTTTGCAGAGTAATTGAGTTATGCAGTAATTTCTTCACCAGCTAATGTAACAAAGCCTTTATCCTTAATGTGAGGTGGTGAAAGGCATTCGGGGAGAGAAACAATATTTTCCAATGCAGCGCTTTGATTTTGAACGGAGCAGTGAAGGGTTATGGCTACAGTATTAATCTAATTGTACATATAAGGAATGGCAAAATAGCATGAATCTTTGAGACCTTTTTGTTTTTATTTTGAAAAGAAAGGTTTAAAAAAATCTATTAAAATCTTAAATTTAGGCTTAAGACTGAAATTGCAGTTGTCCCCTCTTGTAACCTTTTGTCTCTTCTTTCCCCCTAGCCATTCTTTGATTTTTATTAGCTCGTTAATTTATCTGTGTTAATGCATTTTCCTTATCTTCTAATTAGTTGTTGTTCCTAGCATATTTATGATGCTGTGTTCACATCAGCTCAGTTTTCTCTTCCTCCTTTCTCCTACTTCACTACTGTAATCATCGCTGTTGATGCTTTGACATTGTTCAAACACTCTGAATCTCAGAGGAGTTCAGATTTAAGTTCCTGGATCATAACCTTTCCCCAGGGTTTTGGTTCTGGATATGATGCCAAGTTAGGAAGGAGACCTATTTTCTGGCTAAACTATTCCTAAAATGTCAAATATATTGTGCTGTAATCTTGTGAAACCAGTTTCTTTTGAGATTTCCGCTATCTTGAATGAAAGTAATGTGAAGTCAGTGGTTCTCTTGAGATCTCCGCTCTGAAGAGCTCGTGCCTTGCAAAGAAAGATGGCAGAGTTACAATACTGTCAAATCTCATCCTAACTCTGTCTTCTTGTCACAAGTAGTATAATTTAACGGTTAAAAAAAATTTAGTCCCTCTTGACTGTACCATCTCCAACACATGTCTAACAAATGACTCCCCATGCTCATAATCCACCTTAATGATATCAGTGGCATTCTTTGCATTAGGATTTTCCTATCTCTTTCAGTTTTTTAAAACTATATTATTAAAATTCGGATTCCTTTTCCCTGTGTTGTGCAGCTTGCATTGTGAAATTGACTTGCTTGGTATGGTGCTCTCTGAAAAGCGCTTTGGGATGCACAGGAATAATGCTCAGCACTTGTAACTAAATGATATTGGTAGACTAGTATAAATAGTTTGTTAGTGATGGGGTTAGAAAAATGTCTGTTAAAATGACATCTTTGGGTGTCTTGTATTCTGGGTAAATTTTCTACATGATCAGTAGTTTTTATTATATTGCATTGTAAATGACAGGCATGATGCTGCTTTCCTGTTTTTCCAGACTCTTGTCAATGAATATTCTTGCACAACAGCATAAGGAACAATAACAGACCAGTTGTACAGTGGTGCATGGTCTTTTTGGCCTTGAATGCTTCATGGACTTTGGACATCTTCAGAAGTTTTCTCAAGGATGTGGTTGTGTATTGTGCGGAAAACTTAGGCCATTCTGAGTCCGTATCATTGTTGCACATTCATTTCAAAACTGCAGTGCTCCCTTTGGGGGTGGGGGGGGGAATTAAATGGGAAGAAGAAAATGTTGGAAAGAGGAAAATATTAGTTTAGATTAGGAGGCACAGTTTTTCACTGTATTTAATCTGCTTTCATTTTCTGGAATAATTTAACCTTTCATATTTACAAGTCTTGATTGCAGGCTCATGGTTTTCAGCATCACATACTAGAAATACAGAAATGATTGCAACTGTGAAAAGCCAGAGATGTTTTTTAGTCTATTTCACATTAAAGGTGTAAATTAAACCAGGGAGAAATGTTGAAGATCGTGACATGCTGTTGTGATGAAATGTTAAGACCACTAACAATACTGTATGGAGCATATACATTAAGTACAAATGTTGTGTAATTATTACAGTAGGTTCAGCTCCCTTATTATATCAGTATCCTATTCATAAAAATTATTAAATTGAAGATTATTTTTAATTGTTTACTCACTGGTTCAAGTGAACGTCTTTGGAAAAAAATCTTAAAATCAGATTTTCATGTCTGTCAGAGAAGCAAATGTAACTTTAAAACTGTAAAGGCTACCTGTTAAATCACAGAATTCCTTGTTTGCTTCAGAAAGTGTAATTGACTACATATGTGTGTAATTTTGGTTCAGAAATTTAATCTTTCTTGGTGGTGGTGAAAAAAACATGGCTCTCCCTCCAAATCCCAGATCGATTCTAATTGTCAAGAAAATCTTGTTGTGACTGCTAAAATGAGCAAATATGATACTGAAGTCACTGTCTGAGGAAGCAAAATTGAACTCCAGTATGCCACATTTGAAGAGTTATTTCTCTAGCCAGAATTAGGCTCTACAAGGAAACAACATTTGTAACTAATATTATGCAGAATAAGTAGTTTGACCAGCTCTTTCCAGAAGCATAAGATAATGCAGAATGTAGCTACTTGCCTTTTGAATATGGTGGTCTTGCCAGAGTATATTACAGCTTGTTCCCACTCTCCTTAATGACTTCCTGGTGACTTCCAAAATGAAGTGTAAAGAGTACTTAACTTACTGGCTAGATGTGTCCAATAAGGGAAGTTCTTTTCATCAACTCCTTTTTTCACAATTCCCTGACATTAATGCTAAGGCTAGATATCCTACAGCCCAACATTCATGAGCAACCATACAATTACAAAGCAGGTTGTCAGTCTTTGGTGAAAGCGACAAAAGCCAATAAAGAAGTTGATTCCAGTTGCCGTCTTCGTGTAGGGGTTATTAATTAAAGATGGCGTCCAAATTGAAAGACCCAGGCTTTGACATGCTTGAGTCAGTTTATTTTTGCTTTATGTAAAACTTTTATCTCATTTTCATAGAAACTAATTTAGGATTCAGTGTCCTACTGTAGGTATCTGTAAGGAAAGCTAAGAACAACTTACCAAGTTTGTCATTCTTTATTAAGTCTATAGAATATTTCTATATGGGTGGGAAAATCTGTATTTGTGGCTTGACCCCTTTGTGATTACAAGCAGTAACCCTCTTTAAAATTTCTGAAGTCTATTTTGACAATGTCCTTTTCAATGTTCTTTCACATTTTCCTTCATGAACAGGTAGTTTTCCCGTTCACTAAAGAAATCTCCCATTGTGAAGGGTGAAAGGAACTTTCCCTTATCAGCATTTGTTGATGGACTCTGTCAACTGAAAACTTTTTCTAAGTAAATCCACCTTTGAGTTGCTGAATTATGATATAAATCTTGCCATTTTGTGCCATATTTTTTGTTTATCTCTCATTAATTCAGACCATGTTTCATTCCCTGAAAGAATTTTCTAGAACCATTACCTGTGTAGACAGGAATTTTACTTTACTGGGATATAAATTAGGAATCAATATGTCTCTGTCTGGAGTTTATCTAAGGTGACTTTATACTACAAGCACCTATAATTGCTTGCAAAGTAATTTCTAGTGCTATTGTTTACTTGAGAGCATCAGCTGGACCGTGAATGCGTACAAAAGTTTAGCAACTATTCAGACAACTCAAGACCTCAGTCTGAGTCACTTTTCCTCTAGTTTCCCTAGTTTTGCATTTGCTGCAGTTAGTATTTTCTGTGATACCATTGTATTTGAAGAAGTAACTCATTTGCTTTGGTGTTATGTCCAAAAAAAATTTACAAAGGGGTTCTGACCTAACACTTGACTTCCAGGGTAAGGATTAGAGAAGAGCTGCCCAGAAGTAAGGAGTAAAGGTTTTTTTTCCAGAGGAAGTGCAAGTTGTATGAATGGTCTACCTCTAGCCATTAGTTTTGAAAATTCTTTTCCCTGTTGTTTTTCATGCAATGGGGCAGATTCTTTCACTGAGACCAACTACCCTCTGTGTATGCAGTTTGATCCAGCTTCTCACTAGACATTGCCCCATGCAATGACCCCTGGCTAGTTTCCCCCTTCTTTTTCCCATCCCTACAGAATATTCCTCCCAGAAAGATAAGTATTCTCTGCTGGATGTGTGTGCAGGGTCTGTTGGTGGGTTGGAGTCTGTGTGGGTTGAAATATGAACTATTTTCTCTTAGACCTAACCCTTCCATTGCTATGGCGTAGACCATGTATATGTAGTTTTGGAATTAATTCCACCATAAACTTCTTCACCTGCAGCTTTCCCTTTCTTTAATATTATAGTCCCTTGACCTTTGTAGAGAGAGATTTGTGAAAGATTATAATTTAGCCATGCTCCCTCACACAGGTCAGTATTACAACTATAGAAATTTAGAGATGTGGCCTGGAAGCTGAGGCTGTGTAGCTGTGTACAACAATTCATCGCCAAAGCTCTCTAGTTGGTTTTATTAAAATTGTATTCCTTTCTCTTCACTTATTTGTACTTTAATGACACCAAGACCATTACAAGCTTTCCCTGTTTAATGCTAATGTTTGTAAGTGTGCTACTTAGAAGTGGGTAGCTACCTCAAAGTATCAGGATGGCACTGAGCAACTTGGAAAGAGTTTGTGTTCAAGTGTATAGTTAACCTCAGGATCAGTGGGTTGGGAAGCGGTTGGCTCATGTCAGTACTTAACTTCATATTTCACTTAACATATTCAAATGATTGAAGGAGATAAATCACCTTCCTTTATTATCAGTACAATGTAAAAGCCACACCGTTAACATTATCCAATATAAGTTCATGGTCTCATCTCTCTCAGGATTCCTGTACTCGTAATAAAAATGATGCCAGTGATGAGTGGGTTTAGGGTTGGGATTGGACACCAGTTACCTACCAGTTTCACCTGTTGCTGCTGCAGATTCTATAGGGGTGTTCAGACTCTTGCAAGAATGGTGAGGCTTTCTTACTACACTAACCTTTTTTTTTTTTTCCCCCAAAAGGGCTAAAGGTGTGTGAGAGGTTTGCTTTCGCTTCCAATGCCTCATCATATTGGAGCTAGCTTTGTGTGACAGATTATATAAATTCAATATGGGGAAGCTTCAGGAAAATGAGATGGGAGGAGAGGCAAGGAATCTGCTAAGTAATGCTGCCCTCTGAAAGGAGTTATAGAAAATATGCTTTATTACATTATTCAGGATCATCAATCCTTCTTCTTCAGAGTTCTCGCTATATGTGAAATACTTTGCAGAAAGGTTGTAAGAAATTCTTCCACAAAGAATTTACCGTCCTAATCCAGCTGTTTTATTTAGTTGTGCATGTTTGTATTTTTTAATCTCTTTTTGTCATGGAGTGCATGCTCCCAAAAGTTAATTTTCACATTTGAAATAGAGAGAAATAAGTGGATCTTTGAGAGACATAGAACTGCAGTTGACTAGAGAGCAGTGTTTGATTTGATTTGTTGAGGGTAAAGTTCAGATAATTATCTAGATTATACAGTGCTTTCCTGTCAGCCTTGATACATAATAAGAATTTTCTTTTAGATCTTCATAGGGAAGGTTGCCTTGAATTATCACATTGAATTTTATGCTGTACGGTTTCTGTGTGAATGAATAAATAACTATGGAATGGTTGATTATGTGCATATGGTAAGTCACAACCAAAACTGAGAAAAGATCCACTTCCAGTTCTTGTGAAGACGGTGTGTCTCTCATATACATCTCCCGAGAGAGAGATTCACCCACTTCAGCAGTAATAAAGCATTAGGCAGTCTCTTCAGTGTTGCTCTGGACACAGCTGGATTGTTCTCACAATTCTATGATGGCAAGTCTGGATTAAGGTCCTTGGGGGCCCGTGGCTGCCCTCTCTTGTGGGGCCCCAACTCCCACTGTGGAGGCACCCAGCCTGGGAGATGGGGTGGCACTCAACTCTGGTAGGGAGCCGGCCAGTGCTGAGGAGAGGAGCTAGGGCTCTGGGACCAGAGGCCACAGTGCTCCCACCCCTGCCCCAACAGGTCCAGGGTGCTCCAGGGGTGGGGGTGGGCAGCTGGATCGTCAGGCTGGCCAGGCCTAGGGGCCCTGGCACGGTGGCCCAACAGTGTTTTGCTGTTCCTGGCCTTGGAGCCATTGTCCACCAGCTGGCCCTGCCCCTACCTCTGTAGCATAGCTGCCATGTGACAGCTCTCCCCCACAGCCTCTGGCTCCACCCCAGGGTCCCACCTCTCCCTCAGCGCCACAAGGCCCTGCTGGTGGTGTGCTGGCCTGAGCAGGGCTGGATCAGTGTAGGGGCTTTAGGGGCTGCAGCCTTGCGCATGCCTGCATTGATGGGAGAGTTTCCTGGAGGAGTGTGGGGGGAGGAGCTTCATTTGTCTTTCTAAATGAATGGAACCATTTCAGGGAGGAAGGGCTAATAATGGATGACATCAATAAAGTTTAGGTGTTAATGCCTATTTTTTTTTCCTGTTCTCTCTTAAAAGATGACAGATGACAGTCAACAAATTAATATTACCTACAAAGGAGAAAGAATGGAAGCCAAAATAGGGAAAGAGCAGGTTAAAGAATATTTAGGTAAGGTAGAAATAATCAAGTGAGCAAGGCCTAGTGAAATTCATCTTAGGGCACTTAAGGAACTACCTGAAGCAATCTCAGAATCAGTAGCAATTATCTTTGAGAACTCCTGGAGTATACATGAGGTTCAGAAAACTGGAGAAGAGCAAACATAGAACCTGCCTTTAAAAAGGGGAATAAAGAGGACCCGAGGAATTCACCAGTCAGTTTAACGTGAATACCTTGAAAGACTCTGGAAAAAATTGTTAAACAATTGATTTATAAGCACCCAGCGGGTAATAGGGTTATAAGGAATAACCAGCAGAGATTTTTCAAGAACAAATATATGCAAAACAAACTTAATTTCCTTTTTGACAGGATACCGGGCCAAGTGGTTATGGGGAAGGAGTAGATGTGACGTATTTCAATTTAGTAAGGCTTTTGATGCATTCCCACATGATGGTATCTAATGGGATCTCTCAGGGATCAGTCCTGGATGTGGTATCAGTCAATATTTTCATTAATGACTTACATAGTAGAGTGGAAAATGTGCTTTTCAAATTTGCATATGATACCAAACTGGGAGGGGTTGCAAGCACTTTGGAAGACAGGATTAGAATTCAAACCAACCTTGACAAATTGGTTTGTAATTTGCAAGACAAATAAAGTAGTGAAGTAGTTTGTACTTGTCAAAAGGAAAAACAAATGTCCGGCTACGAAGTGAAGAGTAACTGGTTAAAGATAGGACAGCTTAGTGTGGATGCAGCTCTGAAAAAAACTTGTATTCTGGAATGTATTAACAGGAGTGTTGTGTGTAAGGCAAGGGAGGTAATTATCCTGCTCTACTGGCACTAGTGAGGCCTCAGATGGGTTACTGTGTCCAATTCTGGATACCATATTTTAGGAAAGATGTGGACAGAGCATCCAGAGGAGAGGCACAAAAATGATACAAGGTTTAGAAAACCTGACCTATGAGGAAAGGTTAAAAAAATTGGGAATGTTTAATTTTGAGAAAAGAAGACTGAGTGGGAAACTGACAACTACAAATATGTTATGGGCTGTTATGAGGGAACAATGATCAATTGTTCTCCATGTTCACTGAAGGTAGGGCAAGAAGCAGTGGGCTTAATCTCTACCAAGGAAGAAATAGGTTAGATATTAGGACAACCTTTCAAAATGATAAGGATAGTTAAGTTCTGGAATAGGCTTGCAAGGGTGGTTATGGAAACACCATCACTGGAAGTTTTTTTAAAAACAAGTTGGACAAGCAACTGGCAGAGATGATCTAGGTTTCCTTGGTTCTGCCACAGTATCCAGAGTTGGACTTGATGACTTCTTGATATCCCTTCCAGCTCTACTTTTCCTATGATTCAGATGCAGTTCTTGTGCATATCTGTGTCACCTTGAAACTAGTGTGTTCTATGTGGGGCTTTCTTACACCTATTCAGAAACAAAAGCAGATGCCCGTGCTCTTGGGTGTTCATTGGTTGCTTATTGACTTCTGAATGAAGTTTAAGATATTGGGACGTTGACTTATAAAGATCTCAATGGGTGGGAAACTCTCTCTTATTTGCTATTCTACTCTCATGGTGACACTACTGCAGCTGTGGTCCATAGACGTACTCAGAGTTGAACAATATTGGTTTAAAAAGCCGAGATTCTACAAGGGCTTTCTCTGTGGGGTCAGTTGACTTTAAAACTTGCTTCCTTCCTTGGGTCTGACAGTTTGATATTTGTAGTATACAGCAGAGCCCATCTATTTTCACAGCCTTTGGAAAGGGTGGGTGGTATTTTTGCTTGATGAAGTTTTGGGTTAATTAATCCTGGTTAATGCTGGTTATAAAGGATAAGGATGAAATATTTATTTGTATGTATCTCTTTGTGGGTGGGACTTTCAAAAGCACCCAAGGGACTTGGGAACACAAATCCTATTGACTTTCAATGGGCTTTGTGTTCCTAAGTCACTTAGGACAGGATTTTCGAAAGTGTGTATTTTTAATTTTGATAAACATGAGAAATGGGGTTTTACTGCATGAAAATAAACAAGTACACATACTAATAAAATATTCTAATTCAGTAATTCTGCAAAACTTTTGTCTTTGCTTTCTAGCTACAGGAGATGGACAAAAGAATTATAGATTCAAGCAAGTTCTTAAGATTTCATATTTCCATAGTACTAGTTCCAATGGAGTAGCCATGTTAGTCTAGGTCAGCAAAGCAAACAAGTAGTCCTGTGGCACTTTTAAAAACTAACAAAGAGTACTAAAGTTCTCCTGATGCAGACTTTAGAAATGGTAGCCCTGCTAGGATCCTCTAGTCTTGTTGTGTAACTCTTGCTAGAACTCGTTAACATTTTATTTTGTCTGCAATTAAACTGAACAGACTTCAGGAATCCACCATCTAAGATCCAAAAATATTGCCAGATGTTTATTACAAATCACAATCATTGCATTATCTATCTTTGCCTGCATTTGTTACTGAAGGATCTTCAGTGCTGTGTTAAAAAAGAAAATGGGGAACTTGAGTCTGAATCTTCTTTCCAGCCTTACTGATCACACAGCAGGATGCAATTTGTTAAAAATATAAATTAGTTCTTACTGTGTAAATTTCACCACTTTCTAATCTTTCTTTCTAATTTCTATATTGATTTGAATTAATTATTATTCAAGGAGTCACAAGCTCTTCCCTATGACCTTCTCATGACTTGCATTGATGGTCTCTCTGACTTCATTTGCATTTTAACTGTCAATGGTTTTTCAGCATTTTTCAGTGACTGGCTAAAAGGATATTTTTGTCTGAGCACTTTTTAAAAGCCTCCTTATATTTCAAAGATTTGGAATGTGTTTTTAAAATATATTTCACATTTAGATAGAGTTGAATTTGAGTGTGACATTGTAGTCCTTGATTGTGGGCTAGCCGGATGCCTTAGCCTTGTGCTTAAGGCATTAAATTGAAAATCAGGAGAGCTGGGTTCCATTCCATTCCAGGCAGTGCCATAGACTTCCTGTGTGATGGTGAGGAACTCTCTGAATTTCTCCAGTACCCAATTTTCTGTTTTTCTCTGCCTCTCTGGAATATATAAATTGTGTTTGAATAGGGATTTGGAATGGCTAGGTCATTACAAAAGGTAATTTCCCCTCTATTAACATTCTCATCTTCTCAGCTCTTGCTTACAGGGCCCTCTTTCAGACAGTCTGAATCAAAACAACTTGTTTACTTTTCTGAGATAGGCTCGCAGACTATCCCTCTGGAATTGTTTTAATTGACCTTGTGACCCACGCTTCTCTGTATGTGTATGTACAGCCAACATGCCACCTTCTCCATTTCATGCATTTGATGAAGTGGGATTGTGTCCACAAAAGCTTATGTGATAAATAAATTTGTTAGTCTTTAAAAGTGACACCACACTCCACTTTTTGTAGAGCAGGGAGTACTTTCATATTGCTATATACATGGATTTTCACAGTGAGATCTTAATTGGGTTAGGTTTCCTGTTCATAATGTAATGTAATAAATCTCTTAATAACAGAGACAAGCTGCTAGGGATGGTCATATTAGTAGATTTGTAATAATTAAGAACTTTAAGTGATGTCATGCATCTCATGCAGTGGGTAGAGCAGGGGTAGGAGTCATCTAGTAGCTAGCTGTGCAATAAGTCACTATCCCATCTGGGCCTATGGGCTTATCTACATGGAGATGTTTGCCATGCGGCAAACTGGGATGTGAATATATAGCACATGAGCCTCGTGCTTGCTAAGTTGCTGTGTGGATCCTTTTACCATGCACTAAAAGTTCCTTAGTGTATTTTGATGTGCACGACAGTGTGAAATTCATAAATGGTTATAGGTCTGTTTAGAAGTATGTGAAAGAGTATTTGAGAGTCTCTTGCCATAGTGATTTTTCAAGCTAGAGACCATCCTGAGCAGGCAAAATGGACATTAGCTCTTAATACAGGGCAAGTTAGAGTGTCTAACTGAAATATAGTGATGAGACTGTAATTGAGACTTACTTTTCTTTATCTACCCACTGGTACTTTCAAATGCTTTAGACTTGTCATCAAATGGAACTGTGAAATAAATAAATAGGTGAACAAACCAGCATGGTCTAGTGCTAGTGAATGTCAGAATTCTCCGGAGGGTACCAAAGGGGAACTGTTGGTAGAATACAGATATGGTCATTGTCCATTTTTCAGGTTCACAAGCTTCCAATTAGAATAAGTTACTATGTTTCTTTTTCTGCTGCCTGTTGACTGAAACAGTTTAACCCGGCTATTTCAAAGCATCTGACGAAGTGGGATTTTCTCCCACGAAAGCTCATGCAATAAATAAATTTGTTAGTCTTTAAAAGTGCCACCAGATTCCTTGTTTGTTTGGCTGACCTAGATTAACAGGACTATCTCTTTGGAACCTGTTATATCAGGATCAGTGCTCAGGTGATCTGTATGCCTTTGTCTCTAGAGACTACTGCACTGCCAGTTCGCTTCTGAGATGGATGACTGATCATTTGACATGACTGTCTGAAAGTGTTCCTTCCAATTAGCTGAGTGACTGACAATTTAAAGGATTACACAAGGAAACATCCTTTGGTTATGTATAAGTCAGTTTGATCGGTAAACATAGAAGTGCATCTGATTCTCTGGGTTTGCTGAGGATATACACAAATAGGATTGATTAATTATTCCCACTTGCTTTTATCTTTATCACACTATAATCAGTAATGGGTATGGCTATCTCAAACAACAGATTTACTAACCTTGGACTTGTTATAACAGCCAACATGTGCATTAAAAAAAGTTCAAAATGCCTTATATTCTCAAGTATCCTTGAGATGCAGCATCTGAACTGGATTCCACGTCACAAAACAGAGAGAAACAGAACTGAAATAAATATAAACCAAACCTATTGGGAACAATTAATGGATAGGATAATCTAGAAATCAGTTTGAAATGGAAAGCATTAGATTTCTCTTTCCTTCTGCACATTGCAATGTAAATATACCCAGTCTGTTTAATACTGAAAACTGAATGCAGCTTTCTGTATATTCTTACATAAGACCCTTAGTGTTGCTACTTTTATCACCTCTAATTTAAGACTCTCAGAAAGCAAGAATAGAGGTTAAATGTGGTCTACTTAGTACAAGCTGTAAAAGAGAGACATTGCATGCTTAATGTTCATTTGCATTGTAGTGATTTGTACAATATATAATGCCAGGTGGCATTTTGTCTTCAGCTTCATTAGATAACAGTTAAAAATTCTTGTATTTTTTAAAATATAGCTGCAGCATATTTTTCATCTGCCTTTTGAAATTAGTACAAAACCTATATATTCCAGATTTGTGTTTTTGTGCATTGCAAAGATGAAAAAATTACTGGAAGTTCAGATAGTTTTCTGAGACAGATAGCTTTTAGAACATTTGTATATTTATGTGCATGCATTTCACTTTAACAGTTGTGCGTGTAATATGCTTTTTTAGTCAGCGTTCCTCTCCTTAAAACAATAGCAGCAGGAGAGTCCAGGAGTTAGATTGTCTCTTCCCAGTAGAATGAGAAGGGGGTCCCCCCCCACCCCAGTTGAAAACTGCCATCTTGTGCCCTCTAGAATTTCCACTTTTAAAAAAAGTTGCTAACTCTTTTGGTTTAGAAAATAATCTTTTAAAACTGGGGACAGAATGAAGGACAAATGAGTCTTCAGACAGTTGAAACAATAGCATTGAAAATTATGAACCACCCCCATTCATTTCAAGGTGGTACTAAATCTGAAGTTAAATGACAATATAAATGTAAAAAGATGAAATAGTTCATTGCTGACCAAAAGGAGTGGGGGGAAAGACACTTATATAGCAGTGTTGCCTCTCTTGTTGTGGCTGGGAGGTTCCATTTTATCGCTACTTCTCAGACTGCTCCTGACTAGGCACTTCTTTCTTCTGGTCTGGAGAACTTAGGACATACCTTGTACTTTTTCTCTATGGGTGGGAACACTGTAGGTGGACTCTAATAGTTCAAACCAGTTGGGAGGACTGTCTACATAAAGAGAGAGCCTAGAGCAGTGGTTCTCCAGTTGAGGTACACATTGCCCTGGGGGAACACAGAGGTCTTTCAGGGGGTACATCAGTTCATCTAGATAGCTGCCTAATTTTACAACGTGCTATATAAAAAGCACGAGCGAAGTCCATACAAACTAAAATTTCACACAGAAAATGACTATATACTCTACATTGAAATGTAAACTCGATATTTATATTCCAATTGACTTGTTTTACACTTCTATGGTAAAAATGAGAAAGTAAGTAATTTTTCTGTAATTGTATGCTGTGACATTTGTATTTTTATGTCTGATTTTTGCAAATAGGTAGCTTTTGAGAGAGGTGAAACTTGGGGGTACGCAGGACATATCAGATTCTAGAGGGGGTTACAGTGGTCTGGAAAAGTTGAGAACCACTGCCCTTTAGCATAGCCCACTCTCCAACCATGGCCATGGAGTTGGTATTAGAGCAACACTGGATTGTGCTCTAGCCATCTCTCTTGGGCTGTAGAGGCTTGCTATCAATTACCAGCAAGCAGAACACCCCAGCTGCTCCAAGACAAGGAACAAATGGGCCAGAGTCTCAAGGAGCTATTGGAGTTACCCAGGATGATTTCAGAGCCAGCTAGGAGCAGAACAATTCTTGTGTTCCTGGAGCTTGTTTTTTAGGCAGCAGCCTTATCACACTTAAGTTCTGGTAATTACTGTCATTTATGTAAATAAGGCATGGTATAGTCCACAAATATCCAAATTTGAGTGCAAGTAATTTTAACAGAATTGCTACATTTCTTAACCGTCAGCCTTAATAAGGTATGTTGGTATTACAAAGTAAACTATGGCTGAAGTCTTATTTCAACTCCATTGCTTTGTGGACTGAACTTGAGTGAGTACCTTCATTTTTATTGATTCTTTCTGGTAGACTTGGCCAAAAACATAGTTAAACTAATCCTGCAGGCTGCATTATGTATATTTCTGGTTATTATTAAATCTTCATTATGAGGAAACAGATGTAATCTATGCCACTTTAAAAGTCCCAATTTTTAAGGAGTTGATTACTTATTTCATGGCATTTTGTAGTTGAGTAGCATGTTGGATAAAGTTGTTATTTGGATAATTGCTTTGACCTTTAAGTTAGGATTTCCCTCTGTAAAATAGTGCATGTGAACTTTTTTAATGTACGAAAATGATTTTTTTTACAGATGAAAGCTTAATGAATAGTTCAGTGCCTAACCTTGTATTATTTTCAAGTCCTAAATTAATGTAGTCAAGATTACCGAGGGATTCTTGTTGGTTAACAAATGAACTGTTATATTAAGTCACTAATCAAGCAAATCAGATATATTGTTTTCTTTTTAAATACTACTATAATTACCCATAATAACATCTACTGTATGTTTCATTTCATTTGGTGTTCTTTTTTCTCTTATCACAAATGTATGAATTTATTTAAATTCTGTTTACCTCTTAAATTGTAAATATTTTTCTCATTTTGATACCTGTTAACTATTGTCAGACGTGGAATTAAATCCTTTGGTTTAAACTGATCAAATGTACCTAATTAGTTCTTCAACAGTGATTAAAATATGCCTAATATGCTTTAGTCCTGCATTTCGTGGTTAAATCAAGTGTCACAACTAAGCAGGGGTATTACTTCACTTATTGTAGGATTAAAATGGGAAGAAAAGAAAGAGGTGACCTTTTTTCTTTTTTGTAACTCCAGTTCTTATTCACATGAGATGCCGCTGAACAAATTGTGCTGATCTTCATCAATGAAGGTCTGTTGTTGGCATACATGGATCAGCTATGAAATACACTTGTTACCACCATCAACGTTTAAATGCTGACATCATTAGGTGTTGGCACTAAACACCTACGGGTAGATCATTCCTCTCAGGAGTGCTGTTTTAAATAGTGTGCAGACTCAAGCAGACTTTATTCCATCTTCTTGTAAAGTGAATTTTTAAAGCCTACAGATTTAATATTGGATAAATGAAAGACTAGATTCTGAAGCACAAAATGGCTGACTTCAGAAAAGACTTCTTCAGCTAACGCAAACCAGCTTAATTCAAACCCTATTCTTCTTCCTGATGATAAGTCTTAAATACCAACTCTTATGTTTTAAGGCTGTCAGTCTCTTTGAAAAGAGTTTTCCTCCAACTATCCCCCTCTATTATCTGAAAAAGAGAGAAATCCATTCTCTTTACAGAGAATGTACTAAAGTTGACAAGTTCTAATGACTGAGTTTGGGACAATGGTAACGTCCATCTCCTAAAATGTTTGTGGGTTGGTTTTGAGAGTTACATTGTGTGGTAAAACAAACTCGACTAACACGGCTACCCCTTTGGAAATTGTGTGGTAATTTATAGGTGTCAGAAATGCTCCTGAATAATAACATTTTATGTTGAACAAAACATTAGCACAGGTAGGAAGTGAAGACAATGTTTGAGTTGCTTCCCAATGAACAGGCTGTAAACTGGCTTGAAAGGACTACTTAAGACACTAGCTGCAAGCAGGGCCGTCCCTGGGGGGAGAGGGCAAACGTGGTGATCGCCCCGGGCCCTGCAGTTACATGGGCCCCGCAGCCCCTCCTCCCATTGGTGGGGCGGGCCAGGAGGGCTATGCCGGGCCCTTGGGCCAACCCTCCCAGCCCCCAGGGCAGAGCAGGCAGGCAGGGTGGAGGTTTTGGGGTCCGGTCTCTGGGCTGGCCTGCCCCACCCGTCCCACTCTCTTCCCCCCCCCCCCCCCCCCCGCAGGTGGCCACCAGAGCCGGTTTTCCCCTCTCCCCGCAGGCGGCCTCGGTGGGGCCAGGGCCAGGGCCGGCTTCCCGGCCCAGGCCCAGGGCCGGCGCCGGCTCCCCCCACCCACCAACAGGCGGCCTCGGCCTCCCAGCCCAGGGCCGGCTCCCCTCCAGCATGGGAGGTGGGGCCCCGCTTTGGCCAATTGGCCCTGGGCCCCGCGGGACTGCCCTGGCTGCAAGTATAAAAAACACAAAGGAAGCAGGAAGGAAAGTGCAGAGTGGACAAGTGCATAAGAATATAAGAACCTTGCCCCAGCTACTTTGGTGTAGAGTAACAGCCATTACCTCAATTTGGCTATGCCTGTTCAATTGCAGACTTGGCAGAGCTTGTCACATGCCTCCTGGGAGTACAAAAGGAGCAGTTTTCTGCTGAGTGTTGAATCCCATCAGACAACGTGGGACTGTATCCTATGGATGAAGTTACTGTGTCTGACAGTCTTTATGATAACACACAGCACAATTCTGAGGCCTGAAGATGAAACCCAGAGTGACAACTACATTAATGGGCAGCTCCCTGGCAAAGATAATACATGTTTCCAGTTGCCAGTGTATATTTCCCATATGGTGTGATACACTAGTTTCAAAGGGTCTGGTATCCACAGCTCCCAAATGCTTCCTTTGTTTCTTATTAATTCTTCTGCCAATGTGCGTTATAACTGTTTTGTTCTGTCATCTACTGTACTAAATCCTTTGACGTATGGTAAAAGAGAATATATGTTTTCATTCTGTAAACGCAGCTGATTTCCTGAGACACTTGGGATGAGGGGAAAGAAATTTCACCTTCAGCATCTGGCTGTTTGTTGCTGGCATCTGGCAGTCCACGTGCCCATTTCTGGTAATAAACAAGATGAAAATGTACTGTTTCATTTGTAGAATTCTCTCCGTAGCTTGCTTCTAGCCCATGCTTGTTCCAGCTGTTATTGATTTAAGCAATAATGATTTTGGCCTAAATGGACTGGTGATTGCTACCTGCCAGAGAAGCATTTGTAAGAAGCTGTATATATTCCTCATTTCCTTTGATTTGATTTGTTCCTCTTCCTCTGCTGTGTGCGGTGAAATCTCTGGTCCTTTGATGGGCTACATTGTGGGTCTAACACCAACTTGCTAAGGGAAGTTTGGCTCTTCACCACCCTGGGTATTGTACTGGAGTGACTGCCTGCCTGACTCACTCTCACTCTCTTTCTCTCCCTCCCTCCTGGAGCTGTCCCTCACTTGTGGGAAGTGCACATCCATTTGGACGGAGCAGATCACATCCTCTGGTGTGCAGGCTTTGCTTTGCAGGCTGACATAGGGCCTTGTCTCCTCACTCCCCTTTTTCCAGCATTCTTATTACTGTGGGGAGCAGAAGCACATGGTGCCTGTGCTTCCCAGAATGCAGGAGTGCTAAGGGGCATTTGTTGTGAGCAGCACTTGCACCACATCCAATCGAAAGGTTATCTTCTTGCTTTCCTTTCTGCCTCCGGAACAGCTGCTTATAACCAGGCCACAGATGTTTGACACTGAGCTATCATATGTGAATTCTCCAGTCCCCTCTCCCTACTTACCAATGAGTTAGGATATCAATGTCTTGGGAAGGTCCAATTTTACAGACTAGCATTGATATGAGGCAGGGCTTTTACAGACCTCTTGTGTTGGATGATTATTTTTAGCAGAAAGGTGTGGCAGTAGAAGGTTGTTGTCAGCAATCTGTGCATGCCACTTACCTGAACATGGGTATACAGTTTTTGCTTATCCACTTCCTACCAGATTCTAATGAAAACCTTTCCACTGGTAAGAAAACTTGCTCTCCCATGAGACTTGAAGCTTCTGCTTTGGGTACTCCTAAGCGTCCATTCAAACCACTAGTTTCACATTCCATGTCTTCCCTATCCATGAAGGTTAAATTTCTGGTGGCTCTCACCTCAGCCAGGAGCATGGGTGAGCTCAGTACACAGATGGCTGATCCACCTTGTAC
This sequence comes from Pelusios castaneus, assembly GCA_007922175.1. NCBI lineage: Eukaryota > Metazoa > Chordata > Testudines > Pelomedusidae > Pelusios > Pelusios castaneus. Next base: position 4,899,327 of record ML685876.1, read on the forward strand.
TGTATTTCATGGACAAAATTTCACTTTATTTACTTCCCTCATTCACCCCCAAAGGGGTTTTGAGTTTTACCTGAACCAGTCAGTTCACTTACTTGTCTGTTTCCCAAAAACACATGCATTTGAAGAGCAGAAAACGTCATTCCCTAATCATGTGACAAGTCTTAGCCATTTATCTACAAAAGAGAACGCCTGTCAAAAAAATTTTGAAATTCTTTGCCATAACAGATACAGTTCAAAGTCAAGCTATAACCTCTCAGAGGATCTTTATGTGTATCTTCTTCTGTTGTAAGACATCTAATGTCCTTTCCCTTAAGGTGTGAGGGCACAAGTCACATCAATGGCCTCACTCCAAGTCCTTTGCTGTATATTTGCAAATATATACCTGGCTTTCCATCCACACACTTGTCAGGCATTATGCTTTAACAAGAGTCTTCTACTGATGGATCCTTTGGGATAGTGGTCTTTCAAATGCCTTTGCCTTCTTCCGTCCTGTCACTCACCCACAGTAGAATATACATAGGGACCAGCACTCAGAAAAGAAAAAAAAATTACTTATTTTTTGTTACTGGGGGTTTGTCAAGATGTAGGGTCCATCTCAGTGTTCCACTACCTACCCTCCTTTCCTTCTGCTTCAGATTATTCTTTGATTCATGGAATAAAAGGTACAGGAGGGGCAAGCATGAGAGCAGACATATGCAGACCAATGGCCACTGCTTTCAAGAATCCTCTGAGGCCCATGGAGCAGACAGAATGTTAGAAGTGAAGGAGTGGAAGGGACCTCAATAGGTGATAAACTCCATTTGCACTCAAGGCAAGACTAATATGTACACACAGGGGAGTACAGATTCATGCATCTCAAAGAACCCCAGTTACAGAGATAGGTAACTTTCTCTTTCCAAGTGATTTAGAGCTCTCCTGAGTTCTCAGATAATGCTAACTGCAGATGTGATTGGTTATGAGTTTAGGGAAAGGTTTGCATAAATGTTTTTCTTTACAGATACAGGCGTTCTTTACTTGTCCCTTTCCATTTCTCTTTTCTGTGCTAATCCTTTCAGCTATAAATCACTTGCTGTCAAGTTGCTTAATTTTTCTTTTCATGCCCCTCTTACTCCACTCCTAATGTGTCTCCTGACACCCCACTTTTCTTGCTAAAGTAACTTGTTTGATGATCATTCCTTGTCAGCCAAGAATCACATCTATAAAATTGTAGTTAGTTGAGCTGGTTAGGTTTCTGAAAGCATGTTGAGAAACTGCCAGTTGCTCTTAATGGTTTGCTAGGAAAGAGACACAAAGTCCTTAGCCACCAAAACCAGATGAATGCTATTAAGCTATGTGCAAAATATACATCAATCAGTCTATGAAATAGGTGAGTATTTTTAACTGTTTTTAGTGCTCCCATATGCATGGGACAAAATACGTTTCCTGTGTTGGCCAATATACTGTATTTGGCATGTCCTCATTGAAAGAGAACAGTTCAATGATCATTTGTACTTAAAACACTGTAGCTTAAGGGTTAAATAATATCTTCCAGCTGTATATTTTCTGGTAGTGGGAATCTAGGATGGTGTCCCAGGTGCTCTTTCTTGCTTCCAAATATGTAAAAACTCATGACTGAGGAACACTAAGCATATATATGCTGTTGAAAAGGTCAATATGAATTTGGAAACTGATGTATGCTTTAGGGCTTTTTCATGTTATTACATTGAGCTCAGAGGTATATTCAATGCATTTTAGTATAATCCTTCAAACTTAAGACTATTCTGATTCTATTAAACAGAGTGTCACTGAAAGTTTCTTGAGGACAATGGTTTCTAATACTCAGTGTAAATAAATTCAACAGACCTGGTCTTGTTTAATCTCTCTTTTTCTCTTGAATTGCTGGCACATTACCTTATATCATGTGAAAGGCATTTTGTCCTCTACTGTCGAGCAAGCTTGATATAATAATGGAGCATTCTGAAAAAATCAATCAAATACTACTGCATCCTCAGGGAATATCTAGGCTTAAGTGTGAGACTATGACTGTGAGAGAGATTCATCCTGCTTGAAAAGCCATTTGGTTGTTTTTGTTGTTGTGGGTTTGGGGTTTTTTTTAACAGCTTATAATATAATAGGGTCTATAATTCTGCATTGGGTTTTGTGCAAATATTTAACTTATTACCATTGATCAATGTTCATTGGGAACTCTTAAAACAGTAAACACTACCACAATTATTTCTGCAATTGCTATGGTACTTTTAAAATTAATTCCTTTGAGTTTTTTATGTTTACGTATTTTTCATCTTGTGTTAGCAGTTTAGGGTTTTTTATATCCAATTAATGTGTGCCATTTTCACACTTCTATATAAGATTTATTTCTCTGTAATGATGTGTACACACCAGTGTACTTGTTTCAATTCTTAACTGCAACCTTCTAATAATAAATAGTGAGTTGATTTTTAATATTCCTTTTGAGTGCCAGAACCACCTATTGGTGAAATCAGAGCTGTCTCTGTGTAAACTACTGTTTATCATACATTTGTCAACTAGCCACTCTTCTTACTTTTTTCCAGATATACACACTCATACATAACTATGACATTGATTTAACTAGCATTTTCACATAAGCAGGAGATCTTCTCAGAACTTTGGAATGATCTTGGAGATAGAGGGGCTGTGTAAGCTACATGGCAGAAACATCCCAACATTTCAACTAATATTTAATTCCATTTGTTCTGCTAGAAAATTTAGAGCTTTGGTTTTGATTATCCATGTAAATAGTAGAAAAGAAATCCAGTCACAAACTAAAACTCTTAACTGGTTGTCCTGCAATATCCTGTCAGAGCAAAGAATTGAAATACTGGCCTCTGTTGTGTGTTTGTTTGTTTGATGTCCACTAAAGAAGTTGACATAATGTAGTATGCTGATTCAGTAATAATTTGTGACTATTTGCAATAATTGTTTCTAGACCTCCAATGGGAAGGAGAATGAATCGTATGAAATTGGTTTTGAGAATCATGCTTGTAGACAGAGAGATAGGCTTTGTGACTATTGATATTATGCTTGGAGAGTTGATGGAACTGAAAATATAGTGAATGGCAACTGACTGAATGAAGGTCAATGGTTATATTTGCCATTGAATGGTTTCTTTCATCAAACATGATTGTTCTGTGTGCAGTGTTATACAATGGGAATATTTTATGAACTAACAAAATATAAATTCAAATTGTTGCACAAAGGAGAATATTTCTATTAATCATTTTAAAGGAGGGGAAGGAGGTATGTCAGGGTTTTTTTTAAAGATACAGTGTATTTTTGTTCTGTTCCACCATGACGGAACTAGCTGGTGATCTCTTATATAAGCCTGTCCTTCTAGCCAGAACAGCAACATGCCTTTTTAAAGCACTGTATATTTGGTGAGTCCAGCTTCAACTTGACTTCATACTGGTGAGACAGCTTGTATCAGTTCTCTGGAAATGAGAACTAACAGGTATTCCTCCTTGGTGGTCCATAGATAACTTACAAGAAAGCATGTTTGACTGATGGGATTGGTATATAATATAAAGAAAGAAGTACAATGCACCAAAGCTGCTTTTTGTTCAAAAACACACTTCTAAAGAGAGAAGAGGATAGAAGCTATCATGCTGTCTGGAATTATTGGTTGGTTGAGAGGAATAAATTCACCTGGGAAAGTATTTTGGACACCTTTTTTAAGTCTTTAATCACAAAAGCCCATCATGTATGGATCTGTGTATCACTAAGGAAAACTGGGAAGCGAAGGTCTGCTCTTACAGGTAATTAGAATGGGAAGCATTGCCACCCATCTCTGACTCTGGCTCTGACCACTAGACACAGCTGCCTATACCCAACCCTGACACTGCATTGTCATTCTATCTTCGCCAAAGGCACATTGTCCTCATTGAGCTAGAGATTTAGAAGAGGTTGAGCCAAGAGCCTTCTCCATCCTTTTCAGGGGTCTTCAATTTCCAACTCTATTTCCATTCCCCCTTCTCACTCCTTTTCTCACAGCTCTGGCAATGTGTGAGGTGAACTTGACCAGTATTATCCTCATTCTTTATAATAAAACAAAGCTGTCTGTGCTGATGGAATTGATAATTATTTTTCTCCAATTCAAATTCATTAACCTTTAGGAAATTGGCTAATTCCCAGTGAATATCTAGAGTTCTGAAGGAGGTTCCTTTTGTGAGAACTCTGCTCACGAAAGGGCTGGAGAATTCCTGGCCATTGAGCAAATCCAGGAAACATAGTGCAGCAAATCTGACCCTGACTTGCCTCTTCCCTTACCAGTATCCTCTCCTGTGGTCAGAGTTGTCAGTGCAACCTATCTTCTTGCTGCCAGTTCCTCCTCCTTCCCCTCTATTGGTAGCGAGTGCAAGAAGATTGGTTGCAGACTGTAGGAAGTAAAGGAGCAGGCAGGGAAGAATTGGCATGAAATTGACAGGAGAATGGATAAATGAGGAAGTGAACCCACAAGCATGAGACAGGGCATAAGGTCTCGAGATCCCAGTGTGTGTGCATAATAACCACAATGTTGCAGGACATAGCTAGGAGTGAGATGGCTGGCTGACGCAGTCAGAGGGATCTGGAGCACATGTGTTATGGGATCTTGTTCTCTTTATGGGGTCAGAGACAGAACACACTGCAGGGATAAAGACTGGCTGTAAAATGGGAACAAGCAGAACATGGGAACATCAGAAAAGCTCTTTGAAATTGGAAAATAGTATTAAGTAGGGTCCCAAAGGATGTAGTCCTTGGGCATTGACAATGTCTTATTTATATACATAACTCTCAGGGAAAGTGAACTAGTTAGTTGCTGATTAAGTTTGAAACAGCCGAGGCTATGGAACAAACAATAAGGGAGACTTGACAGGATTCCAGCCTCAAGTATAACTGAGCCACAGTCTATTAAATGAGCTTTCATTCAAGCAAATCTTTACAAAACTCTAACAAAAGTAAAATAAAGTGTTCAAAAGAGGAAAAAGTCACCTTGAGCTGTGAAGGAGTAAAGCATGAGGCCTGTAGCTTCCAAGATACATTGAGAAACAAATACACAGGGCAGAAATCCATTCTAACCCATATGATAGGCAGACTGTTAGAGTGGAGGTCTGTCATAACACAAGAGTCCCACTGATATGTTATGTCATGCAAAAAGACGTTACATGGTTTGAAGTGTATTGGGGATGGGGGGGCAGTTTTTTATACTAAACATCCATTTCATAGATCCAAATCTGAATTTTTCCCACAAAGGAACAGATTCACATGGATTTTACACTATTGTATTTTATCAATCTTGGTAGAGGTCGCTGATGTAAATGATCTGCTGGGGACTCAGTTTGTCATGGTGGTGATCTCAATTATGTCAGTAGGATTCTTGCAGTCCATGCAACCCAAGTGGTTCTGACTGGAAAGTGGGCATGGCTAGAGTGGCCGTGAAAGAGTTGGTTGATGTTCCCCTCAGCAGGTTGCACTGGCTGCCTACGGTGGAATAAATCCCATTGGATATCCTGCACCAGAGTTCAGCTTTCCTCTGTGTTGGAGGTCTTAGCTGACAGAAAGAGGATTCCTCATTTTGCTCTGAAATTGGTTTAAAGTCACTGCCATGAGTAGCAGAGTACTCTGAGAACAGAGATAAGGGGATGCTACAGTTACTAAATGTTTTTAAACTATCCTAAAATTTTGTTTCTCCTGTTACCTGTGCACCATAGGCTATTAAAAGAAAATGACTAAATTTAGGAGTAACAGCTTTAAAACATCACAGCAAGTATTTTTTTTTTTCAAACTTTTAGACATGCCAGGAAAATATAGCAAGCCAGATCATTCGTATAATAAATATTAATGCTTTAGAAAGGTGACTGACAGCCTTATTTGTTTAACACATACAAATGTGTGTGTATATACACACGTACACAAATGTGGTGTATGCTTCCTTATCTTGTACCATTGATGCGTCTCCTTGCTGTTCTGGAGGGGTCGTTTGTAATTCACTTTTTCTTTACCCCATTTGAACTGTGTCTAGCCTGAAGAGATTTTCCTTACAATATCTCCACTTTGTTCTGTAACTCTGCCAAGCCTAGCAATGATGTTTACACTAGTGTCAATAGGATGCAGGTGTTGTCGAACTCCACTCAGAGCAGGTTAAAATGACACCAATGGCCAAACTGTGCTAGTGCCAGCTACTCTGGTGGAAGATACTAAAGAAAAGATTGGTTTGGAGGTCTGAAGTTCCTGGCTTTTTATATTTGAGTTTATAATAAGTAAGTGACAGATAAGAATAGGGCCCATGAGTCCTGACTTCTAGTCCTCTTTTTCTAATGATCAAACGGTGCTGCCTCTCTGAGCCATTACGAAGTTGAGCCCAATAATTGTAATATTTCACTCAACATGTGACAGTCCACAGAGGCCTCATGCACTTCGTCTTTATACACAACCCATTATTCTGCAGCATCCTTATTATCTTGCAAACAGCTTTAACACTAGGGTCCTGTGAGGATTCCAAGGAGATCATCATACGCTGAAGGGAAAGCTTTTATTTCTGTTGTTATTGCAGTTATATTTTATTGTCCCGTCTGTCTTGGCAGTTAGTTTGGACTGTTCTCTGGCTTTGGCTGATGTGGGTTAATTATGGTTGGAAGCAGAGGTGGGGGAGGCTTGTGTGTGTATTACTGTAGTCAGACCAGAGAAGAAAAAAATCAATAGCAACTTCAGATGGTTTTATTTCTAAAATGGACTGGCAATAAGACATTTCGGTAACAACTTAAATTGCATCTCGTATATGGATTTTAATTAAGATTTAGAAGACAGTTAAACTTAATAAGATACAGTTAAATACCAGTTGATTACTGAGCATGCATTTGTTGCCAATTGCACAAGATTTGGGGGTTTTTGTTTTTGTTTTAAATATTTATTAATCCTAAATCAATGGTTTGGATAATCAGTTGGCATTTAGCATTTTAATAATTTTCATCTAAAACTGAAAATAGGCATGTAACTTCCCATGCCTTAATAATATTTCTGCCCTTCTGTGGTCCAGATCTTGGGCAGAGCAATTTTTTTTCCTCTTGAAGTTGCTCTGCATCATTCCATTGGAATGCTAGAAATCTGGATGAACTAGTTACATAAGAATACTTCTCATGTAAGGACATTCCTGAAGTAGTGTAGAGCCAGCATAGCTGCTCTGACAACCCACTGCATAGAGTCATGGCCAGAAAAGGGGGTCATAGCTTGAGTGTTCCCACAGCCCGCTTGCATCTGAGTGCCGGAATGGTCCAATTGGGGCTGTGGGCAGCAAAGCACCAGTTGGAGTAGCCTTCAGGCTTCTGTAATGCTAGAGATTACCCTAGGTTTTAGTCAACCCCAGGACTAGAGGAGCATAAAGGTTTATGACACAGTGGATTAGGCCCAGAGGCCTCAGGGTCCCGTCACATCCGTCCCTGGGAAGGATCAGTGGAACTAGGTCCTCTGAGGGGCCTACAGACACTACATAGGGAGCTGCTAACAAGGGAGAGGCTGCAAAGGGCTAGTCAATTAAAGCAGCTGCAGGAAGCCCTACAATCAGGGCCCAGGATGGCCATATAAAAAGGAGCAGCAGACAGAGCCAGAGACAGGCTCTTTGCTTGTGCGGAAGAGCTCCTGGCTGGCTTGAACACAAAAGAAACCTGAGCTAAGAGTGAAACATTTGTAGAACGCTTGGGCCGAGGGGAAGTGGCTCAGGGAACTGAAAGCAGTTTTATTAATGTGGTTCTTGTTCTTAGGCTCCCTGGACTGGGACCTGGAGATAAGTGTGTGGGCCTAGAATAGTGGGTGGACCACTTCCCCAGTGGCCACTAGGGAACTGGCCTACAACTGGACAATGATAAACACCCAGAAGGGATCTGAACTGCTTAGTGGCCCAGCTGGAGAATTTGGGCCCAGAAGGAACAAAAGAAAGGAAAACCATTGCCTCTGGGGGGGAGCCTTGGGGTCATGGCCTAATACAAGGGCCAGCACTGTTTATAGACTGCCAACACATCTGATCAGAAAGGGCAGTCACGAGAGGTGGGTGCCACACTGTTACATGGCTCAAACCCACCATTTTTTTTCTGCTATGCCCTTCCAGTTCCAAATTTTATGTTAAAAGTAGTTAAGCTAGACAAGATAATTTGGGTCATGGGCCTATTTCAGTATAACACTGATTTGCTGACATCTGGATTCTGAATTCCTGGGTTGACATCTGGGTTCTGAACTCCTCCAGGTTGGGTAAAACTGCAGTGGTCAATAAGATATTTCACGGTGAATAATGTTAATTCTGTTTAGTCTTGAATTAGAATAAACATTTATTTTGTTATTTCTGAAAACATTTTTATGCAATGGGGGACAGGAATGTGAGTGCTTGAAGTGTCTAAACTCAATCCCCTTTATATTTTCAGTCAGCATCCAGACTTTTTTGTTTTTTGTTTTTTTCTTTTGGCAGGCTGGATTTGGCTGTTGTCATGTATGGCTTTAAAGCCTTGTAGAAATTTTCTAATCTGTGTGTAAGGTTCTTGGGTGGCATCCAGGCAATAAAATACTACCCACTATCTTCAGTCAAGTTTTGTATGCTTGCACACTTTGAGGTGCTCTCCATAAGGTTAACAAAGAGAATGGTTCTTACATTTCCAGTAAGATCTACATACAAGAGGCATGATCTGAAGTCCTTGTGCACCTAAAATTCATTGGATTAATTGACTGTTTGGTTGCATAAAGACTGCAGGTGTTAATCTAGTTCTGTACTGTTACCTGAATTGCAGTAGTATGAATTATTATGAGGGGTTGAAGAAAGAAACATGCTTTCCATTCAAAACAAGAAAGGAGTCCTGTGGCACTTTTAAAGACTAAAAAAATTATTTTTCACATGAGCTTTCATGGGTGAAGTCCCACTTTGTCATGCCAAAAAATGGGGTGAGGAGAACTTACAGTATGGGAGTGAAAGATAAATCCTGTGATTGCATTTCACTGTAACAGGTCAGATTACTTCAGCAAATCAAACAAGTTTTATAGATTCAAATAGTGTGGAACAACATAGCAGAAAGTGCCTTCCATGGTAATCTAACATTTTTATACCTCTGCTACCTCGATTAATATAAAACCAATGAACTAGAAATTTCACAGGTGTGACTTTGTTCTATGGTAGAACCTGCCTGAAAAAGCTGACTTTGAAATCAAACCAGATGTTTCTGAACTGTGAGTGTTGTGGAAAATGAGGCGATTTCACTTGAGCACCTTTGGGTAGATAGAACACAAAAGTTTACTTGGCCTGGAACCTCATGTTTGCAGTTGTATCTTTCTTGTCAAATGTAGATCTTTTGGACTAGATTTGGGCCCAAGGATGTCTGAAATTGCTTAAGTCTCAGCTCTGCATTTCTTTCTTGTTTGACTAGCTTACCTCACAAGCAGCCATACTACTGCACTGTAAGTAAGAGTTGCACAATGAGGTCCTCGATTATTCATGTGGCTTCTCCATGCACTGATATGCTTAGACCTGCTTATGTGTGCTTTCTCAGTAGGACGTTCTGTTGCTCTGTGTGAGTGAGTAGGCCAACTAGAGAATGATGAGCCTGTTACAGCTGTAGCTAATAGTACTGTGTCTTTTAGCTTTGCGCCTTGGTTCTCAAACTGGGGGTCACCACAGGGTTGGCATAGGGTGGTGAACTCTGAGCCCTGTCCCCGGCCAGGTGTATGTGACTGTGAACCTCCCTGCTTCCTCCTGGTGGAGGAACATGCGGAGAGGGGGTGAGCAATGATGCACAGATACTGCTCACCCCACTCCCACACATGCTCCTCCACCCCCCCTAGTGGGCTGTGGTGGGGAGGGGAGCGAGGACCAACTCCAGGGCTCCCTGCATCCAAGTCACTTTCCCCATGGGAGCAGTGCTGAGAGGGGAGACTTAAGAGCTGCTGCCCTCCCCTTATGCAGCCCAAGTGGGGAGGGCACAAAGTGGGGAACTGGACAGGTCTCACAATCTTGGGTACCCCTGGGAAGCATCAGAGTGACAGAGAGAGAAGTATCAATGACCAAGATAGACATAAACCTTTGGATAATTACAGAAGGGAAGTAGAGAATTAGTGGGTATTGTCATTTAACAACCTTTCTGATGGTCAGAAATAGTATGGTCCAATTATATTTATAGGACCGACTCTGCTATGCAGCTAAACCTAATTAAGGAGTTTTACTACCATTGCAAGTAGTAGATCTTCCCTTGTAGGGAATATTTCAGAGGAGCACACATCCATAGGAGTAATCAAGATATATCAACAGAATATCAGGTGTTGGTCTAATCCATTTCCCCACATACACCTACACACTCTCAAACAAACCAGATTTGTGCTTCGATTCTGAACTCAAAGCAGTTTAAAACTCTGATCCTTTGCGTTCCCCCCACCTCTTTGATCTTTTTAAAATCAGTGATTTGTAATATTCTTGATGTCTAGTTTGAAAAGAAACTAAATGCAGCCTTTTTAGCATGTCATGGTTAGAATAAAAATTCAAGATGAATGACTGTGTTAGAAACTTGGAGACTTTACTTTGTGAAGTTGAACTACAAATGTGAAGCCAAACTGCCCCCTAATGCACATCCTTTGTATATGGTTCTGCACACAGTATAGTACCTGAGCTGCAGCCACGAAAGGACAGAAGAGAAACCTTGGAAGCAAAACTCAATTGTGCAGCTACACAACAAAGAAATATTTAATAGTGTCAGCATGCAGTCTTCGTTTAGTCAAACTCCTTTTGCATTTGAAGGATGTGTTGCCTGAAAAATGACTTCTGTAGTAGCCTTGCCAGAGGATTACGAAATGGCAATAAGGGCATTGAAAAAAGCATACAACCACCACAGCTAGCCCAAAACTTCCAAGTACCAAAATCAAATAAAGATTAGGAATTTTGTCCTCATAAGCTTGCAAGGAATCTAAATAATTTCTGCCCCCCATCCCCGTCCCTCCCACAAGTATACTATCAGAAACGCCTTTCTATATGTATACGTGACATGTTCTTTTAACTTTAAAATAGGTTTCCTCCTCTTTGTAAAAGCAAATAAGTCATGTTGAGAATGAACATTTAGGGCTAGATCTTCAGCATAGCTCTGTTGACTTTAACTTGCACTGTGTGAGTTTACATCAGTTGAAACCTTGGCCCTGGCTTTATGATTTTAGGGATCTGATTCAGCAGATGCTCTTGGCCTTCCCTTTGGAGTCCATGAGAATCCTGGAGGCAAAGCAGGATCTTAAAGGAATAGTAAAGAATGTATGGAGCAAATTTAATTTGTGTTGGGCACTATCTATTGTTGCAAGAATCATCTCCATTGTGTATGTTAATATCACCCTCCTTTAACTGTGAACACTGTGGAATAGCCACATTCCATAAATAGCTAAACATCCTGGTCAAAAGGAAATTATGGTGTTTTCCAAGAGTACTGATGGCTTTTGTGAGACTGAATAAGACCTTACGTAGGTTGCTTGGGCTAGACTGTAGCCACTAGAGGGTAGTGTATTGGTCTAAGATTTCATAGACCTGAGTTTTAGTCTAGTCTCTGTCACTGAGCCTATTGTATGATCTTGGGAGAGTCATTGAACTGCTTTCCCATCTGTTCATTGAGTATCTTGTTAGCACTTTTGACAGGACTCCCTCTCACCTATCTGTTTGCACAGTGCCTAGAATAATGGAGTCCTGATCTTGTTGAGGCCTCAACAAACGGCCATAGCAGAAATAAACAATAAGATGCTAATAAGTTACATTCCAGTATAACTTCCTCGACTGGAAATCTCAAAGCCTTTGACCAAATGTGTATTTCAGTTCCACTTAGCCGTGTTAAACAGTCCGTTGAAATGAAAGTTATTAATCTGCAGTTTTATTTAATTGTGATTCCTCTGCATTTCAGAGCCAGATCGATATGAATACTTTCTCCATCTGTTGCTAATTCTATATGAAACTTAATTTTAAAATAACAAAAAAGGTAAAAAATAGTTTTTTTTCCCTTTGGCATCCGTGTTTCTTTTACTGCTGTACTTAGAAGAGGAGGCAAAAACTAAAAACCTGTAATAGAGCTGCTAGAAGAGACTGCAGATGCATTTGGCTCCGACAGGTAGAAAAACATCTGTGATTGGTTTTAGCAGCGCATTTGCCTTGCTTTTCCTGCTGTTTTTCTCTCTTTAACCACACTGCCTAAAGTGGTTCTGCAAGCTAATTAGATTAACATGCAGAAATTTTTGTCCCTGTGGCTTTGAAAAGGCAGCAGCATCACTTCCCATAAGGCAGATAAGATTTGGTTAGTACTCTTAGGTTAAAGAGCACTAGACGTATAATCAGAATACTGGGGACTTCATTATGAGGCTTCATTAATGCTGCTGTCCTATAACCAGCACTAACTTAACCTTGAGCTGAGCTTTGTATTTTCCTGGGAAGGTGGCGTAACAAGGAACTCTGGGGTCTGCACCACTAAAATGATATTGTCATTTGGATACAGAAAGTTCTATTCATACAACAGCTTTGTACTGTATTTGTTTGGTATAAATATTGGTTTTTATTAAAAGGTCATGAGTAGGAGGAAGAATGACGGGGACTGAAGGATGACGGCTTTCGATGGTGTTTTGGTACAGATACTGTTACAGTAAAGGGACTCTCCCCAGTTAAGCTATTAGAGTCCCTCTGCACTGCAGTTGGGAGTGAACCTCCCAGAATGGGTAGACAGACTTATGCTAGCTTCGTTCAATCTAGAGCAGTGGTTCTCCCCCTTTCCAGAATACTGGACCCCTTTCAGGAGTTCAGTTTGTCTTAAGTACCCTCAAGTTTCACTTCACTTAAAAACTATTTGCTTACCAAATCAGACATAAAACTACAAATGTCATAGCAAACTACTACTGAAAAAATTGCTGACTTTCTCATTTTTACCATGTAATTATAAAATAAATCAATTGGAATATAAATATTGAGCTTATATTTCAGTGTATAGTACATAGAGCAGTATAAGCAAGTTATTGTTGGCATAAATTTTAGTTTGTACTGACTTCATTAGTGGTTTTCATGTTGCCTGTTGTAAAATGAAGCAAACATCTAAATGAGTTGATGTACCCTTGGAAGATTTCTGTGTCACCCCGAGGAACATGTAGTTGAGATCTAGAGAACTAAAAGTAGTGGTGTGGATGTTGCAGCTCTGGTGGAGGTCAGGCTCAAACTCGGGGAGAATAAGATAATTAAGTTTAGAATCCATGACCCCTACAAGGCTTTGTACAATTTTCCTATAGAGGGCATAAAATAGGACGGACAGACAGACAGACAGCTCAGTTAACACAGAGGAATGACCTATTTACTCTCATATATCACAAAATGAAATCATTTTACTACAGTATGCTGAGTGATAGGCAATATAAAAAAGCACACTGCTTTTATTTATAAATATCTTGCTTGTTAGTGTCTAAGAAGTAATTTTATTTTGTCTTCTCATATGGCATGGTGGCTACTGAGATAAAAGGAAAAATTGAAAACATAAGTACGTTATGCCAATTCTTTGACATCCATTTTCCCTTTGTATGGTCAGAGAAATAAAGAATGTTATACAGCAGAAGCAAATGAACAACTTGTAAGGAGTTTAAAAGTAGGAATGGAATAAGCTGATTTCTGTGCTTTGAATAAGAGTTAGGCAAAAGGCAAGAAAAACCACCATCAAGAGGAAGACCATTGCTGCTTCTATTAGATACGCAGAATAACTGAGATTACCTAAAATTTACTTATTCTCTGTTGTATTGAGTCAGTGAAATAGATCAAATCATGCCTTAATATATAGAACTGTAGCACTATCTCCCCATATAGATGATGTAGTAATATTCACAAATAGCTTATCAGATAATGTTTTCCATCCATAGTTGCGTATCTCATTTGCAAATATTGCTTTGCATTATTTGACCACACCCATTTGTCCAGGATGGAGACAGTAGTGGAATTCAAGTTGAAGTTTGTACCAAATCAAAAGTCTTAGTATTCCTCAGACATCTGAGGAAATTTGCAATGTACACATAGGAAGAATTTGATAGAAAAATTCTTGAATTCATAGGTGCCAGTAAAAATAAGTTCACTTGTTTCTCATTTACTTTTAAAACTTGGAAATATGTAACATAACTTTTTAAAACATATTCTGAAGAGACTAGAAAAGAATCTTGCATACTATAGACTTCTTTTTATGCATCTGTGCATCATTATTGTTGTTTGGATATTATACTTGAATTATTTTATATTCCGCTATGTTGCAGGAAAAGTCATTTCCATTGATTCCTAGGATTTCAGGTAGATAATTCATTAAGGCTCAGTTCTTCCTTCCTTTCCTAGCCACACCAGACTTTCTCTTTCATTTTCCCTCCAAAAGGGTTTTTTTCTTCTCTTAAATCTATTGCATGAATTACATCAATCACATGACCAAATGAGATCTAACACTGCCATCTTGTGTCCATATATTTTTATTACATTGGATTTCTTTTTCTTTTTCTTTTTTTTTTAATTCAATGGCACTTGGTAGCCTTCCCAGCTTTGCTTCCATAGAAGTCAGCGGTCATGCTGTTTAATTTGCCCAGACTCATTTGTGTTCTAAATCCTGGTTTTATTTTTGTTTTTTACATGCAGTACATGCTTATGTGGCTTGTTCCTCAGTGTGGTGGTGGTGCTGATGAAATACTGAACACTTACATAATACTGGCCATCCATATTGCAAAACACTTTGCAAAAGAAAGTTAACTGCATTTAACCCCATTATATTACTATGAAAACTGTGATATGCAAAGATGAAGTAACCTGAGGTCATACAGCAGATAAGAGAGAGGAATAGAATGAATTCAGGTCCCCTGATCCTTAGTTCAGTATCCTATAATGATAAATGATAGAGATTTCCGTATCAAGGAAAATAATTTCCATCATTATTGTCTGTTTGTTTATTGTGGCAGAACCCAGAGGTCCCAGTTACGTATAGTGCTGTGTAAAAACATGGGAAGACAGGCAACAAAAAGCTTGCCATCTAATTCATACAAGTATTTCCATCTCTAGATAATGCAATAGATATAGCAGGTCACCAAAAGCAATATGAGTCCCTAGATACTACATTGCCCCCGATTCTGATCTCCATTTACAATATTGGTCAGACTTTGGCCAATTTATTTCTAGCAGAAAGTCAAAAGGGATGGGCAATGCATTTTAAAGTGAAGTTTTGAAAAGATGAAGGGGATGGGAATTCAGACTTCCCAAGATCTTGTTTCTGTCTCTGGAAATCATGTGTTCCAGATGCTAGGAAGAATTAACAGCTCATACTTGCATTGCCATGCTAAGAAGATGATTCTAATTTCATTAGCCTGGTGATGCATATGCATAAAATGCAAATGAGTTTTGTAAAAGTTGTGATTCACAGTGGGATAGCTGAAAATTCTCTAGCAACGTGCACTGCTCGCAAATTGGATTTGAAATTCTCTCTTGTGAATACAAAGAAACGAAGTGTATTGGACGTGAAATTATATTTCTTAGAGAAGATTGCAAATAGTTTTCTGATGAGCTGCCTGTCCATGGCTCCCAACTCATTTTGTGTACTTGAATAAGCTAGATATGGGAGTTACAGTAACAATTCCAGTTTATGGATTAATATTTAGGGAGAATATATTTCCCTGCAACTAGTGAGCACCAGATGCACCTCTCTGGTTACAAATCCCTCAATTTTAAGACACTACAAAACTCCACTAAACCCACTAACAAAAGTGATTTACTCTGTAACTTTCTAAGGGAAAGGAAAAATTAACCATCACACTGAAAATTTCTTCTTCAAAGTCTGGTTAAAACTTCCAAAGGGGTAGCCGTGTTAGTCTATTGATTACCAAAGCCACCCTTCAGAGCATATCCTTACCTTTCACTCTGTCCCACTTTCGCATGTTGCCTAATAGTCATAGCACCTAACTCTGATTCAATCTCTTGTATATATTCCTATTTCTGAATTGCCTTTCCTATTCTTTCTCTTTTCCCCAAAAACATAATTACAGGAAATGACCCATTGGATGGGAAATCTAGCCTTAAGCCTTGCTTGGGTTTTGAATGACAAGAATAAAGTCCCCTTTCTAAGAGAATGTGTTTGTCTGAAGGATTTTGTTACAAGAAACCTACTGTGAAAGATTTAAGAAAAAGATTGACTTGTGAGGCCATACCTTTTCAAGCAATCAGGCAAAAATGATTACATGATCATTTGTTAAGTTGCATCTTCAGTTATAGATATGGCTTTGTTGAAACGTGCTGTATTGGCACAATTTGAAATATTATCTTAATGTATGTAACTTGGTATGCCTTTGAAAACGTATGCTAGGTATGAGATGCCGGGTGGAGTGGGGAATAAATTGAGATGGGGAAAGGATAGATGTGGGATGTAAATGAAGAAAACAGCAGTTGAAGTCCTGTTTACAAAATTAACTGTTTGGATTGGTCACCTATTTCCTCTAGTTTTTTGCATGCACATCTATAAATTATGCACTCTAAAATTTCACCATAGGATTCTGAAAAATGTTAATGGGGATCAATCATTTTAGCCTTGTTTGTAGTATTCTGAGCTCCAAGCAAGGTGACATGCCGCCAATAATATAAATGGAGAAGAAGAATCAGGTCAACCGCTCTAACTAGAAAACCAATAAGACCATTTTAAAAAAAAAACTGTTAGCAGAACATTCTCTATGTAATACAAATGATCTTCAGTGATGCTATGTTGACAGCTATAGTGTGATGAAAATGAGACTATATATATATAGTCTCAAAGCTTAATTCTGTCTTTTCTTAGGATACTATGAATTCCTCTTGAATCTTGCCCCCATTTATTTGCATTTTTCTGCATTTTCTTCAGGATTTGAAATATTATCAAGTATTTTGTGCCTGAAACTAGACTTGGTGGCTTTTGGTTTGGTTTATGTAAGCAATCTATATATTCCCTCCTCTGGTCTTGACTGGAAGCAGGCAAGGAAAGTTTAAATGTACTGTAAGAATCCTATTCTTGAAAAGCAGGATTCTTGTAGATTGATATGCTGTCCATTTACAAGACACTTCTGGTCAGTGTGACAATGTTTCTAACACATGCACATGCACGCAACTCCAAAATGAGCCTGGATATTTTGTTATTGCATCACCCACAGTAGTGGGTACAATTAATAATTTTATTGATAGGACCTGCCATGCCAGGTATCCATCTAATTTCGTATCCCAATTCTGGGATTGGCTAGTTCCAGGTACTTCAGAGAAACTGCAAGAAACCTCAGAATGGCAGCTAATAAGCTCTCACATTGGGTGAGGTAACTTTTCTTTGGAACTGGAAGAAATGTCTTTTGTCAGTTAAAGGAAAAAAATGTATATTAAGATAGGTTTGACCTGTGACCTCTTTCTGGTGACATTGCCCTTTTTAAAATAATGGACTAATGGATGCTGTTAACCCAGTGATCAGGTAGCCAAGAATAAAACTACTGGCATCCTGCTTAATAAAAAGGGACTTTTTAATGTGTTTTGGATCTTGGGAATTTTATTAAAACTCTGCCTGGGAAGAGGGGACTGGTTGGCTGGATTATTAATGTTCCCTTATGTCTCTGCAGTTGTTCAGTAAAGAGAAATTTTATCTCTTTTTAGTTTTATGGACCTCTTCTATGAATTCCTTCAATGACTATTTAATGTTTATTGCTTTGTTTATATGGTGCTTGTATGCTTTTGGTATCTGTTTTATATCCATGTTTAATTAGATGATCTAAGAATTAAAGGTCCCTGAGAACTGCTAAATCATGTTGCAAACAAACTTCTTTGCACATATTAGTGAAAACACACTATAACAACTCTTTTCTCCTTTTATGCTTAGAATTTTGTTGTGCAATGCATGTCAATGAAATTGGTTTACCTTTTGTTTCAAGTTTTCACTACAGCAATATTTAGACTACAAAGTAAACATTGTGGGTAAACATTTGACTTAACACAACTTGTCCTATGGAGGTAGCGGGAGTTGGGGGCAGAGGAGAGAGTTTGTGTGCACATGCATGTGTGAGACACTTTATAGAATCTCAAACTAAGGAAATGGGGTTTATTTGGGAACAAAAAGATTCTGGAGTCAGATTTGAATTGACGATTCAAATGGCCATTCTACCTTTTTATTACCTGTTTTGCCCTTTAAGTAATTATTTGTTATAACAGCCATCCTTAAATGCCGACAGCTGGAATCTGGTGGGATATAAACTTCCTAATTTGCCACATAATTTATTGGTCTGAGGATCACTACCACCGCATGCATCTCTTACACCAAATATAGGAATATGGCATAGTGAAGGAGCCTATGCCTATGGCAGCTTTACATGATCAAAGGAATCCCATAAACAGAGGTGATTCCTCCAGGGCTGGATTTGCCAAGTTAAGGGCTGTTCTGTGCCCTAATCACAGTGTAGGATGATATTGAACCTTATTTATTAGTATAAATGATTTTAGATATTTGTGCTATTTCCATAAAGAACATCCCAACAATCAAACTGGATAACACATGACTGACTACTGACAGATTCATTTTGCCAGTCTAACACTGAATTGTACCAAACAACTCATGTAGTCTCATTGGCTATGTCTATACTGGCAAGTTAGTTCGAATTAAGGAAGCTTAATTCGAACTAACTTAAGCCTTGGCTACACTAGGCTTTCATTAGTTCCAATTAAGGGCTTCCTTAATTTGAATATGCTATTTGAGCCAAGGGTTAATTCGAACTAGTTAGTTCGAATTAACCAGTGTGGCCATGTTAGTTCAAACTAAACGCTCTTAGTTCGAACTAACCAGCCCATTGAATTCAGTGCAATTGACTAATTCGAACTAAGCAAGTGCCATGTTGACTAATTGGAACTAACTTTGGTAAGTGTAGACATAGCCATTGATGTCAAATGAGATTATTTACATAATGGCTACTACTGAATCTGATTAATCTGTCAGAATTGGGCCGTAAAACAAGTGTTGGAAACAAGACCAGCTGCAATTCTATCACTATCTCTTGTTGTGTAATTTATAGATGGCCGTGTCTAGAGCAAGATCAGCTCTTCATCTTACTGATGAAGTCAAAGTCAAACAAGCAGATGTGATTTAGCCCCCTGCCCCTTGAAATAGCTGCAGATTTTCATCCTAAACAAAGTCACATTTGAATTGCAAATTCCTTTGAATATCATCAAGCAATCAAAACCTAATGAAGAAACTCATGCACAGTTAAAGCAACTGTTGTGTTTTTGAGGATTAATGAAAAATGTCGCCTTATTACCCTGTAGTCAGATGCTGTACATCTGATCTATCCACATGCTTAGCAAACTAGATTGGTTTTTCATTTCCATTTTCTGTCTCAGAATTGCAAGGACTTTTTTTCCATAATATTGTTCTGGGTGCAGCCTTTACAATATATTCTTTGCTTGAGATTATTATTTTGCATCATTTGCCTTGTAACAGGACCTGGAAACAATTAAATGACAATGTTGGTTTGGCTTCAGTGTGTGTTCGTTTTACATTTATAGCAATATTTCCAGTGTCTTTCTGCAGACATCCCTGTTTCTCCTCCACTAGGGAAGCAACACTAGGGAATATTTTCCTCCTTTTCCCATTGTGGAAGAAAGGCATTGGCACCACGCTGTCTAAATCGGAGTACAGGCATTTTGCATTGATACTGATACGCCCAGAGTTTTGAGTGACTGCAGCTTCCATAGATGACATAAAACCAGTTCAATGAGTGGCAGTAACTATGCACATGAGCGCTTATGCTGGCAAAAACTATGTCGCTCAGGGGTATATGTTTTTCACATATGTTTGTTAACATAAGTGCTAGTCTAGTCATAACGAAAGACAGAGCAGCTTAAAACAAACTTGATTTAATTTCTTTTTAAAGTTAATCTGTGAAGGTATTGTTTTTAAATTATGATTTCTATTCACCCTAAGTTTATCCAGTCCTGGTTGCATCCCCTGAAATAATATTATTGCTTTTTCTTTTCTTTTTTTTTGCATCAGCCTAGAATATGATAATGTAGCATTGCAACTGCTCTAGCACTTGTACATTTTTCCTTGTCTGATTTTAAATATATTTGCTTTGCCTGGTGCCTAACGTCAGTGACAGAAGTATTTAATCACTGGCTCCCACCAGTCTGCTCAAAGCAAGCAATCATCTCCATGATATTTTAAAGAGTACGAGTGCAAGGAATAACTTTTTTGCATGGGCAGGAATATTCTTAGTTCCAGCAGGATGCTGCAGCCTTGGAGGCTTAATGGCCAGTAGCAATAGGACTCAGTATGCGTGATTACTAGCCATGAGAAGCTGAGTGCAAGGATGTAACATTAATAATTTCTACCCCATTTATTTCTTTATAGTATTTTACAAAATGTCTTTGGATGGGAATTAGCATGTCTGTGTAACACGCAGGAAGAAGAATGGTGTGTGGTGAAGGTAATGGACTTGGAAACCTCAGTTCTGTTTTGAAGCTCTTCAGGGCAAGGACTGTAGCGTGGTCCAAGAGCCAAGCACGATGGTCACTTGATCATAAGGCCTCTAAGCATTACCTCAATACAAATAATTAATAGTAAAACTAAACAGGAAACATCAGAGAAAGTTTTTTTATTAAAGTGATCTAATTAGTGCCTCATTTTTCCAACACTGATGTCTGTGGGGAACTAGATGGGGCCATAAGAGCTATCAGAAGAAACCATGTTAACTGAAGAAAAGATGTATCTTAGTGGGGAATGTGTAAGCTAGTTATATGGCAACAGAAATAGCAACCAAATCTAGGGCTTTGAGTCCTCCCAATTCTGACTTTTTTGCTTTGATGTATTTTTCCTTTTTGGCCTCCTTCATGCACACAATGGAAGCCTTAAATTTGTCAACTCTTTGAGACTATGCAAACTCAACACTTCTCATTCTTGGCTGTGCAATCAAAAATGTAGGCAGTTGTGATGCATTGACAATTGATAGGCACGGATGTTCAGTATCAGACTTCTGCAAAAATGCAGCCAAAGCATTATCGAATCTAATCTCTACGCTACCCACACTGTTCTGTGAATAGTCATGGAGTTAAAGATGAACAAATGCAAAGTTTCACAGAATAACATCAGGCTTGACAGCACATACTCCAGCCTTCTCAGCACACTGCCCAATAAAATTATACATAAAATTACAGAAACAGGAGACAGAATGGGTCATTGCCGCCCGTTTGAAGATTATTTTTAAATATAAAGGAGCAATTGTGAAAGAAAAACTTAGCTACAATTGATTTTAAAAATAAGAGGGAGAAAGAGGGCATTGGTAACTGGCACTGTAGATAAAATGTCTGAAGTGTTGCTGTGCACTATGCTAACCAGTAGCAGATGTGTCAAAGGAAGGTGCAAGAAACCCCATAATGGACAACTATGGAATAAATTGTTCATGACGGGAATGTCTTCCTAACCCATGAGGTTAGGTTGGCTTATCACCTGAAGCAAGAGCATTTATAGTCTTCATGTAATTACATGAAACAACTTCAAAAGCCGTGAAATAAATACATATTCTCTTTATAAAATGGAGATTGAGGTGTACTTTAAACATAAAACCCATTTCCCAAGGAATTGCAGAAAGTAGCAAAAGGGGAAGGCAGACACAGGGCAAAAAAATCTGGTTCTCCCTGGTGGTTAAAAGGAGAAAACTTAGAAATACTGCCTGCCTCTCTGTGAGAAACTAGTCGAAAATGGGTTTTGCTTTTCTGGGCTAGCCAGGTGATCCCGGGAGATAGCCCTACGCGGAAAGGCCACTTGACACCAATAATGATTATTTTCACTATGAAACCTGCCCCCAACAAACTAATCATAGACGACAAACACATTAATCCATGATGAACAGCAGCCTAAAAAAGTTCATAGGTACTTAGATAACAAAAGTTTTAAAACTAACATAGAAAGTGCTCAGATACGAACATAATCAACACAAGCACAGCTGCTTCATACATACAGTTTAAAACCTTAACCAGGATTCAGGTCTGTGCTTTTGTGACTCCTGCTGAACTGTTTGCATAGCACAGACCACACTCTGATCTTGGATGGTGGTTAGTAGTTCACTTGAGAGATGAGTGACTGGTTTGTGTCTCACATGTATAGAGCCCAAAGCAACTTTTGATCCTAAACCCAGGATTTTGGAAACAAAGCAGCTGGCTTTGTTAGGTGGAAGGTCCAACTTCTAATGAGGAGCAGAGGTTAACGGCAAAAAAAGTAAAACCTGCAATCACCAGTGTTGGTGAAAAGAGAGTCCTGCCCTGCTCTGGTGGAGAACTTGGGATGTCTGATCAAGGTAAGAATTTGTAACCATTCATATCTTTCTTTCAACCATTGTTTTATTTTTTTTCCCCCAAGATTAATTTAAGAATCTTTACCAAAGGTGCAGAAATAACATATGTTTAGTGCAGCAGGTCTGTCTAACCAGAGAATCTGGGGACATACTGGGGAATGTTCTGCTCAACCCTTGGCTAGGACCAAAACTAGCTGATACAATACCAAAGACCTATTACTGGGGAATACCTGAAAGGTTCAGGTTACTTCACCTGTGCGGTGCTGAATGGGATGCAGTATTGAGGAGTCTGTGACAAAGTGCCAGTCAAACCTTCAGAGAGGGAATTTCAAAGGATGGGAGTTTTGTACTAGCCTTCCTCTTGCCTAGACATATTGATGGGGGTATTTAAGCACTGTTTGCTTACCAGACTGCCGGAAGCTAATCATTTGGGTGGTGTTTAAAGGGTATAACTGAGTGGAATACCTCTTTTCATAGGAAAGGGTGTTCCTAATTCTAGCAGAGTGCTGCAACCTTCAGAGCTTGATGGGACTAAGGGCTTGTCTATACTGCTGGTGGCATATTCGCTGCCATCAGTGCACTCTTCTAGGTTTGATTGAGCGGTCTGTCAAGATGCACTCAATCAATCTACAGCTCGACGCTGTAACTCCAGCCCTGTGACTGGAGTAGCACTAAGTCGACCGGATGGCATTTCTGGTTGCCTTAGCGCAGTGTGTAGGGCAGTGGTTCCCAACTTTTTCCTTTATGCAGACCACTACATCATCATCGAAAGCTTTTGCAGACCACATTCTAACTGCTAAATGTGCAAAAAGCGTTGGTTCACGGTGACGTCATGCACAAGCACCACTATTTAAATTCAAAGACTTATATTACACAAGGATGTTTGTGAAGCAAATTACCTTGTGAATAATAATGTAAGATTGAATATGGTACATAGGAGGTATAAGGGATTACATTATTTTACCCTCCCCCCCCCCCCATCCCATGGATCACCTGCAGTACTTGCGAACCACCAGTGGTCCACAGACCACAGGTTGGGAACCACTGGTGTAGGGGGAGGTAAGTGGGAGTTAGTAAGGCAATGGGAGATATGTACGGTATTTTACATACCTTGCATATTTCCAGTTGACTGCCACTGAAAAGTGTGGCGAGTGTAGACTAGGGCTAAATGAGAAAATCAAATCCTCTTCTCCACCCTCCAAAAAAAATCATCTGATAATTTTGCAGCATATGTTGTTGCCAAACTAGGAACAGCACTGTTCGGTGCACATGGTAGACCCGTGCAACTTTCTTTGCAGAAAGTTGGAGTGATGTGGACTTTCGGGAAAATAGTTTACTTAGGACAAAAGCAAAAACCTTCAAATTGTGAGGCTGGAGAGGTGGAGTTGAGTGCTTTTTAAAAAAAAAGGCATCTTTGATTTATAAAGAAAAACCCTCTCAAAATACGTCAGGTATACAGCTTAGAGCAACTTTCACCACATCAGAGTTATATCTAGCCCTGAAAAATTGAGCTTATAGTGGAAATGGTGACAGACTTTTAACTATGCTGTGAGCAACGCCAGTGTTAGGAAACTGTTGCAATGCTTTGCAAAATGTTAAGTCGATGCACACAAATAATTTTCCTAAAGCCAAATGTCTGCAAAGGTACTAGGGTAGCATATAAATGCTGAAAGGCAATGGCTACTGCTGGAGACATAGATGCAGAGCAATGGAGCATAGGAAATGCAAACTGAATTGTACAGAATATAAGCAGTGTTAAAGAAATCTTTCGCAACTTCTAGCCAGTAAACTCAAATATGCTGTACATTATGCAGACTGCTTAGCAATTTGCATAATTATAAACTCTCCTTGAAACAGTAAACATAGCTGCAGACTTCAGTAACACACAAATCAACATTAATATGCATTACTTATTTGACTTTTTAATTTTTCCAGTGTCTATCTGCACTAACAGGTCCTGGGACTTGACACAGCAATGAGTAACACAACCATTTATTTTTAATGCAAACTTGTATCTGTTTTTAGCAAACCACAAAACTACTATTTCAGATAGAGCTGGATTAGGTTAATAGCTTTCCTTATCCTTTGACTGGCCTATCTCCATCTAGTTTGTGGGATTTTATTTTGTGTGTCGAAGTAAGTTCTTCTGGGAAAAATTAAAATATTAATGACATTTGCCCATCCTAGCAACAGTATTATCATTAAGATAAAATGACACTCTCAGAACCCTTAAATACTGTTTTTAAAAAAATGCAGGTGACCTGATCTTGTGTGCATGCATGCACTCTCTCTTTTTGAAATCTATTTGCATTGTTCCTGTTGAAGTCAGTAACCAAAACCGAAGTTTAGCTGCAGGTGATCATTAACTGGATTGAGTCACAGTGACACCCTATTTAATATGTTAATTTCAGAAGGTTTATGAGGGTGTGGAATTGGAACACGTGACTTAATACTGCTGAATATCCAAAGTCTGCTGAGTTGTGGAATATTGATTATGTAGACATGAGCAATATAATTCACCAACGGGTGGCTGGTAACTTAGATACTAGACATATGACATCCTTTCTTTTTTTTGTGCTGTGCAAGAGGTGTTCAGCTCTTATTAGTTATTTGTACTTAATATGTAGAAGTGAGAGTACTCTGTTGGCTTTCAAACCTTTCAATTCATTGCCTCTTATAATGAGAGAAGCTGTTGTTGAATGTTGCTCCTGAAAAATAGTACACCTTAGTACCAACATAGCAAATTAGTACCTTGAATTGGTATTTCGGTGTTAGCTGTGTGCTTTCTCGTTTGTTCCTTCTTGGCTTCTGCCTGCAATATGTAACTCTAGCCACGTCTTGAGGTAGAGGTAGAGGTCTTGAGGTAGAGGTAGAGGGAAATATGATTTGATTTTTTTTTTAATTTTGCATTTATATATTCTAAAGAGGTACCTATCATGGTTTAGATCATGTCTCTACATCATCCTGAACATTTAGAGCAATAAAATTGTTAAGCATTATTATTGCCCATTTCTATCAGCAGTCGATTGACAAAATGGAGACAGCAACGCTTTAATGATGTCATTTTTTATTCAACAAGGACTTTTTCTAAGTGCTCTGCCTTAAATTGTAATTTTTTATGTTCAGATTGCTTATTATCAACACAGCTGTTACTATCTCATTGTATCAATTTTTACGTTATCCATCTAAAATTGGGATAAAATAGAACTCTTGCTTTCTTGAGTACACTTCTCTTTTCCCCAAAAGTATTGGTTGCGTAAATATACTAGCTTTCTTTCAGCCATTCTATCACACCAATCCAAATGAAGATTGCAGCCCTTTTCACATTCTTGACCTTGTATTAAAGCAGTTACCTCATCACTATTCTAAGACAAAGCCGAACACAGTAGATTATTGCATATATTACATTATCTAAAACTGTGGACTATACCAGACTGGCAGAGGCCCATTGAAGAGGATGATCATTTGTGTGTGTGTCTGTCTGTCTCTGTCTGTCTGTCCAATCTTCAGTAATAAAATCCTCTTCCTTTTTCATGGGCCAGCTTTGACTGCCATTTTACTTCTTGGAAGGAGTCCCTCCATTAGTAAGACAAAAATATTAATTTTCCAGGCGTATTTTCTGTTAACCAATACTTTCTTTTTAAAGCTACATGGATATTTAGGTAACAGTGTTTTCTGGAATAATCCATTTCCAATATATGCAAATTCCCCAGTTGTTCTCCCTAGTAATTTGCAGATATGGATGCATTATCCTCCCCCTTCCTTTGTGTCTCTCCCCTCTTGATTGTTAAGCTTTACCTGTGCCCTTCAGTGAAGGTTGCTCAGCAGTCTGGTGAGACTTCTTTATACCAACTGCTGCAGGCAGGTTCCTATAGGCCAGTGTCCCTATTTGGTCTTATCTGTATCCTGAGTTAAGGTTGTCCTTCACGCTGAGAATGGGTTTGTGGCCCAACAATATGTAAGTCCATCTTATCTGAAAGTCGCACATTTGTCAGCTTTAGAAAATGGAGTGTAGAGAGACAAGCAAAAGTAAGCACTGCTAGTTAAGAACTAGGAAATTTAGCTTATAAGAGATTTACAGGTCTTAATTTCTGAGATTTGTTATGCATCTTGTCTCTGCCTTTTTATTGTCTCATATCTATTTTCGTACTATTCTGAATTCTGTTCAGGTTTTACTGGACTCTAATCATCTCTCATTGTCCTTCCTCCTCTTCTTCAGGCTTTCAGTAGACTTCTGAAAAGTGTATGCCAGACACCTTGATTAATGTTTAGTGATAGGCCCAAGTGTACAAAGATACCTGTTTGGGTTTGCACTTTTGCACATGACTCCTTTGGACAAAAAGGACATATACATCTAGGGCTTGTGATTATTCATACTGCCCTATACTGAGAGTAGTCACTGGGAGTTTTGAACACCTAAATGGTGTGTGCATTGGGCATGTGGTCTTGGAAAATTTGAGAGAGCCCTCATCAGGTAACTGTAATTATTGAATTAAGTGTTATGCAATAAATAAATCAAAGAAAATTCTTCCTCAGTAGCATTTGTTTACTAAAGTTTATTTACCCAAATCAGAGTTTTGGTAATACACAATTAAGATAAAAATGGCTGTTTTCTAAAGCTTGTGCTCAAACATCTGTTTTCTGCCTGTTTGTTTGTCTTACCATATAAGTGACCTTTCACCCGCAGTATTCTTCTGTCCCTGATTATCTTGTTAATTGATTTTGGCAAATGTAATTCCCTTAGTCATAATCTTAGTTGTTATATTTCTTTAATAATTGCAATTTATATGTGACTATAAGAGTTTAAAGTATTAGCTGATCCAGCCGGCAACTCTAACCAACATCTTCGAATGTACCTCATTTCCACACCTGGAAGTAGGCCTGTGATGCAACGTATATATTCCATGCAAGAACAGTTAAGTGTGTCTTTTAAGAAACAGTATTGATATACCAGAGAATGTTCCTATTGAATAGACTGGACAGTGTTACTAAATATGTCATACTAAGGCAGCTAAAGAAGAAACTTTTGAGCCTCTCCTATTAAGTAATTTGTGGACTGACTGTTCCAGCTATTGGAGTAGCTTGTAAATATCCTATTCTGGATTGAATATCAATTTTCTAATGCTTATCTAAGAGGTGGTTGGATGCACCAGAATCTAAATAAGTCCCCTTGTTTATAGCACAATACAGAGGGCACCTGTTTGAAATTACTTATTTTTTATTATTTGAATTACCTCAGAGAACCTCAGAGCTCTACTTCTATATCAGGACCTTACTGTGTTAGGTATTGTACAAACACACAAAAAGCTAATTTGGGAGAGGGAGGAGAGAGATCAAGAGAAACTGTGACTAAAAAAGAGGGGGAGGGTGCAAATGTAGAACACATTCTTTTGTCAACTGAAGTAACTCGCACGCACCACTAATTTTTCTTCCATTGCTATTCTGTGGTCATTATTAATTATGTTTCTGTCATGAAGATCAACCCTGGCCATGCAAAAGATTAACTAATTTCATAACTTATGTATATTTGGTTATTTATTTATTTTGAGGTGTGTGGGTGAGGCTGGAGGTGTGTGTGTGTGTGTGTGTGTGTGTGTGTGAGAGAGAGAGAGAGAGAGAGAGAGAGAGAGAGAGAGAGAGAGAGAGAGAGAGAGAGAGAATTTCAGTCCACCAACTTATCGTATTCTTTTTATCAAAAGTGATTCCAAGATATTGCTCCCAGAGTTGCTCTAGAAACTGGACAGTAGAGAGAATAAATGGCAAATGGGAGCTTTTTCTCTCTTTTTTAAATTTAACTGGCTGAATTAGTCTTTGATGACTTGAGGACCTCAGTCTTTCTCTGAATTAGGGCCTCCTAATGTTCCCAATACAGGCGCACCTTGTGTCTTCTAAGTCCAATTAGGTTGTGTTTTGTGTTTGTTTTATTCTCCAGACATTAAGAACCAAATAGTCAAATTTGTGAGTAGTAATTGTGCCTGCAAAATATGCACACATCTTTTGTACTCCAAACATATTTACTTGCCCCCTCTTGCAGTTCAGGTGAGTACTTCTCCCAAAGCCCCTCACTGAATTATTATCCAACTCATAAATGCAGCTGTGGGTATTGTGGGTGCAATGCAAGCAAATACATTTTACATGCACAAGCACTGTACCTACATTTGGACCTCATGATGGTGATGACAAGGTATGTCTTCACAAAAGCCAGGTGACTTCCTCCTCAAAACTCCTCCTCAGATGGCCCTGTCCAAATTCTCTCCTGGATCCTAGGCCTCTACTAACTGCTGACACCAAACTCTGTGTAGGGTGCAAAAGTGTGGGGAGAAAGTGGCTGCAAAAGGAGCATTTGTTCATTGGACTTTACGCCAATGGGTGGGGGAAATGAGGCTAAAGTCTATTGCTAAAGATATTCATCTGAATATATTGTTTTGTTTTTCTAAATTAAATGCCGTGTTCCTTTTTCCTTTAAAATTTTCCTTGTTTTATACACACACACCTTGTTTTTTGAGAGCCTTGTGGAAAGAGTTTCTTGGTTTGGGTACCTGGAGATGGTATTTAGTTTTCCCAAGTTTCTGGCTGCAGGCTTGAGATGGTGGCATTTAAATTCAAGTGATGCTTTTTGCTACTAATAATACCTGGCAAAAGGAATATAAATATGTATCAGAGAAACAGTACACTAAAGAAAAGAGAGATTGCATTAGCATCTCCATCAACTTGGAAACTAGTCCACTGTAGAAAGAGTTAGTTATTTCAGATACTGCATATGTTTGAAACCCAACCTATTTTTGTGGCTTTTACAGCCATTTATGTAGGCTTTCCTTCAGTACTGCTGTGAGTAAGACCTGCACAAATGTGAAGTTGACTGATTAAAGCCTTGTCTACAGTTGACTTTCTCACTCTCCCACCCTTATGCTATCACCAGTGTGCAGACTGGCTACTTGGATCTTAACCAACATGGCGCCAAACCCTACTCAGAGTAACTTTAGGTGACACAATGGTTAAAGTGCTGATGGCTGATGACACTCATACTCCAAACCATTACCACCAGCAGCACTCTTACAATGCTAGGAAATGAAAAATGTGTGTTGTAGACAGAGTTCAAAGGACTCTACAAGAAATTGGCTAAATGGGAAGTGCTGCCAGAGAGGATTTTTTTCTCTAATCTTTCGTTTATAATAATCTTAGGAGTTAAAGGATATGTAACAACAATAGATCAGTATGTTTTTAAGTGGCTTCCTCCAGTTTACACAGCAAAGCAATGACAGAGCCAGAACTAAAACACAACAACCCTGACTTTCTACCTCCTATTATCATCTTTGTTATTAAGGGCAATCAAAGTGATAACAAAAGCAGCATTTAAAAGGACTGATGGTCTTTTTTATTTATTTATTTATTTATTTATTTATTTGGTCTGTGTGATAAGATATGTATTTAAGAAATGTTTGGTAATGCAGTGAACTCTTTCAATATTTAATTCAGCCTTAAGCTTAGTGAGCACATAGATTTGACAGGAATTTCACCCGTTTGCCTTATGGCTGTTTTGGCAGTATTTATGTGTTGTTTGGGCCGGGTGGGGGGAAGGGGACAAAATGACAAATGGCTAAGTCGTGCACAGTGTATTTTATTATCTCTTACATGGTGGTGCTTTTTATAAACAACTTGTATTTGTTCTCGCCTGGTAATAAAGAACATTGTTTTTTACTTTGGCATTGCGTTGCAGAATGAAAACATGAGCTTGTAAGGAAGTTGCTAGGCCCTGGGCCTTAAGGGCCCCACGTGCACTAGGTGGAAACAGCAACTGCTCTTTTGCTGTTCAGATTTCAAGTGAAGTACTTATTGCGAGGCAAGACTGGAGAATGTAGACAGTTTATACATCTTGTTTCAGAGCATTTTGTGGTATTGTTCAAGAAGTTCCCTTGGTGATTTCTGGCTTGACAATAAGGATGGAACTGTCAAACTGTGAAGATTATATTAATTGAAATTATATTAAAAGTCACAAAATTGTATGCTGTTGCTTGCAAAAGCAGCTTTAAGGCAATTTCCTAACACTTTATTTTTTAACTCCTACTTCATTTTTTGGAGATTAAATCAAATTAACTCAGTGATATTTTGGAAGATTTTTCTTTCTCTAGGAAAAGATTCAGACTGGTTACTACTGCTCTTGAATTAATGTGTAACTTTTCTTTATAGCATTCCCTACCAATCAGTAGGTAAGTTTTCTGTTTTTTTTAATGGCATGACGGTGACTCATTCTTGGGTATGTGTCGCCTCCTTTAGTGATAGACTGACTCTAGAATTTATTCAGTGACTACAACACTTGAAAATTTCAATATATAGAAAGAAGTATCTTGCTTTTATGATAGTTTGCAGTTCCAGATGCAATTTTTATAATTTATCAAACAATCAGCCTAGCTGAGGAAAGGAGAACCTATCCAGAATTTGTGAATTATCAATACAAAGAGTACTTGAGATTATTGTACAAACTGTCACCAGTTTCTGTTAGAGTGGGAATAAATGCCCAGTCCCCTGTGCTTTCAGGCCCCTCTTCCACATAGTTGAAACTCTACATTTATGCCTTGACTGGAAAGCATGTTCCAGTTGTCAGTCCAGTTAATTTAGTATGTTCTGGATACTGGATTCTGCCTTTTTCATTTGAGAGATCATTTAGGAAAGGATAGTTTTCCAGAGGTCTGTTTCCTTATTCCAGTTGACTCCTCAATCCTCAGTTTCTTACTCATACATTAAAAAAGGGGCATAGTTATATGATGTATATGCCAGCTTTTATTTATCCCAATCAAGAGTTTCTACCTTGTAATATAAGTTAGTGTGATGATCAATTACAGTGTAAGATATTTGAGTAAAATTTCCAGAAGGACCCAAGTGACTTAGGTCATTGGGACATAAGCTCCTAGGTACCATAAAGCACTTTTGAAAATGCTATCCTTTATAACTATGGTTCTCCAATGGCAAACCTAAGGTCATGAAAGGTTAAACAAAAAGTATATTTGAGACTAGAGATACATCTGCCTTTCAGAGACTATACTAGCATAGTGACAAGATGCATGAAATTTGTTAGTCATGACTTGGACGAAGTGAGTCGGAGCCCACAAAAGTTTATGCCCAAATACATTTTTTAGTCTTTAAGGTGCCGCAGGACTCCTGTTGTTTTTGCTATACCAGCATAGCTATGTTGGAATAACACCATCACCATAGGACCATCACTTCCCTGAACAATAGTACCTGTGTCTACATTGGGAATTATGTTGCCATAACTGTATTGGTCAGGGCTTTGGGGTTTTTTTTCACATGCTGACTGACCATATATCGAGCTAAATGTTAAGTGTAGGCTAAACCTATATTGTACGACTAGTGTGTAAACTTTCTGTTTTTACCATAGAATTGATTCTCCAAATGACTGTGACATGTTGCCAGAAACCTAACATATAAATATTTCCCTGCTGGAATTTTACCAAGCCATTTTTAATGTATTTTTTAAATCCCAATAGTTAATGTTGCAGGGATTATTTTGTATTCTTCTCTTGGACCCCATAGGTGTAGAGTACCTGGTTAAATTATGTATTCCCATCCTTGAGAAGATGAAAGAATATCTAATTTTTTTTTCTGATTTTGTTTAGAACATTAGTTCATGGAAGATTGAAACTGAAACCGTGTTTTTCATGCAGATTTGACACTGTTGCCTTTGAGTTAAACAGGGACTATGGATTTTTTCTCATTAAAACAGGTGATTTGTCCTCATCTTTCTCTATATGCTGTTCCCCAGTGTTTGAATTTAAAGTGCTTTGATTTGCTGTAACAGTCTGACTTGATCCTATGACTTACAGTTCCCTGCATTTATTTTCTTCCCATTCTGTAAGTTCCCCATCTTCAAAGTGTCTGAGGAAATGGGATTTTCTCCCACAAAAGCTCATGCGATAAATACATTTGTTAGTCTTTTTAAGTGCTACAGGACTCCTTGCTTGAAAAGTCAGTGGCTTTTTTTCTTGCCTATGAAGTATGAACCTCAAAACTATCCAACTGTCCTTCTCAGCAAGTTACATAGACATTAAGCATGTTCTGGTGGAACAGGTGCTCGACACTGATGAGCCCATTAAGGACTCCAAGCCTAGGATGAATCGGCAGTTATACAGTTCATTGTCAGTGGCTGACCTTCCTGGCTAACAATGCCTTGGGTTTTGTTTGTGTGCAGGACCTTGGTGTGCTTTTATGAGCCAGGGCTCCAGGTCGGCAGTAGTAATAACTGAGAGGGATCAAATTGGGGAGGTTACATTGTAATATCTAACTCTGATGCAGTACTTTTCTCAAAGCTCTTCATGAAGGAGAGTGGTGTCATTATACCTGTTTGTTTACTGATGTGGAAACTGAAGCAGAGAAGTTACTCAGCAGGACAGAGGCAGAGCCAGGAACAGAGTCCAGTTTTGCTGAGCTCTAGTCCAATGCTCCATTCACTAGGCCCTCTTGCAGAGTAGTTCCCATGGCCTTACGCACAGTGCGTGCCATTGGCAGGGGCACCAACTCATCAGCATTGCTCCCTCCCCCCAGCAGCAGTAGCAAATAAAGAACCACACTGTTCTTCCCATGGCCCAATCAGGTTTGGCCCTGTGGACTTAGTGTCATGACAGGGTGGCAGCTGGGCCAAACATGAGTAGTGCTGTGGTCCTGTGCACCAGGCTACAATGCCACTCACTGGAATTTAGCCCTCTGCTGCCCTCCCCCCACACCTCCCGTGAGGCCAAACGTGAACCTGCAATGGTGCAGCCAATGCTGCTGTTCCTTGCTGCTGCGATGCGGCTGGCTCCAGTACCAGAGCTATGCACCCCTCAAGGGCCTGTCTGACAGGACTCACTCAGAGACACCTACTACAAGTATGAGAAACTGCAGTGTGTGTCAGTATGGGGGAGCTAGCTGGGAGAGGAGAGACAGGGAGCACTGGGGTATGTCTAGTGAAAAATTTCTGGGGGTGCCTCTGTCACTGTCTCCTATACGCTACATATCATATAGCCTTCCCCATCATGCTGTTTTCTTAAACTGCATACAAGCTGTATGTACGCTGCAGCACACAGTACTGAGCCTCTTTGCGTACATGGTTAGAAAATAATGTGTGCTAAGCATCATTAAGGTTCTGGCTTTTTACACTTCTTCCAGCATTGTCCAGTGGACACGATAAGTTTTACCAAAATGAGGACTAGATTGGAAGCAGATAAAAGCTGTTATCAGTTTGATTCTCTGTGGTTGTGCCACGGGACCCCAAAAAAATAACCCCAGGTGGTGAATATACAACGGCGTAACTTTTCAAATAGACATGACGAATCTAATCTATTTGTCATAACTTTCCCAGATCAACCCATGATACCATTACTAATGTTTCAAGAGTGCCTTGTTAAATTGGACTTATTTTACTACTTTTCTATGATTTCACCATTTAGCCTGCTATCTGGATCAAAGTCAGTTGCAGAGAAGACATTATCTTGCATCAGAAGGCATTGCTGGAACATTCCCCATCTTAAAACCCGAATTTAGTAGCTCATCCTAGCAAAAACAGAGAATCAAGGGTTCTGTAGAATGATTGAATCATTTAATTAATCCTTGTTAAAATAACATTCACATCTGACTACTTGTTGTAGCTACAGTGGTAAACCCCAGCTGTTATTAATCATGCTTTCTAGCCACTTGGATGAGAACAAGTAGGAAAGTAGTATTCCAAAGACTCCCATTTTCATTTGCTATAGGTCATGATTATGATTATTAGAAGATTTTTACTGAAGTTGAGAAAGCAACTTCTTCCTGCCCTTTACTGAAACGTACATTAATGAATGATTGTATCTGAGTTTTATCATCTTTCCTTGTTTAATGTGATTCAATTTTACTGCAGAGTTCTTTTAGCACAGTATGCACTTCTCCTTATTAACTAATCTAAGATACCAAAGAGGCAAAAGTTGTAATGAATTATAATTTTTTTTAAAAAAAACCCACTTATGTGCATAGTCACCATGTTGTGCTAGTTGTATTGGTGGTTCTTAAGCAGCAGCCGCCACAGTATTTTAGGCTTTCATTTCTTTTCTTGCAAGTTGGACATTAGAGAGATGGTTTTGAGGCTATAACCCATGCTTTAAACTACTATTTTCTAGCCAACAACTTGTCAAGACCGACAGTAAGAGGCTTTTGTGACACCTAGTTGCTGCACAAAGAGTGATTCTTGTTAGCTTTGGAGAGAGCTTTTGTTGAGGTCTGCTGCAGTTTGGAAGGGGCAAGAGTTAGGCGATGGGAATCCTCAGGCACCTGCCTAATTACACGAGACCGGGCCATTGCATGGACTTCACTCGTCAATACAAAATAAAAAGGCTGTTCTGTTTTCAGTATAAATCTATTCCCATCTTCATCTCTTTCTTTCCTCACCCCCATTTTTATGTTCTCCAGATTTTAGAAAAGAGAGATTCCAAGTATAGTTAGAGAGACCATATGTGTGGTGTGTAAACACGAATCAACACATGCACAGAATTATCACCACCAGATGCTTTTTCCCTTATGGAGCTTTTGAAAAAAGAAAGAAAGCCACTGTGGCCTCATGTGTTCAGAGTGATTAATAGTTCATAGTTAATGCAGTATGAATTAATGTTTAAAGCTACGTTTTGGTTGGCAGCATGCATTTTGAGTAAATTTATTTAGATCTTTGTTTATTAAATATTTGCTAGAATCAGCCCCATGGCTTTCCTCAGGGTCTTCCTCCTAGTGCTGCTCCACCCTTTTCATTAATGACAGGATGCCTCTTTGCCATTCTGCTGCCATTCAGGATGGATTAACCTCAAGAAAAATAATATTTAGTTCAGTTTAGCAAAGTATGCAATGTATGGATATTCAATCTACAGAGGTCCATCTTCCTTCTCTCACCCATCCAACCCTATACCAATTCCCATCCAACATTCTCCTCTATATTTGGCCTCACTTTCCTGCCAACCTCTACATCCCCACTCCCATTGCTGCTCCCTTCCTCCTATCTTTTTAGTTGGGAGTACAACATAACTCAGAGTTTGTATTTTGTCTTCCAATACATATGTTAGAGATTTATTAAAGGAGTGGATGTGAGAGGTTTTGTGGCCTGCATTGTGTAGGAGGTCAGACTAGATGATCATATTGGTCCCTTCTGACCTTAGAGTCCAAAAGGCTATAGCTCCCTGCAAAGCTCAGGCTGTCTCATTATTTGTACTCCTGGACATACTGTGAGTTTCTGAAGGAAATCCAAAGTGCAAAGATTTTTTAAAAATTAAACTCAGTTTAAAATGAAAGAAAATCAAACCCCTCTAACTCCAAGAAACCAAAATGCACACTTTCGTTGTAGTTCTTATTGGAAGTGCCACCTTCCAAGCCACCCTCTTTGTTATTTGGCCATGCCCCGTTTTCCAAACAGTCTAGATTGGGACTTACATGAATGTGTGGCCTGTTGTTGAGTTCAAAATCGTTGCTTTGTTAGCCTACATAGTTTCTCTTTTCCCAAATCTAAATCATTACCTTTTAAAACACTTTGGGGGATACCCTGAACATAAAATGTGCTATATATAAGCAATGTTGCATTTTAAATACATTACCACAGCAAACCAATTGTTGTCACCCTTCCACACAATTTTGTGTTTGCTAGCTGTGTGCCTTTTTTAAAAATCTGTTTTATTTTTCGATATCTGTTGATGCAAGCTAAAAGTAATAGATAGGCCTGTACTTTGTATCCTTGTGTTAACATGTCAACACTTTAAAAATATAGTTGGTCAGGACTCAGAAGAGTATTCTTCAGTTTGCTTGAAAACTTGACTGGGATACCAATTTTAAAATATTATAAAACATTTCTTAAAATCATTACAAATGGATGTACAGCTGCAGATAAAAATATGAAATGATGGTGCTGGCTATTAAAGAAGAGGCAAGTGGATGGGCAAAACATAGGCAGGTTAAAAATCTGTTGTTAAAATACTGTTTTGAGGAGTTGAGTTATGTTGCTCAGATCATCCCTTTTTTCAGATTAATGAAGATGGTTATGGGCAACATGGCTGAGGGAAAAAATAAAATTTTGCTCTAATGATCACGTGTCTCCAGAACTTTACTTGGGTATGGATCTGCCCATGTGAGAGTGTCTAATAAGGAATGGAACTGTAGAAATCAGGTGTCATTACATTTTGAAGATAAAAAGGAGGACTGGATAGAGGATGCTTACAATGATCAGACTGGGACAGTCATGAAATATGAGACAGCAGAATTATTGAAGGATTGTAGGCAGGGTTTGTTTATCAAAAAGTTTTGTGGGAAGGGAGCCCAGGGTTGTTGGGGTGGAAGCTAAGGAGGTGTTGCAATGTCCTCCAATTGAGCAAGAGGCAGTATGTGCGACATGTTCAGTTAACACACCACACTCTTTCCTGCCATCACGAAGTTTTCAGGGTACTTTCCAGAAGCTCAACGATCCAGGTATACACAGCCAAATAAAGACCAGTTCACGGCAAAGGAATAAGTGGCTGACAAGCTTTCTCTTCTGCTTCCCAAATTGAAATTAGCAAAATACATATTCTAAAATGAAGCTTGTCCTTCATGGATCAGAGCCTCAGCTGACTAGCAAGGAAAGCTATGGTGCTAATTTATAGGCAGAAAGTATGTAAAATGTCAGCAGAGCACTCTCTAGCTCTAGCTGTCTTGACCTCCTGCCAACCTGCCTCATGGTGGTATGTTCTGATGTCCCTTGTCATTACTTATTTGCCTGCTATGACAAGAATTACTACCCCGATAAACAAAAATACAAAAAAAGTCTTCTCATTAATTTATGTCCAATGTGAAGCCTGTTTTATTTTGTGTGTGCACATGTTCTTTTTTTTTTTTCCCCAAGGGAAACAATAATTCCTCTCAAATGTTCATTGACCTAAGGCCTCATGTGTAATTAGGGGAGGGAAAGTTCAGTACCACCAAAAAAAAAATCTGTGTAATTGTTGTTGTTATTCCAGTGAACTTCATTATTCCTCATTCTGGCAAGTGGCCAAATTTTGTTCTGTGCCACCATTTTGTCTTTTGATTAATTGCCTCTGGTCTTGGTAATGTAAATATTATTATTTCCCTGTGATACCCTAATTATGTTTACTGCACAGTGGCACAGCTGGTATAAAATACTTACAACCGTGAGTATGTTTTGTGTAGTATCTATTCACTATTGTATCAGTATTTTGTTCTGGAACCAAGTTTTAAAGGGCCTTTGAATTGTGCAAAATTTCTGGCAGTTTTCTTTGCTCTTTGTGGGACAATGCCTTCTTTCACCTAAAGAACATATTTAACAGAGTTGTCAGGGCTGCCTTCTGTTATACACAGTAGTGCTTTCATGATTCTTCCTCCCCCTTTGGAACTATGTAGAGATGGGACATTTTCCGGTTCAGAGCAGCCAATTAACATCTTGTCTTTCAAGACACATACCTTTGATGACACTGGGGTTGCTCAGTTCCTTTTCCTCATAATGTAAAATACAAGAAACCGTGGATCAAAAGGGAAACCCTGGGAAAAATATGTAAGACGTTTGTGTTGAAACACCTCCTCCCCCTTGGACATGGCAATAGAGGACTGAACCTCATTGAGAATGAGTTACTCTGTAGGAGAGTTAGACAAGAATCTGAAACTTAAAGGGGCAGTTGAACAATTTTTATGTTATTTCACTTCCATTGTTTTGACCATATATAGAGCTGGTAAAAAAAAATTAAAATAAAAATTTCAACTTTAAAAATTGGAAACAAAAATAGGGGAAGAAAATTAAAATGGTGATTTCTCCCTCCCCTCCTCTTCTTTCTGAACACCACTACTCCACACCATGCAGGTCTGTCCTGTATTGAATAGACCACAAGCTCATCATTATCACATAATCACACCTGTAAAATAGCACTTTATAATTTGTTCACTTTCTCTTCTCCAAGTGTTTGACAGTTCAGGATAAATTGTTTAACTGATTACCATGGATTATTTCAATTAACATATATATTGTAAAAGCAATATAGCACTCAAAGGCTGCACTTTTATTCAAAGGAAGGATATTTTTTGTTGTTTGAAGATATTCCAATCTGTGTGTCCTGGAAGCTATATATGTTTGAATCCTCTTTAATAAATCTCATGACTTGGTTTTTTCCAAGTCATTTATAATGAAGAAATAATGACCAGTCTCTGATTTACTGTAATGAGAAGTGAGTAAAATCACTAGAATTTTTACACCATCATCACAATGATAAGTATGGACAAGTAGGCAGAGGTGGCTTTTGAGGCAGGCGAAACAGGTGTATGCCCTAGGCCCCCAAGTAGTAAGGGGCCCCGTCACCTGCTTCACTTACTCCAAAAGCTGCATCTGCTTTGAATGGCAGCAGGAGAAGCTGGCCCTGGGGCCGAGGACATGGGGAGGGGAGGGAACCAAGGCCACAGAGGGAGGCGGAGCCACAGGAGGCAGGTCTAGTAGCATGGAGCCCAGGCTAACTGCGGTGTGGGAGGACACTGGGGCCAGCCACAGGGGGAGGATCGGGGCCACAGAGGCGGATCAGGGTCATGGAGGGGGGGGCAGCAGCAGGGAGCTGGGGCCTATAGGGGGCCCCACAATGGGCCTTTGCCTAGGGCCCCTGATTGACTAAGGCCACCTCTGCAAATAGGTTATTTTCCTTGGTAAGAAGATATTTAGTGAGATTTTTTTTCAAGGATAACTTGCATCTACCAATTCAAAAAGAAATATGGATGCGCACTTCTGATGATAAGCTGACATGATCCTAATAATAGGAGCTATTAAAGAGCCATCAACCTTGGGGTTCCCAACACTGCAAAAACTGGTGCACAACAAGGAAACTTTCATTAAAAATTCCCCAATTCTTGGGTGGATTGAAGGGGCTGGTTGCAATATTTGTTCCAAGGTGGTTGACAGCATTTTTAAAAAATACATTCTTGGAAATATTTTTTAACTATTCTTAAGTGCAGAGGTGCCTATCCCTGCTACAAACAAACCTCTGACTGCAGTGTAGACATACCCGTAGAGTGAAGTACTGCAAACTTCTAGGCTATGTCTACGCTACAGGCTCTAAGTCAACTTAACAAGGTCGACTTTAAGTTGACTTAAGGTCGACCTTGTTAAGTTGACTTAACGGAGCCTGTAGTGTAGACATACTCATCCACACTGGCTTTAAGTTGACTTAATTAGGTCGACTTAAGCCTTAAATTGACCTTCAGAGGTGGTGTTATTAAGTCAACTTAAGGAAGCACTTAAGCCAACTTAATAAGCGCCCAGTGTGGACGCGGCGTTCTGTAGGTCGACGTAAGCGTCGTTAAGTCGACCTAAGGTGCAAGTGTAGACGTACCCCTAGTGAGCTATTTCAGCACTTGAATTCAACTTCAATAATTAAATGCTTTTTGTCAAGATTATGTGTGAATACATTTTTGTATTTAAAAATATCACTGCTCCCTCAGTACCAATGTATTGTGTAAGAAACCACTGTCCTGTGTAAAAATGCTGTTGGCATCAATGAAATACCCTCTTTTTAATTCTATATTTTAATTAGTCATTGACATCTGGTATGGACTATGAATGCTTATTTGCACACCTGCAGACTATTTGATATGAAGAGACCTAGGGTATCTGGAGAATATAATCACAGATGGAACTGAGTCTTTTATTTTAATATGGTAATTGTGTAGAATTTGTCGAATGTATAGTTATTATACAATTTTTACGCTATGTAGATTCCAGATATTTAAAGCTGTTCATTCTATAACTCACACTTTACCTCTTCTGTTGATTTTCATAATTGACTGAATAGTGAGAGGATAAACTTGGCAATGTTATCAGAGAGTCTTTGAAGGAGGAAAAAAGTTGCATTTGGAACCCAATTGAATTTATAATAGCAATTAGATTTACAGGATACTTACATAGTTATCTGCTCTGTCTGTAGAGCAAATGTACTGTGCAGTACTTAAATCTTGCCTCATGAACATGTATGAGGAGTCTCTTTTTTAGAAGACTGAAGAGGGGGAAGTTAGTTGGGTGCTCTTAAGCATTATTGTGATCTTGTTTGCTCTACAGTTTAATTAATATTCTGTGCTTCCTGTCTGTAAATTTAGTGTTAGCTCCAACTCAGAGGTGGTTACATTTGAGTGGTAGATGAAGTGATTGTGATAAAACTTTGTAAAGGCTCTGAAATCTCTGGAGATGAAACTAAGGATGATACCATCACTCATTAGGTCCCAAAGTGTGCTTCTGAGGAAGTCTTCCCATGGTGAGGCTTCAAAAGTCTGGTCTATAGTGATGTTAAAATCCCAAATTATAGCATGACTAACCATCTCATTGCCCTATATGCTCCACTCAATTCTCAGCAAAACTCCTGCTCATCTTTGGGAGTTATTGGCATGGATCAAAGCCTGTATTTGGCCTTTAGGGCCCATTTCTGTCTTCAGTTACATGGGGGAAATTTCCACTGAATATTAAATTGCATGTAAAGCAGAGTTGAACCAACACTTTTCTGCTCATTATCCTATTTTCTTTGAGAAAATGGATTGGTGGCATTTTGGGTGCCTTGAAACTGTCTCTAATATTTTGTGGGATTTTAATAGTTAAAATACAATTAATTTGAAATTGAAAGGAAGGAATAAGACACATAACTAAAGATTTTCCCTTTAGCGTGGATTTGCATTGTTCACTCAAGCTTATTGTTACCAGTTATTTATATTAGATCAAATGCTGGTGAACTGGAAGGGGTGGGTATGAATTTCCTGTTAACAGAGCCAGGCTTTTCACCTTCTATAGGGAAATCTAGGCACTTACTCAAAACCCATGCTAAACTTCCAGCCCTTTTCCTTGCCAAGATAGCCCGGAAAATGTAAACTGTTTGCTAAGATTGAAAGGAATATGCGGCTACTCTCCACAACACTAAGGTGACCTGAAGTTCTCTGCCCCACACATGCACTCACATCTACTCAGTGCTTTATTTCTATTTTAAAAAAAAAAAAGTGCCGGTATGCCAGCAGGAGCGGTGTGGAAGTTCTGTTGCTTCTACAAAACTCTCTCCTTGTTGGTGCCTTTGTGGGCAATGCAAAGTTTGAAGCACAGGACCTAGGACGGAGCCTAGAGTACTGTTCCTTCAGTATCTTAATTAGACACTGACAACTGGTATGGACTATGCATGCCTACAGACACTTAATATAAAGAGACAGGGGTCTCTGGTTAGTATGATGGTACATGGAGTTTGGGGTCATTTAATTTCCCATGTCACCTATCTGTGGAGAGAAGTTGGGGGAGAGAGGTCAGTGGAAAGAGACCCCTTCATTAACTAGGAAAAAAGTCTTACCTCTGAAACCAAAGGGGTCTTATTCCTCAAGTGATCTTTCCTTAGCCCCCTATCAGAGAGGACTTGTTGCATCTAACCAACTACTCCCCACCAGAGACCACATAATCTCTCTTCAACTTGGAGCTGCTGATGTATACAACTGTCCAGCACAAGGTGCCCACTAAGGAAACTCACTGAAATACTATGGGTAGACAAGCATGGTGAGACAAAAGGTAATGGGATTAAGGGGTAAGCAGTGAAGTATTAATGGATGTGGGAGTGGGGGAAAGCATGGAATTGATTTTTGGGTAGAGGGAGAGGAAAGAGCGAGATATGAAAGATGGATTTGTTTTGCCTGAGGAGTCTCACATGTATCACCAGAGGGGTATTGTTCTGTGGAAGCCTCTTGTTAAAATGTTCACAGCGCATCTGTATCTAAACTGCCTAGTAATGACTGTCTCAAAGAGGTTACTGTGATGGTAATGCGTCTATTTTAATGATCTTTTTTATTCTACTTTGCATTTGGTTAAAAGTAATATGTCGCTTCAGGATGTATGTCATTGTAATGGGAACATATTTTAAATCCAATGTTTAATAGCTCATTCAACTACGCTACCATTACAGGATCTCCTGTTTTTATTTAAACAAACAAAATGTAAATCTCATGTGTGTATATATAGTAAATCATTTGTAACCAGCTAACAGGGCAAGGCTACTCCAGTATCTGGCCACCAGATGTGAGTGATTGTTTTCAGATCCTCCCATGTGCCTTCCTTATGAATCTTCCTAGCAAATTCATGTCTTGAGATGGGTCTAGAGATTGTGCTAGATGTTCTCGGATGAAGCTTCCTTCAGGCCTGACTAATAAGACCTCTCTCTGACAGAGAGAGCTCTTTCAGTACCTTGCCAAAAGATATTACTAACTTTCTTCCTCAGATGTAAATATCATGAGCTCCTGTAAATTTAAACCAGTATATTGAAAGCCGAAATTGGCCCACTGTCTATAACCATGATGTGTTGCTAATATTTTTATCTGGTTCTACCATAAAATTTATCCTGTGGTGAAACTTGCATGTAATGCAGACTGAAATGGGGATTGCATAGGGGTGTATTAATTTTCCCCATTTAAACAATGTTTTAAGCAGCCTTTTCCTGTTTAAAATTTTTTCTCAAATATAACCTACGAGAACTATTACCACTTGGCAAGCAAACCTAATAAATATTCTTGCTAGAAGAGCTATTTTATTTTTTTTTTTACTGAAAAATAAACTTTATGCATCAGTGGCTTACTAAGTGTTCAGCAAAGCTGGTTTAATGTGGGGATAAGGTGGGACTGAAGACAGATGGAGGCTGACTCCATGAGAGAGAGAGAAATCATCCCAACCCTCTGTGACAGTATAAAACCCCTTGTATTCAGACCCCACACACTGTTGTAATAATCTTCGTACCAAGTATGTCTTGTTTTGGAAAGAAAAACAAACAGGTTGACCCGAAGGAGGAGAAGGGTCAAATGGTACCCTTTATTGCCTGCTCATTCCACCTCAACGTCTCGAGTGAGCACCGAGGAGGGGATATTACAGCTCTTTTATCCAAAGCAGTAATATAATACATGGCTCATACATTTATGATTGACAGTATTCC
Source organism: Pelusios castaneus (assembly GCA_007922175.1). Classification (NCBI taxonomy): domain Eukaryota; kingdom Metazoa; phylum Chordata; order Testudines; family Pelomedusidae; genus Pelusios; species Pelusios castaneus. Next base: position 4,942,595 of record ML685876.1, read on the forward strand.
AAAGACCCTTATTTGGTGACCTCAACACCCAAATACTGATTACATCATGCATATAATTAGTCCCGCCTCTGTTTACTTGTTTACTGGTTTGGTTAGTAGTGCACAGGCGTTTAACTCAGCAGCTTTTTTCGGTGGTGGGGGTGGGCAGTTCCTCTTGGTGGTGAGCACAGTTTGCTCCCCACCCACCCCTCCCCCGCTACTAGGATATCCTGTTATGTAGATTTTTTGTCTCCTGCGTCTCAGATGGAAATGTTTTTCAAGAGAGGGACTGAAACTAAAAAAAGACATACGGCACAAGGCACCCCTCTCTCTCTGCCCACTTCTTTCTTTGCATGTGGGTAGACAAAGGGGAACAACCGTTGGACTCTGGGGGATAGTTTGGTCAGTAATCTGCTAGAAAAGCTGTTCTCGACCACTGTGTCGGGACATGGAGGTGTGTCACAGAAAATTGGCAGCTCAGCTTGGAGCCAGATTGGGGCTCCTGCCACCCGTCGCTCTTTGCTCCCCTCAACAGCCTGCTCCTGCTGCACAACACAGGCAGCAGCCAGGGCCAGGTGAGTGAAGGGACTTAGGGGCTGCAACCCAGAAAATCTGGGCTGGGGGGGGGGTGGAGAGGCACTGCCTGCCCTGCAAAATAAACCCAGCCCCATCAAGCTAGACCACTAGGGCACCAGCCTGCACTGGCTTGACTTTGTCCCCACCCAGGTCCCAGAGTGCCGCATCCTGCAGAGTGCTGCAGCCTCCCAAGTGCTCCCAACCCAAGCACCACTGCCACCGGCAGATTGTAGTGTGTCATGCAGGGGAACATCATCTGTCAGGTGTGTTGCAACGGAAAAAAGGTTGAGAACCACTGTGTGAGAACATGGAGTAAGAAAGTTTGCTTTTCAGTAAAGATAGTTTAAGTAGATACTAATAAATCTTTTTATTTATCGTTTTATCTTTGCTCTTTTTCTCTTTAATGTTGCATCTGACAAAGTGGGTTGCAGCCCACGAAAGCTTATGCCCACAGAAATGTGTTAGTCTATAAGGTGCCACAGGACTCTCATTTTTCCTGTACACAGACTAACATGGCTAGCCCTCTGGAATTTGTTTTATCTTTATTTTTCTTTTAGCTATTTCTGACTTTTATGCCTCATTACTGGTACTCACTTAAAATCTTTCTCTGTGTAGTTAGATTAAACAGTAAAACAAGTTTATTGATTGAGTGTGTTTAAGTTGAAGTGTTCGGATAACTATTTAGGGTGATAAACTTGCATGTTATTCCCTTACAGGACTAACATACTTAAGATAGTTGAACTGTCCAGGAGAGAGCTGGGTGGTACTGGACATACATTTCTGGGGGAAGATCTGGGTTGAGGGGGTGTGTTGGCGTCACAATTCAGTATGACCAAGGCTGGTAATAAACAGAGTGTAGCTGGCAGACTGCAGTCACACATGGCTCCTCAGTGTACGACTGCATGTTGGAAGGCTATCTGTGAGCCGCCCCTGTGGGACCAACATCAGAAGGCACCCAAAGTTGCAGGACAGGGGTGACACAGACCCCACTCATCTGGATTGAGCCCTAGTATGTCACAACATCCCTTTATGATAGGTGTAAAACTTTAAAACGGGATTCCCCCACCCTCCCAAAGATGCAGCGCCACTCTCCAGCGTCTTGCTGTCTGTCACTCATTGAGCTAAGTGAGCATCTTTTACTACGTCAAGACATCCTCTGGATCTGTCTGTCTACAGCAGAGATTTATTCAAGAGCTCAAGTGAAAATGTGTTTCAAACTATCCGTGTAAACTTCCGCTGCCTTTCTCTTCCTACATTCTTGTAAAACAAAGGCTGTAAGGCAAAGCCTGTCTTTTACATCTGCGTAATGGTCGTATAACACACATTAGCTTAGGCTGATTAACTAATTAGTTAACTAAGGGAAAAGGTCAGTCCTGTGAGCTAGACACAAAGTACTGTGCCACTCAGCAAAGAAGCTACTCTATCTCTGGCCTGTGCAACCTTTGGCTAGCTGTACATTGTAAGAAGTGGACATTAATTACTGATAAATGGCAGTGAAATCATGGTGCACAGACACTCAGTGGCCCAATGAGCTTTTAATGTTTCTATCTATGGGGAAGGAATTCAGAATGATTTGCTGCCCACTCTACAGAACAACTAACCTCTGTCACACTAAATCTCAGGCATATTTAAGAAGGTTTGTAGCATCACACTGTCTGCTATAAATATGAGTCCTGCTAGCTTTCTTTTTTCTCCTCTCTCTCATGCATACCGCTGTGAACTACGCATGGCACTTCTTTGCTCACACAAGCAGTCATGTGACAGTATCTTTAGCATGGATTCACTGCATGTTTGTCTACATTTGCTCATTTATAAGTACAAAAATAAAAATAATTGTCGGTCACTTCTGCACATGGTCAAAGACTCTTAATGCTTTAAAAGGCACTTAGTAAATAGATACAGTGGTTCAGTTTAGGAAGACACATTTGAGGGGTTTAAAGGAAGTTAAATTCTAGCTTGATCCAATAGTAACTGTGGATTTTTTTGTATGCCAGCTTCTCCTCACATTGGATTTGGGAGGGGGGGATGGAGTTCTGCTGCCCATAAATGGGTAAGACTAGTCATTGATTGTAGTAATGGGCGATCTGTGCATGTAGACTGAGCACAATATCAAAGGCTATGTCTACTCTGGCAAGTTAGTTCGAATTAAGGAGGCTTAATTCGAACTAATTAAAGCAATGGCTACACTAGGCTTTAGTTAGTTCGAATTAAGAGCTTCCTTAATTCGAACTAATAAGTTTGAATAGGGTATTCGAACTAAGGGGTTAATTTGAACTTGCTAGTTCAAATTAACCGATGTGGCCATGTTAATTCGAACTAATTTCTTAGTTCAAATTAACCGGCCATTGAAATGAATGGGGATCGCTAATTCGAACTGAGCAAGTGCTTGCTTAGTTCGAACTAACATTACAGTGTGGCCGTGCTAGTTCGAATTAAACTAATTTGAACTAACTAAAATTAGTTTGAATTAGTTGGTTCGAACTAACTAATTCGAGCTAATTTTAGTAAGTGTAGACATAGCCAAAGTAATCAATTCAGTGTAGGGCTGAGAGGAAAACTTTGCCCTTCATTTGCAGAACTGAAATGTTACTTTTAGATAGTCACATGATATGTTAATGTATTGCCTTGCCAGGGATCTGAGATGGTAATTTAACTTCATTGATATAATCAAGGGTTAAATTAGTTTGAGTGCTTTTAAATAAGACACTGCAGACTCAGGTGTGATTGCAACGCAGGTAGCCATGTCTGCTCTAGTATGGCTAAAATAGGAGTGTAGATGCAGCGACATCAACTTCGGTGTGGGCTAAAAACACGAGTATGTACCTAGCGTCTCCAGCATGCTTGTACAGCCCATGCTGAAGTCTGTGACACTGAATCCACACTGCTACTTTTAGCCATGCTCTCTCTGGTTTAGCTGGTATGTCTGCAGTCTGTGCCGGATTTAGGCTCAAGCCAAGTAAACCATGACTTAAGGCTTCACATTATGAGGGGCCTCTACATATGTCTGTTATAATGTAATACACTTTTTTCTCTTTATTTTTTGTAGTATGGGGCCTCTGAATGTTGACATAGCTTAGGGCCCACCATGTTCCAATCCAGCCCTGGCTGCAATCATTCCTCAGATTGCATTGTAGACATAATTGGGGCGGGGGGGGCTTGCACTGATTTAAGTCCATTTTTTTAAACTGATGTCTGCCTTCGTAAATTAAACTAATTTAACAAAACCTTCTGACGCAGACTGGAGAGAAATGGAAACAGTTAAGCATGGTTCAGAATCTGCTTTGATTTACAGTTCATGCATCTTCAAAAGGGAGAGGTCAGTCCCAAAAGAATTGGCCTGGTAATGCAGCAAGAAATATTTTAAGTCATTAATGACCACTGTAATGCCAAAACAACACTCCTTTTGATGGTGTGCAGCTGAAGCTAGTATTCATGTGTTTGAGAGATACGAAGGTAGCCTAAAAGAGGAAAAGAGAAATCAATTACCAAGCCAGGACAAATACAGAACAATGCGTTACAGATCAGTAGCTGATTAGAGTTTTATCTGTCACTCTAGAGATTTAAATGAAGGACCATTATTTATTATTGTTATTTGTTGCTCTTCTGTCTAGTGGCACCAGCTGAGACCAAGGCCCAATGGTGTTAGTTGCTGGACATACTCAGAGTAAGAGAGTCTTATTTGTAAGAGCTGCTTGTCTAGATAGACTATACAGTGGAAACAGTGGCATGGAGCAGTGGAGTGATTTGCCCAAAGCCATACAGCTGTTAATGATAGATCTGGGAATAGAGCCCAGGTCTGCTGTTTCCCACCTTAGTGTCTTATCCATGGGGCTATACTGATACTCAGACTTTAGGCCACAGACCTCAAAGAGAAAACCATCACAATCCCTACCAAATACAAAATTGAAAGGGAAATGAAAATTTGTCCAAGGATATTCCTTGAGTAAGGCAGATCACTTTGGGGAACTCAAAAATAAATTATATACAAAAATAAAGATCAATGTGCTACTGTGCAGAGTTGAGACTGGAGAGTAGAAAACAGTCCCCCTCTCTCTCTTTTTTTTTTTTTTTTTTTAAAAGTCCCCCTTAAATAAAACATACATGTTTTTCTCCCTTACAGTAAACTTAAATAATTTGAGGAGTGGGGTGAAATGAGGGGGAGAGATGGAACAGAAGTCTATAGTTAAAACTAACTATAACATTCATGGTTAATCAAAGAATAAGTGAGTGAATTTCTTGGTGGCATTTCACATCCTGTTTCTTTCAAACCTCTCTCTTTGTTTTTGAAGTTCCCTGATTTGCATCAATCAATTCTGCTTGGAAACGCTATTAGTGTGTGTATGGTATTTGATTTCCAATGCTAAAGCTTTTCCTATTTTTTTAAGTGTCATCTTAGTGTTTTTGCCTTGTGTGTCATTGTGCCTCCCTCCAAGGAAGACTGCCCTTCCCAGTCTAAATGCAGAGCTGTGCCTGATGTCAATTTCATCATCTCTAGTAGCTTTGATGACTAGAGCCCTGCGCAGATACAAAAATGTGGATCCGTATCAGCCTGTATCCGATCCAGGATCCACATGCCAGATTTTGTGTATCTGCATCCGCACCACCCCGCCTCGCAGCAGCTCCTGCTCAGACTATAGAAGCAGAGCGTCTGGCTGGCTGCCACAGCTTTGCTGAGCTTAGGCTAAGGAGGCAGGTGGAGGGAGTTGCCAGCAGCTCCATGCAGTTCAGAGCCTCCCTTGGTCCTGATCTCAACAACTTTTATTCTGCCTTAACTAGGGAAGCCGGAGCTGCTGAAATCTCTCAGCTGTTCAGTGGCAGTTGCCAGTCATCTGATTGGGTGGCGGGCAGTGGGGGAAGAGGTGGGGTGGACTGATTGGTGGAATGTGGGGACTGGCTGCTGGGTCCTAGTCAGAGGCGGGACTAGCAGGTAAGCTGAGCTCTTGTGCGCGACTGTCTCTCATTGGCTGGCAGACCGCAAGAAGAGCTGAGCTGAGATTGGCTGGAGCACTTCCTTTGTTCCCTGCTGTGCTGCTTAACATTGCTCTGTTCTCTGCAGAGTCAGCAGCAGCAGTTAATGTTTCCTGGGCAGATAAAAATAGAATCCGCATCTGCGCTCCAATCCGCAACAATGGATCTGCGGATATCCGCAGATGCAGATAACCAGGGATCTAAAGCGGATACCCACAGATCTGCAGGGCTCTATTGATGACTTCTGGTTTCCTTCAACTCCTTTAAGGCTGCACTTCTCACCCACTGGGGGACTGGTGGTTATAAAGGGTCACTGATATATATATATATATAGATAACTGATAGGCCACTTGAACGTCTGGGGGTGGGGGTTAAGGGGAGTTTTGACCTCTCTTGTGCACTAAAGTGAGAATGTGCTAAGCACCTGGCTACCAATAATGGAAAGCTGGTTTATTAATTGGCCAGCCTATCATACTTCACATAGGTGTAAATTTGAATATGATATGTAATGCATGGTCCTCGAAAAAACAAGAACGTAGCTTCACTAACTCATCAAAAGTAATTATAAGTGCCTAACCGTATCTACTGTAGCTTGGTGATATGCAGAAAAGATTGCCTGAAGTTAGATGGAACAGCAGGTTAATTTATTATCCATTTCACCCTTGAAGGCCTGAGTTAAAATCTTGGTTTGGGTGGTAGATGAAAAATGGGTTCAGTGGTGTTACCTTATCTATCTGTATGCATCTCTCTGAATCATGTATAAATGTCAATCTCTTTCCAAGTGAGCAGCTACTAGGACTGAATTTACTGGAAGAATTAAGGGTTGGGGGGGGATTGCGCAGTTTGTGTGTGGCTGAAGCCACTGCTTTTACAGTGCTTTTCCTCTTGGTTTAATATCTTCATAACTTGTTCTTCCATTGAATTGGTTTAAGACTTCAGGAACTAAATCATTTGTATTAAAAATAATACAGCTTTCACCCTTTTAAAATCAATGTTGATCACTTTATGGCAGTTATTGAGTAACACAGTCATTGGCTATAGAGATGGCATTTTATATAAAAAGGCAATCCAGGACTCTGGAAAAGACTGAACTTATAGGATAAGATGTCAACAGCTGAAGGTTGTAGTGTCATCCCTGCTGATACTATAAGTGCTATCCTGTGCTGTGAAAACTGTCACATCTCTTGGTGATTTATAGGTTAAACAAGATCAATTACTTAAATCAGTCAAAGTGATACACATGGATTAGACTGAAATAAGTGGAAGGTCCAGAAATGTCATTGTCCAGACCCTAAAACGACCTACAGATTTTTAACAAGGCAAATAAGATTCTTAAAAAAAGCTGTAATACAATTTCTCTACTATAGCAGGTAACATAAATACTGAACATAAACAAGCTGCTAAAGAACCAGTTCCAAGATTTAATATTTCAGCACACTCTGTAACTCGTATATAAGGTTTGGGTATTCTGAATGTAAGTACACTAGGATATGGACTTCTAGATTGTTAGTATTGTTGAAAATCATGCTGTATCTACTTCAAAGGATAGCTTTCCCTGCATTTACACTTTGACTGAAGAGCATGATGTCATGACAATTTGTCCATTCTCAACACAATTGTTTGTTTTTGTTTTTTTAGATGTGTCCCTTCACTCAGCTTTTCTGAGCATCATTTTTAATTGGAGCAAATTTTGTTTGGAACGTTAAAGCTACAAGAGTTTTCGCTTTCATTATTTTATTTGTTCTTTATTTTTGTGAAACATGAAAATTTCTGAAAGAAATTTATAAATAACTAACATGAAAGAAACAACTGTCAAGATTTACTTACCTGATACAAATTAGGGCACAGGGTGTTATGGAGTCACCAAAGGGTCGATGAACCTCACCATCAGAAGCGTTTCTCAGCCAGCTTGGAAACAGTAGGATTTATTGGTCGACAATACAGTGTAGAACAGAACTTGTCAACACAGAAATCAGGAAGTTACAACAAAGCCCACCTTAAGGGGGACCAAAACAGGGACAGCCCCACTTTCAGCTAGCCAGCCTGAGACAAGCCCTGTTGTCCCTCTTCAGTTCATTGTCTTTTTCCTGGGCAAAGAGGCACTTGACCCTTCTCCACCTCTTTGTTTCAGCTTCTTGCAACCAGCTGGCTTCTGGTGGGAAGCCAGAAATTGCCATATTATGGGCTGTCAGTCATCTGTGCACAGGCAGCTAGAGTCAGCCACACCTTCCCTAGGGATATCTGCAACAATCGCACACCCTTGACCCACCACCTAAATATTTGAGTAGCATAGGGGTAACTGAGGCACACACATAATATTCAAATTATTTCCTGAGAATCTATTGATGATGCATTTTATGACCTGCTTTCGAATTTTTACATTTCATTTATTTATTTATTCTCCCCTCCCCTCAGCTTTTGTTACTTGAAAGGCAAAATTATATATATATAAAATAACATTTGACCAAAAATGGCAGGTTCTTTCTACTAAACAATGCAATTGTATGTGTTTTTTGCTTTTGACAGAAAACAGTAACATTGACAGTTAAATATTACATTAAAGATTTTGCAGCTACTGTGTAGGTCATGTCGATGAGTGTTGTCAGGCACTTCAAAAGATCCTTGTCAAATTACCGTCAATTTAGGAAAATACTAACTTTTGCTTTTACATTTCAGAAGACATTTAATAAAAATGTCCACTTCAATAAATCTTTTGAGGGGAGAACGTCTATATCGGGGATGATGGCTATCATCTGCTTTTGTGAAAATAATTCACAAAAATGATAGGCAGGAAGCAGAGTAATGGTTGGTGTTACTTTGGTTAAAGATCTTGTGTAGTTGCTGTTCAGCTTTGTTCTACAAGGGTTCCCACATTAGCTCTTTTAATTGCATAAGTTGAATTTTGGTGTAAATGTTGGCTCATTTGAAATTACTTTTACCCCAAATCATCAAAATCCTTAGTTGTTTTCATTTATTGGCAGCCTTAAAAACAGTATTGATCATTTTGAATGCTCCTGTTTTCCATGCATCATCCACTAACAAATATCTAGGTGTTTTAATTGCTATTGTTCTTTCTTCTATACTTTCCTTAACTAGAAAGAAGTTACTGTCTCAAAAAATATATATTTTAGTGTAGCACACTAAAACTCGGTAGAAATATTCTTGGGGATTATGGTACTTCCCTACCTCACATGGGTCTTTTGAGGATAAATATATTAGTGTGTGAAGAGATTTAAGACCTACTGATGAAAAGTGCAATGAAGATCTAGATATTTGTTATCAGTGTCTTCGATCATTACTGTAATATGCTGCAGTAGTGTCTCCTTTGTTGTTTTCTCTTGTGGGTGTTGAAATACAGAGATCCCCTTATTCCTTTCTGTGGACTAATTACTTTCTTATTTGAGAAAACCTGGAGACTATTAAAATACAAAAAAAAATGTTTGTTAATTGCCTTGTACCAGTTATTACCTCTTGTGCATCAACAGTCTAAATGTCACAAGTTGGAATCAGATTCCCTTTAAAGTATTTTAGGAACTGATTTTGTTTGTTAAATACTTCAGGAAAGGGAGGTTAAAACACAGATCTGTTCCAACAACTATTTTGGAATCATAACCAAGGATTCTACTAGAGGAGTGATGTACAGCTGTAGGGTCCAAACCGATTACTTTAAAAAGGTCAACAACCGCAATCAATTCTTCAGGTGATTGTGAAACTGGATTCCATTTCTGGTGTACATGCACTCCCTGCTGGATTCTTTTGGTCAGCAATGTCCATTGAGAGGTGTACCCTGGATGGACAGATGGACACACACAATGGCTTAAAGGTCTAAGTGGGCCCAGTTGTCCCTCAGTACCTTCTTGGAAGTAAGGCAGAAACCCTGCAGTATCCACTTCTTCTAGGCACTGTGCATGTTTTTCTTTAGTCTCGTACAGGTGTTCTCAACCTTTTCAGGATTGTGACGCACCAAGCCCGCTCTGCCCTCCCACCTCTACTCTCGCTGCGGCTAAAGCTTCCCTCGCCCTGCTTTGGGACTAAGCAGGGCAGGGGGAGCTGGTGTTTCGGCAGATTGTGTTACTTTGGTTGGAAGGCAACAAAATCTGCCGAAACACGGTTTTCAGCAATACACCAGCATTAAGGCTGGGAGTCTCCCGGGGCTGCAGAGATCCTTGCAGCCTCGGGACTGCCCCCAGCCTGAGGCTGCCGCTGCTAGCTTTCCTCCTCAGAGAGCTGGCAGGCACTAGAGGTGCGAGTCTCCTGGGACTGTGGAGACCTTTACAGCCTTGGGACTGCCCCCAGCCTGAGCGCTGCTGCTGCCGGATTCCCCCTGCCCTGTTTCAGCCTGGGAGCAGGACAAGGCAAGTTGGCAGCAATGGTGCTCAGCTGGGAACACAGTGGTGTGATGCCAATTTTTGGTGACACATCTCCCGACTCATCATGACACACTTTTGTGCCACGACACAGTGGTTGAGAACCACTGGTCAAGTATATAATATGCAGGTAGTACAGTTTTTCTTTCTGTAGCACTGACCTTTTTCAAAGAACAAACTTTTTTTGTTAGTTAAGGGCTTCCCTAGGACTGGGGTTTAGCCTCCATGGCAATGATTGAGTCCAGCAGAGCAGTTAAGATTTCCTGTACCCAGTCATCAGAAAGGGGTATAAGGACCAGTTCCCACTGCGAGTCCAGACGTAGGTCATCCGACCCAGAGCCTAATAAAATGAAGGAAAAAACCTCAAGCTGCTCAGCCAAAATGCAGTTCATAGTTCAAATTCGGTCTCTTGAATTTGTTGACTACGTAGTTCCACCTGAGACAACAGTCACGATCAACCAGTATTGACCTCTTCATACCAATAGCAACTCAGGGTTTCCTGGATCCAATATTTGGGCTACCAAAGGAGATTCAAAAAGTTAAGGACTTCCCATTTCAATGCTGTGGCCCATTTAATGTGTACTCATGAAGCCTTACATTCACTAAGAGATGCAAGAACCATTCTTCAGTCACTGGGAACCTACTCGCTAGTCCACAGGAAAATACTAGGTCACACAGTTTCACTAGGCAGAGGCTCTCCTCTTACTAATATAATCCTGAGGTCATCAGAGGTGACTAAGAAGTTGCACACTGCATTACCTCACAGCAGCAAGTTTGGCAACATTATCAAAAACTAGTCAGAACCACTGGAGAATTTATGCCTCTCTTCCTCTGCCTCTCTTTTCGGCCACTGACTTTCTCATTTTCAAGAGATTTAGAATCTGATTGCCTCAGACCCGTAGGTTTTAGAAACTATAAACGTATTCCATTTGATTTTAGTCACTTCCCCAACACACGGTTCTTCAGGGACACTTTCAAGAGATGTTTAATGCAGGAAGTGTATTCCCTCTTAAATCTTGGAGCAGTAGCATTAAGTAACCCTGGAATGCTGAGAGACTGGGCATTTATTCCCATAATTTTCTAAAAATCTGAGAGAGAAAAGAGGCTGATGCCCACTTCTAGATTTGAGATTTCTCCGCAGTTTCATCCACCATTTCAAATTCATGACAGTAACTTTGACCTACATAATTACTTCGATTCCCCAAGACTGGTTCCTGGCATTCAGCTTCCATGATACCTACTTTATATTAATGCTGGCATACAGGTTATATCTTTCACCGTTCCCACACTGAGGACATGTTATCAATGGGAAATTTCTAACTGTGAAATTCTTCCTGGTCCTCTTCTCTCTGGTGGTCACAGCCTACTCATTGTTCATTTATATAGAATGCCACATAGTTCTATTGCCTCCAGTAGTTATGAATAATCAGGCCTCCTCTCTGATTTCTTCCTTTATTTTTGATTCTTGGCAGTTCCTTTCTTCCCTGAAGCTAGAATAGTGTTGCTAACTAAATCTGGTTATCCAGGAACTCAGCTTCTCTGAGACTCTAGCAGTTACACTTGCCCTTCCATTCCAACAATCTTTTCTTCCAACCCAGCTATCAATGTGTACTTCATACACAGCAAGTCCATTCTGACTTCAGGCAGGAAAGAAAACATTACATATCCTTTGCAGGTCATAATCCCTGTTCAATATCCAACCATATTGGTATTGTGTGCAGAACTTTTTCCATCTCCAAACTCCCTCTGAAACTCTCCTGTTTGTTGCCCCTTGTTATGGCTCATAAAATAGCAAAGCTGACTTTTTATTCTAACCCTCCTTCCTGAGCCAAAGTGGTTCAGAGAAAATGGTAACACATTCTAGTGAGATGAAAAGACTCCCCAGAGGGCTTAGAGTCAAGGTAGATGGTATCTATACTTGTGTCCCTCAGGACCTGGTGCAGAGGACATATCAGGAGCAAAGAGAGACATACTGGGAGTAGGGAAGAGATGTGGTTGGCAAGCAGTGTGCGCCAGCCATCCACACACTGGTTTTGTCAGAAGGGTAAGTCGGTGCAGCTTGCTGCATGCCTAAGTGAAGATGGCTCTCTTGAAGGGACGTCTTTGTGAGCAACACTGGTTTGGCTCTCGGTTTGCTTCACCTTCTACCCCATCCTAATAGGCAAAATATGCTGCTGAGCTTTTGCTGAACACTGGAAATGGTATTTCAGCAGAGACTACAGCCTGGTCTACCCTGCCGCTGCTTTTTGGCGGCAGTCGAAGGGAAATACGCAAGGTACATAAAATACCTTGCGTATCTCTGTTTGAATTAATAATTCCACCGTACACACAGCGCTAAGTCAAACGCAAATAGCGCAAGTTTGACTTAGCGCTACTCTACTTACAGCCCTGGAGTTACTAAGTCGAACTACAAATCGATTGAGCACATCTTGACTGACCGTTCAATCGAACCAGGAAGTACAAACTGACGGTGGCGAATTTGCCACTATCAGTGTAGACATGGCCTAAGCTCAAAGAACAGTATGTCACTCCCCCTTCTGCAGTCTCTGGCTTGTGCTCCAAAGATTCTTAGATTCCTCGTACAAAGCTTCGAGCAACTGAACCCTGGTAGATTTGGGTCCCAGTACCAATGATTGAGTGCATTGCTAATTACATTTCTTAACCTGGTCACTCTTTGTGGTTAACTTAAACTTTACTTTAAACATTCTACTTCTAGAGAATATGTATGTCCTATGAATATAATTACTTGGAGCACAGCAAAATTCAGGACTTTGAAGAAAATAGATATTTTTATAATTTATTATGAGATTGATCAGGCTGTACTCTTCACAGTTGCCTTGGTAACCAGGATCAGCAGCTTACCTGGCTCACTCTGTTCTGAGTGGAAAAACGCACACTAATTTCTCTGTTTGGGTCCAGTCCAGTCACAAGGCACCTTCTGAGGGAGGTAAGGGCCAAAAGCAGCTTAAAATCTCTTTGCTGCGTGGGCACGGGGAGAAGACGGATCAAGCAAGTGAGAGCTTTTATTGATATACTGATCCACTCTGCAAAATGTTGAAATGTACTTTATTGAAAATAGTTTTTACATGTGATTAGAGCCATAAGGGAAACATTTCATTAGGGTAAATAAACATTGCAACTCAGAGGGGACCTCTGCAACTCACAGCCAACTGCAGTATTTTCAAGCGTCTGAGAAAACAGAGAGCCATGTAAGGAATGAAAAGATAAACCTTCACTTAGGCCTTGTCTGCATGGCCGGAAAGGCGGCTACATGAATACTTATTTTAGAATAGTTTTATTCCATTATAGCTATCCTAATCAACATCCCAGTGTAGACAAGCCTCTCGGCTGTTGTACAGAGGTTGATATCCTTTTGTTCTTTCTGGCCTTTTATGTTCCAGACTGACTAGCCAGAGGGTCTCCATAAATCAAAGACTAAGAAATCATGGAACAGCTTGAAAAGCCTGAAATTTCCATCTTCTTTTACTGCCCCAGATTTCTCTCTGTCATTTGACTTTACAAAATTCAATAAATAAAAAAGTAAAATGATATTCTCTTCTCTAAGCAAATCAAGAGAATTGAGGATCTTTGTCTTCTTTGCAGCCTTCCTGCACTGGACAATCTGGATACTATTTCTGTCTCCTATTCAATGCCACTTCGTAACTCTACCTCCAAAATCTGGAAACTTTTAGGAGGAAGTCTTATGTGACTGCGTTTGGAGCTGAAAACTTGAGGCTTTGTGACATTTCTAGAGGAAACACTGACAACAGGAATGTGACCAGATCCACATAGTCACAAGCCTGCATAAGTAAAGAGCAGAAGACTTCTTTCCCTTCTTTTCCTCCCTGCACAGCAACTCGTAATGCATTCTTTATTGTTTCCAAGTTCGGAGTGAGGGTTTCAACCACCTCTGCTTGCTTAATAAATGCCTTTTCCTTAACTTTGCTTGAGGATTCCATTAGCAGGCTCACCTATTATTTCCCTTGGTAGCTGCGATTGCTTCCCCGGTTTCTCCTTATCTAGATTGAAAACTCAGGAGAGCTGTTGCACTGAAAATTGAAGCTGTTACAGAAACAGAACAGGGTCATGAAAGTTGCTGCCGTTGTCTTTCTGTTCAGCAGTTTCTGTTGGGCAGCATTCTGACTTTCTGTGCAGTCCTAGCTAAATCTATTCCAGAGCATCTACCTCCTTAAATTTTCTCCAGACATGTTTATGCTGCCCACAGGAAAGCTGCAGTGAATAAGGATTGAATTTCGGACGATCTCTCCTCCCATTTAGGCACCAAAGTTAACTGATCTGATTTTCAGAAGCACTCACTATCTGTAGACCTGAACGCAGTTGAAAATCTGGCCAGGAGCATCATGATGGAAGCAGATGGGTGCTGAGCCCATTTGAAAAATCTGGCCTCAATTGTGAGTACATGAGCACTTCAAAAATTTGGTCCTATGTTTAAACCCCTCGTGCCTTAACACAGGAATTAGAGACAAGAGCCGCATCCAAAGGCATCTTGGAGGCTTCCCCATACAGCTTTAATCCTGACTCCGTGCCCCCAGGAATTTGCCTCCAGCAGAAACTGCCAATCATGCCAAATAGTGCTGCCTTTTTATGACAAGAACAAGTACTCCCGAGACATTTGCCCAGCTCTCATTTTCCTTTGTGACCTAAATGGGATTTGACCGTTTGACTGCCAGAGATTAAAACCCAGTATGATAGTGTTTCTGCCAGGAGTTTTGATAGAGCACTATTTGCAAGGATCAGTTCTTTATTGCTCCTGCAAATGAAAATAAAAATCACACAATGCTCCCCTTCCATTTATTTGTTCAGGCTGTTCAAAGCATGCACGCAACTCCCCTAAACAAAATCTGATAACAAATAGCAGCTGACATGACTGAAATTGAAAAATCTGCAGGGGGGTGTTTAGAAGTTACTGGTTCACCCAGTACCATGGCCTCTTTCTTAGCAGACTCAATTGCAGTACTTATGAGTAAACAGTGCCAAACAATTATGTTATGGGCCCTTGATCTCTGCTCCTAACCCGACTTTGCTTTCACAGTTCTAATAATATCTTTTTAAACATGGGTTCTCTTTTAAAGTGATGTGTTTCAAATGGAGATGTCATGAACATAGGAAGTGGAATGCTGAAGACTTGGAAATGGTGGTACCTGGCAGGTAAATTACTAGATGGGGATTTACCAAGGACTGTAGGGGAAAGGTTTCTGCCAGGAAACTGACAGTGTGTTGCTGCAGTTTGAATAATTTATCCAGACATGCCTGCAGAATAGGCTGGTCCCTGTTCAATGTCAGCCAAGCAATAAAATGTGCTGTTGTACTTACTTTTGGAGTCTCCCCTTTCCTTTCTGTCCTCTGAGGCATTTTGCAGGAACAGCTCATCTCCAGTACAGAAATTTTGTCCAACCCGCACTTGAATCAGCACAAACTTCTCTACTGAAGTGTTTAATATGCTTTTAGCCAATGGCAAAGTGGAAATAATGTCTGTTGAGTAGAACTCCTGTAATCAGTACACATCAGACCTAGGGTCACACATCCTTTCTAGAACAATGCTTCACACAGCACCCTAGGGATGCATTGCAACAGAAATGCATTCAGCCTGTAAAGATTTTGTAAAATGGAAAAGTTAAAGTTCTGATTTTCTGATCATCTTTTCTTAGCAAGACCATTAGTTTAAAATAATATTACTTATTCTGAGCCACATAGTCAATTTCAGGCCAAGACTGGATGTGTCCATTGGCTGGACTAACCATAAAGCCCAGTATTAAAAAGTTAGCAGTCTGTTTTAAAAATAATCAAGTATAATGGAAATTTAATTGGCAGAACAGTTTCTGGTTGAAAGCACATTTCACATATTGAGAAGTACATGTTTTTTTCCTTTCCTTTTGGATGAATAAATCTATGAAGCCAAATGAAATTGCACAGGATGGTTACTCTGCTATCATTTAAACTATTCCATGCTGGAAATAAAATAGGTCTCCCTTTTCTGATATAGCAGCTAATTAAAGGAAAGTTGTCCAGATTGACAAGCCAAAAACTTGTGTGTCCCCCTGATTTAAAAAAAAAAAAAGTAGTTAGACTTCCCGTAATAAAGGCAACAGTCATCTTAAATTCCTGATTGCTAAAATGTTTGACTCATTAGTGTTGCCTATCCAGGGCATAAATACAGGTAAGATAACTCATCTTAGAATATTATAAATTATAGTAGCAAGGACCTATTAAGGCAGCTAGTTGAGCCCCTCCTAGTGCTGAATTTTTTCACTATAGTCTGTGCCTAGAGAACTTTCAATGGCCTGTTAAATGCATAGATGAGACTGTAGCTTGTTGGCACATGTTCCCAATGTATCTGGAAGCAGAATCCAACTGTTAAACCTACATATTAGTGCTTTGGCTAAGAAGTTTGAGAGGAAAGTACCAAATCAGCCTGCTGGACTAAGAAATGTGTGAGATTCCTCTCGGCCATATAAATAAAGGAGTTGTGTAGGAGGGAAGCTAGATGGCAGTAGCTGCTTGTGTGGATGTTGATGTGCCAAATAATTTTTTACATCTTTAAATGTGAAAGGTTTTGCCCTTTGCTTTAAAATGAGAGAAGGAGGGAGAATTGTCATGCCGCCTGATTTTCAGCTTCTTTTTATAATTCACACAGCAGGATTCACTGTAGCTCAGGATCCAAGGAGCTTATCAGATGCTTGGTACGTAGTCTGTGATCTGGCCTTACTATAGAGCCATTGAAAAGTTGTGGAATGCAGAGTTAACACCGATTGGCAGCATTTGCAGAGTTGAGTGAGTTGTGTGTGTCCTGGCCAAACTCCAAATGAGTAATGAAATTCTGCCTGCCTAAATTTCCCCTTGTAAGTTTCCTGAAATCCCTCCCTAAAATCTGTTTATAATGTTGCTATATGCTGTTAATTGGCTACTGTATTATAAATAGCATTTCAGTGGCAAATTGAATGAGTTGGTGTCTGTGTGGTGGTGATGTCCATGAATCACAAAGCTATACTGTTATATTGTTTTCAAAATGCATCTCTCATCTCAGCTGCCTTCTGCCTAGTGATTTATTTGTGCTAGGCGGGCTTGTAAAGTTCTTCTGCCAATTTTTTTGGAAAATGAAATTCTGTTTACAGGAGTGCTTGGTTTTTACTTAGCACTAAATTAATTCTGACTATTTTAACAGTAGTTCTCAATCAGTTTCTCTTTTCAATGTTTCTTTCTCTTTATTGAAAGTGTGGGCCTTCATTAATAACCTATATAACCATTAGTGGCCATAATGGCTAGCGTGAGTTGTACCCTGAAGATTAAAAAACTAGGGCATTGTTTAATCAGCATAGAAAGCAGATTCCAGAGCTGAGGGCTCTCTGTTGAAAATGTCCTGGCTCTGGACTTGAAATCTAGGATCTATGAATGAGTGTGTATCAGATAATCATAACTGGCAAAGTAGTGCATAGTAGTGGATAGTGCATGGGGCCTCAAGATTAGCTAAGACAAAAACTGTATGTAGGCCATAGCACTTTGAGAAAGAAGACCTGAAGAAGAGTTCTGTGTCAGCCTGAAAGCTTGTCTCTCTCACCAACAGAGGTTGGTCCTATAAAAATATATTGTGGCACCAACTTTGTCTCTCTAATAGGATTTCATAGTTGAAGATCAACACTTTCAATTACGAGGTGGAAGTCTGTCATCTGAGTGGATACAGTCACAGACATCCAAAAGCTCTCCCAGTGTATTTTCTCGTTCAGCTTTCTAAAATGAATATTGCAGAATGCTTATGCAGAAGGGGGGAAAGTATACAAATTCTCCTTTACTTAACTGCATTTAGCTGGCAATTCTGTGTCTTTGTTTTTGTGCTTATGAGGCTTGTGAACTTTCATTAAATAAGATGTAGCTTTACTCCTCTCACCTTCCCGTGTACATATGCATGGAGCTATGTAAAAAAACAAACAAACTTTCAACTATGCAATATAGACTAAGTGCTTAATTTCCAGAAAACTGTAAACTCAATATATTCTTTAGGAGAACTGGGGGGAAAGTCTCAACTTCTGAGACATCCTCCTGTTCCGATGACAAGTGGCAAGAAGGAAAGAAAAATAAAAGGAATAAAGACTGCTGAGCACAGTGTCAAGTTGCAAACTTGTTTTCAGAAGCTGAAACCAACACCATAATGATTATCCCTCTAAAAGACAAGTAGATTTGACTCCGGAACATTCCAACTAATCACACTGCATTCAAGAACATTTGATAAACATCCTCATGGAGTCTGTGTGCTGTGAACGTTATAGTAATGAATAGAATTCACTGTCATATCATCTGAGAGTGTCTGAAATGGATCACAATTTTGTCCATGCCTTTTTTATTGGTGATCCCTTGAACTGTTCTTTCCCTCTGACTCCCCCGCTCCAGGAGAGAACTCTAAAAACAAAGCACATGTCATGGCTTCGTTAACAATTAATGAATAATGAAAAATTGGAAAGATAGTTGGCATTGGATATGTGCAGTGATGTTGCTGAATCTACTCTTATTTCTAATACGAATCATCTGTGGTATAAGCCTAAATTTTTTATAAATTCTGGAAGGCTTCTTCAAGCATGTTGCAACTTCATGTTCAATCTATTCCACTCTCCATTACTTACGTCTATCTTCAAAAAAAGTACAGAATGGCTGGCTGTCAGATGAAGCAAAGACCTAAGGTTGTTTGATGATCTGAACAGGTTTCCTGAGTAACTTTGTGCGGCATTCTTCACTTCAGTATTCACATAAGCAAAATGTGTATTATAATAGTTCCCAACTTCACATTAACTGTGGAGTCTTAATTCATTAATGTTTTGTACAGCTCTGTAAAATCCATATTTAGAAAGTGCAGTAAAAGTGTTGAGTAATTTATTATTAAAGAAATAAATATAGTAGACTAAATCAATTAACCTTAATGAGGAAGCAGGTAGTTCTACTGAAGTCTATCGGTGTGAAGGAGAAGGAGGAGAAGAAGAAAGCAAGCAAGCAAGAAAGAAAGATTTGGCTTCATGTGGCTTTAATAACAGTAATACATAGCATGGTTTTTATTAATACATATAAAAGCACTTTACAAAATGGTAGTTATCATCCCCATTTTACAGATAGGAAAACTGAGGCGCAGAAGTGCAATGACTTGTACAAGGGTACCCAACCAGTCAGTGACAGAGATGGGACTAAAATAAGGTATGCTGAGTCCCGGGCCAGTTTACTATCCACTAGATCACACTGCTTCTCTCTAATTGTAATTTGTTAGTTTGTTTCCTAGAGACTTCAGGTTAGTTATGCCTGTTGGCTTTCCAGTTTAGACACTTGAGCTGTCCTCATCAGGGCCACTGAATTTTTATTCTGATTGCTGACAGGACACACAGCTTAGCTTTCAGTGATCATTTGTCTTGTTCTGTAATTGTTATTTCTGTAACAGTATACAGCTGTTAGTAGTGTAGTCCTGTAAACCAAATTCTATGGAGTTCACAGTTTGCAGGTACTGTAATTGTTGGAGTAGAAAAAAAGGGATAAAATGGTGCATTTAAAATTTTTGACTACTAGATTAAACAAAGGGGATTTAAGTAAAGTCTTAGGGTTCATTGTTAATAAAACATAAGGTAATGGACAGTGTTATGCAGTTATTTGTCTATCTGTATGTAAGGACTTTCCGTGAGACACTTTTCTTCATTCTGTTTCCTTTTCTTCAGAGTGAATGATTGTTCAGATGCTAACAGCTGGCAATGCGAGCAACACACAAACAGTTCATAAATGTAACTGCTTTCAGGACGTATGTGTAGGAAAATGCTCTATCAAACAGTGAGAACTGGCAGGCAGGATATTTAGATTGTAAAATAAATATAGTTACTTAAGGAGCTATCTTCATGCTGTTAAGACCTTCTTACTCACTGCCTGATAGCGGCTGAAACTTTAGTGGAAAATCATTTGTGAGTTTTCTCCTCGGTTTCTTCATCTCGTGCTCTGAAGTTTTTCAGCTTTATATAGTATGTAGATGTGCACCTGCCGAAAGCTTTATGCTTGTTACTCTATTACTCTCACAATGCTGTACCTCACTGTATAAGTGCAGAGCTAGACAGATCTGCTGGTGAACCGGTAAATGAAAAGTCTGTGGTCTCTAAGAATTCCCTGATAGGGAATTCCATATTTCTCTATAAATTTCTATAGACTGGCACTTTGGTGAGCTATCCTAATGTTATTAAAGTCAATTAAAGATTCCCATCGATTTCTGTGGCTTGGGATCAATACCCAAGCTGACAGAGAGAGATGGATATTTCTATACTCAAGGCTATAAGACTTTTCTATAAGGGCAATAAAACAGGAAAACTGGTTTGTTGAAGTACATTAGTTTGTCTTCAACAAAGAGCCACCTTATATCATTAGGGTAAAAATGTGTTAATATTTTTTTGCGTATGAGAATGGTTTACAAACTTGAAAACCATAACTACTGAAGGGAAAAAATCGGGGAATTGAGCTAGTCCACTTTTTCCCCGATTGCTATAGGTCTCGTTTCTTTTTATGGTCCTTTCCATTTCAAAATAATGATTCTGCTTTTAATAGGCATAACCTGACCTTGCACAGCACTATGATTTATTTAGTGTTTATTATTTGGATGCATACATACATGTCAGAACACAATATAAGTACCAGAAAAGATTGTGTCATGACTCATGCCAGAGACCAGAATGTGGGTGGTTGTGCTCAGTGGTTGAAGCAGGAGTCAGTCTGAGCAGGAATTTATACCCAGGAATAGGTGTCCAGGGTTGGAAGCAGAATGAGATACAAGAGTCAGAGCTGGATCCAAGGCAAGAGCAGTGTTGGGTTCAAGGCACAGGTAATGCTGGGAACATACAAGCATAGAAGCTATTACATCTGTGGGCAAATGCTTTGAGCAGGTGCCAAGCAGCTAAATTACTACTACTTGTGGGCTTAAGAGCAGGTTGGCTGGCACCCCCTCCCCCCACTTCCCAATCAGGCAGCCTACTGCAGGCCAGCTATGCCCATTAAGTTGCCCGGAGACTGGTTCAGCTGCAGCACCTGACTCCTGACATTGCCCCATCTTGAATGTGTCTTGTAAGGGCTTCAGAGCCTGTTTTCTCAGGGTACGGCTGATAAACTCTTGCAGTAGGTCTGAAGCATGGATGTTCTCTATTGCTTCTCAAGACTGTTTGTCCAGATTCAAGTGGTTTGGGTTCTCTGTGTAAGACATTAAGAATGAGATGTGAAGGAGTGGGCCTTCAAGGATTCAAGCAGCTGTAACCTGAAGGCCGCAGTGTTTGCTCAGTCTATAATCTTGAAAGGTCCTGGGCACTGGTAGTCTAGTTTGGCAGGTGGGCAGCTTCAGGGCTTTTTTTGTGATGGTACTCAGGTGTACAAGTACCAGCACCTTTTTTGTGATGATACTCAGGGGTACTGAGTACCGGCACCTTTTTTTTCACAGCGGTGCAGCCCCAGCTTTTGCTGCTGGCAGCCCAAGGTCCCTGGCTGAGCACCAGCACCTTTTTTTTTTTTTTTTGTAAACACAAAAAAAGACCTGGGCAGCTTGATTTAAAGTTCTGGGTAGAGCGATGCACCTTGTTACCGAAGGCCAGATTGGGGGCGCCCCGATTGTCTTGATCCACATGGTATTTATAGGCTTCTTTGGCAGCCTGGTGAGTTCCTTGTTTTTCTGATAGATGTGAGATTAAATCCGCAGCAGCTGGTACTGGGGAACTTGCAGATAAGTCTGGCTTTCACCCATGCTTCCACCCGTAGTGTGCAAAGAATGAAGTATGTTGGATCAAGGCATGGATTGCAGCATTTTTATATGCAAATTCAGTATAGCATAGCACAGCAGGAGAAGCTAGTTGTTTTAGTGGTGCCTGAGGAAGCAGCAAAGGTACTGCTTCAAGATTCGATTGACCTTCTCTGTTTGCCCTTTAGTCTGGGACTGATAGGTGGATAAGGTGAGGAACTTGATGCCAAGAGATCTAATAAACTGCCACCAGAACTGGGAGATTAATTGGAATTCCTGATCTGATACAATGCCTGTTGGTAACCTATGATAGCGGAAGACATTTGCCAGGAAGAGTTATGCCATCTCCCAAGCAGCATGAACAGAATGACCCAGGAAGATGAGTTCCACTTTTGTTAGGAGGTTGATGACAACCAGGATTACCAAGTGTCCCTGAGAACAGAGCAATTCCAGAATGAAGTTCACTGACACAGTAGACCACAGTTATAGAGGTGTGGGCAGAAACTGTAGAAGACATAGGGCTTTAGATCATGCGTTCTTGGTACAGGTGCAGAGGTTCATAGAATAATAAATTGGTAGGACTGAAAGGGACCTCTAGAAGTCTTCTTATCTAGTCTTCTGCACTTCAGGCAAGACTAAGTATTATATAGACCAGTGGTTCTCCACTGCTGAGTCAGTCACAGCACACAGCTCCTTGTATAATGGTAGTAACACCTTCCTATCTCTACTGGAAATACCTTGCCTGATGCATCCATGGACTGCATTAGCTTAAATTATGATTTGAGGACTTCAGTAACTTCATCATAGGTCAGAGGCTTATTACAGGAGGAGGTGGGTGAGGTTCTGAGTCCTGCATTGTGCAGGAGGTCAGACTAGGTGATCATATTGGTCCCTTCTCACCTTAGAGTCTATAATGTCTAATCAGCAAAGAGTAGAACAGAAGAATTTCTTCAGGTTGCAGGACCTTATATAATCCTTGATTTAAGCTCACAGGCCTGGCCATCAGAAGCTGCTCAAGTTCAGGTTCTACGTCTTCAGTTGGCTGAAATGGCTTGCAAGCAGCAAATCCTGACAGTGTGTCAATATTCTGAAGCCTAGGTTGTCCTTCCAGAATATAAATACAACACTTGAGATAGAGGAGGCCATTCTAAAATCAGAACTCACAATCAGGTTGGGTACCACATTGTTCAAGATCTAGCAGACCTCTGTTCTGCATGGGTCATCAAGAAGAAGGGAATGGATGGAGGATGTCAGACTGCTGTCAGTCATCCTGATTACATAACAGGACATCTTGAACACAGTGGCAGCAGAGCTCTATGCCAGGTTCAAGATACTCATTTTCTGAGATATAGCACCTGCTTTCCTGTTTCTTGTCCTTGAATGATAGATTACCACAATGTTGAATTGAGCGAAGAAGAGGGATGAGCAAATCTTGCCTTGGTTAACGTGTCTGGCAATCCATAAATTCTTTTGGTATGTCAGGACTTGGACTAGGAATTGAACTTCTTTTAGGAGGTGACACTTTTCCTTGAAAGCTGCTTTTTGTAGCTACTAGCTTCTTGTCACAAATGTATTTTTCTCCCACTGGGGAACTGGATGTGGGAGTTTGCATGTAAAACAGAACTGTACCAATGCATCAGCCTTGATTGTAAGTAGTTTAGTGGGTAAATCAGAGTGCGTGCTGTGGCGAAAACTGTCTTCACTCAATCAAA
Source organism: Pelusios castaneus (assembly GCA_007922175.1). Lineage (NCBI taxonomy): Eukaryota > Metazoa > Chordata > Testudines > Pelomedusidae > Pelusios > Pelusios castaneus. The sequence goes on from ML685876.1 coordinate 4,965,943, forward strand.
GGCCAATTAGGTCTTCATGGACTAGGCAAACTGGATTCCTTCTGTAGTAGTGCCATTTGGTTGCAACCTGGCTAGGGACTCTTGCAATAAATCACCTGTATAAATTGGTGAACCCAAGGTATCACTGCATCCTGCATACATTCTTGGGTGTGGCCCACATAGACATTGATACCATCTTGCCTGGATCCATGCTAAGTCCCTTAGGCAATAAAAGAATTCTTTGGATAAAGGAATCCTTATCAAATTTTCATTTATGAAGGTTTGTGTAGAGGTGGAGTTGGTGGAGTCTCTCCAAGACAGTGCACACTTAATTGTGGAGGGACCTGACTTCCAGAAAAAAAATGAGGATGATGTCCATGTCAGTGGTGACAATTTGGTCCACTCATGGGTGATCTTTTGGTAAGGTTTTTGCACAGAACTTAAAGGAACTTCTTTTCCTGTTTTTGTTTTTGTTTTTTTTCTGTAATGGTTTCATCTTAAAAATAAATGTGCTTTCTTATAATGGGCTTTGTGGTAATTCATAATTTCTGACAATTACAGCTCTTCATAAGTTTCAAAGGCTATGTCTACACTGGCAAGTTAGTTCGAATTAAGGAAGCTACAGTCGGCTTTCATTAGTTCGAATTAAGGGCTTCCTTAATTTGAACTAATAAATTTGAATATGCTATTTGAATTAAGGGTTAATTAGTTAGTTCGAATTAAGCAATGTGGCCCTGTTAGTTCAAACTAATTGCTTAGTTCGAACTAACCGGCCCATTGAACTCAATGCAATTTGCTAATTTGAACTAAGCAAGTGCCATGAATGGCACTTGCTTAGTTCGAACTAAAATTGGCTAGTTCGAATTCGAACTGACTAAAATTAGTTCAAATTAATTAATTTGAACTAACTTTAGTAAGTGTAGACATAGCCTAAGAGAAACCAAAGGACAGACACTGGCCTTTTTAGGCAATCTGGCTTGCTGGGAATGGTTGGTAGGGAAATGTGCAGTCTGGAAATAACCCAGGTCAGGAGGGAGAAAGAGGATGGTCAGTGCCCAAGAGATGTGACTACTGAAAAACGTGAAGCTTAGAATGGATATCCTGGTGGGACCATAGAAGAGGAATACTGGTATAGATTTAACAATGTGTTTCCTTATCTGCAAAAAATGGTAGCATGCTTACTGACCTCACAAGAAATTTTTATGATGCCTTACTAGTTAATGAATTGTAAAATGTACTAAAGAAGTTAAAATGGTAGCTAGTGAAGTATTTCCCATCCATATCATGAACAGAGCAGGAATCCATTATGGATGACAATAATTAATACTTAAACTCTCTGACTGTTGACTAGAGCTTCTATTTCTTAACAGTACAGATTGTAGACTCTGTTTTCATTTAGCAACAAAGCCACAATGTTCCTGGATGACTAACTGTGGTTGCTAAGTAACCTCCTTGAAGTTTCTCCATTGCAAAGCCATTAAATCACACATCCTTTTAAATCTCAGCAACAGTGTAACAATTCTTTCTGTAATTACTGGAATGAAGATTAGGAAGCTGCTGGACTGTTTAAGAGAATCATTTAATTGTGTACTGCTAATTTCAAGCATCATCACCATGTCACAGTGCTATCCAATCTCTGAGAGCAAAAAGTGCCTTCATACATGACTATCTTTCATCAAAGCAGATTTATTCCTTGGAAATTACATCAAGATTACAATTTTGACACATTTTCACTTAGAAATAATCAAGCATGTTAGTCACTATTACACCAGGGCATCGCATTATAAGATTAAAATATGTCCGTTAAGACACCTAAGCTTCACTGCTAAATTTTTCCACATCTTGATGTCTTCAAGACTAGATATGTGTCTGGAAGATGTGTTTTACAGACACAAGCTACTGGGTAAATTAGGAATAAACAGATAACCGTGTATGGTGTGTGTCACGCAAGAAGTCAGACTTAACCAAATGGTCCCCTCTGGCCTGTGAATCTGTAAACCTCTGTATGTATTCCTCACAGAATCAAAGAAGTGTAGGATTGGAAGGGACATTGAGAGATCTTCTAATACAGTCCCCTGTACTTGAGGCACAACTAAGTACCATCTGGACCATCGTGACAAGTGTTTGTTTAACCCGCTCTTAAAAACCACCAATGATGGTGATTCCACAACTCATCTAGATAATTTATTCCAGTGCTTAACTACCTTGAAAGTTAAGAAGTTTTCCTTGTCCAACCTAAATCTCCCTTGCTGCAACATAAGAACATAAGAAAGGCCGTACTGGGTCAGACCAGAGGTCCATCCAGCCCAGTATCTGTCTACTGACAGTGGCCAGTGCCAGGTGCCCGAGAGGGAGTGAACCTAACAGGCAATGATCAAGTGATCACTCTCCTGCCATCCATCTCCATCCTCTGATAAACAGAGGCTAGGGACACCATTCTTAACCCCTTTCTGGCTAATAGCCATTTATGGACTTAGCCACCATGAACTTATCCAGTTCCCTTTTAAATATTGTTATAGTCCCAGCCTTCACAACCTCCTCAGGTAAGGAGTTCCACAAGTTGACTGTGCATTGTGTGAAGGAGAACTTCCTTTTATTTGTTTTGAACCTGCTACCTATCAGTTTCATTTGGTGACCCCTGGTTCTTGTATTATGGGAGTAAGTAAACAACTTTTCCTTGTCCACTTGTCCCAGCAACTAAAGACCATTGCTTCTTGTTCTATCCTCATAGGTTAACAGGAACAAGTTGTCTGCTTCCTGCAATACTACTTTCTAGGCAGTCATTTCCCATTTTGTATATGTGCAATTTGTTGTTCCTTCCTAATTGGAGTTACAGGTATTTGGAGTACTTTTTATGCCATTCTCTCTATAATTATGACACTATTGAACGAAACCAAACCTAAGACCAGTGTCTTTAGGAGCTCACATATTATGTTTATCTGGTTCAACTGTGCACTACTGATAACTGCTCTCTGAGAACCATTTTCCAACCATTTATGCACCCGCCTTATAGTAGTTCCATCCAGATCATATTTCCCTAGTTTTGTTTATGAGAAGGTCATGAGACACAGTATCTCTTGATTTTTAGTAAGGCTTTGATACATCTATCGCTTCCCGCCATTCACAAGGGTTGTTACCCTTTCAAAGTTACTAGGTTGGTTTGTCATGGTTTGTACTTTTAAAATCCTTGTTATCGTCTAGGTGTTTGCAAATTAATTGCTTGATCATTTACTCCATTATCTTTCAGGGTACTGAAGTTAAGGTGCCTGCCCTGTAATTCCTTGGGTTGTTCTTATTCCCCTTTATATAGATGGGCACTATATTTGCCCTTTTCCAGTTCTCTGGAACCTTTCCCATCTTCTATGTCTTTTTGAAGATCATTGCTAATGTCTCATATCTTCTCAGCTACTTGAGTATTCTAGGATGTATTTCATCAGTCCTGGGCAGCTTGAAGGGATCTAATTCATCTCAGTAATTTTTAGGCTGTTTTTTCCTTATTTTAGCCTTAGTTCCAGAGTTGAGACAGGGCACCCATGCAAAAGCATGTGTTCTGCCAGACATCTTCGACCTTCTTTCACTGGGATGCCCAGCAGTGAGGAGGTGACAGTTCCCCTGGCACCAGTACTCACTGGGTACATCTACACTTGTAAATTGTTGACTTAAGCAGGTTTAAGTTGACTTAATTTACTCTGCATCTACACAAGAGTTTCCTTAATTCAACTTAAGCAGTTCCTTAAGTCGAATTAAGGAAAAGTTAGTTTGAAATAGTAAAACCTTGTTTTACTTCGAACTATTGTTTAATTTGAACTAGTTAGTTCGAATTAAATCAATGTGGCCATATTAGTTCGAACTAATCGGCTGATTGACCTTCATACAACTGACTAATTTGAACTAAGCAAGTGCCATGCATGGCACTTGCTTAGTTCGAACTAGCATTCTAGTGGGGCCAGGCTAAAATTAGTTTGAATTATTTAGTTCGAATTAACTAATTCGAACGAACTTTTGTAAGTGTAGACAGCCACTGTGTATCCATGCAGAGCAGGGAGGGAGAAAGCAGCAGAGTGGCTAGCTGTGGGCTAAACTTCCCAGCACTTTGCTACATGGGGATACTTCTCCTTCCTTGTTGCTGGAGTCCCTGCACTTCCTGTTGCCTGCTTTGTATACCACCTGCTGAGATGAACTGGGGACATCATTGAGTTCGGGAGGAGGAGCTGTGATGTGGTTTCAGCACCAAGCTGCTCAAGTGTAGCGCCATCCAGAAGGCTGGGGGATGTGGGTAGGGTGGGGGGAGAGAGGGAAAAGGCAACAGCGTTTCAATGCTTGCTGCTTCTGGAGGTACACTGAAACAACAGCAGCCCCCAATGTGCCTGTCCAGGAGATAGTGATTTGGGAATGTCCTATTCCCCCCTCCAACCAAAAAGGTATGATAATTCTCCTACTTCTTGTTCACTGAGACAATCCAGCCCCAAGTGCCATCCCACCTTGGCATCTCCCCTATCCTGCTGGTGCCAGGAGGACTGTGTAGCCCAACAAAATTTCCCTTCTTGTTGGTCTTGTTTGAACTCTTCCCAAGTTGATTGAGGATAGTGCAAGCAAGTATGGGCTCCTGCAAGCTCTGGGCACCTACAGGACAGAACAGGAGTAGGTAGTTGCTAGTGTATGTTGTCTACATACCTATCAAGTTTCAGGGGGGTGGAGATAGACACAATACATGGGACCATAATAGGCCCCCATGAAATGTTTCAGTTGTGCACCCACTACCAATATCCACAGTTATATTGCCTTCTCAATCTACCTCATTTTCACTGGCATTCACTATGTTAAATATCCAAACATTGCTAATTTTTTTATGAAAACCAAAACGAAAAAGAAGTTTAACATTTCTACTAAATCCACATTTTCTTTTATTGTTTCTACCCTGCCCTCCATTGACTAATGGGCCTACCCTGTTCTTGGACTTCCTGTTGCTCCCAGTGTATTTCTAGAATGTTCTCTTGTTACCCATTGTCTCTAGCTAGTTCAGTATCATTTTGTGCCTTGGGGCCTTTCTAATTTTGTACCTACCTGCTTGTGGTATCTGTTTAAATTCATCCTTTGTAACCTGACCTAAAAGTTCCCAATTTTTGTAGAATTCTTTTTTGAGTTTCTGATCATTGAAGAGGCTGATCAAAGGTGATCAAGGATGATCTGGAGAACAGATGCTCAATAATCACAAAACATACATTCCTGACTATCCTGTAACTTTATATAACCAAAAAAGGAGAGAAAAACACAAACCACCAAACAAACTCACTCACACCAGAGATTCGTACTCGCACCTTGTTCATTCAGCAGGGCGATCTTCTCCTTTCCCTTTCAAACTCCCGTTTGCTGTCTCCTGGTCGCTAGCTAACTTCTATTAGAAGTGTAATATTGACTACAGTTGAAATATACAGGTCCTATGCACTGACCATATTTTGGTCCCTAATGTTACCAAAGCGAGGCTCCAATGCTGGTGATGTCAGCAATCAGGACTTCTACAGACTATTCTCTCATATGAAAGGTTTCATGCATTTTTTTCTATAAAAGACTAAATCAAAACAGAATGCTATGTGATCTGAAAACTGTCTGCTGAAATCCTGACCCATTCAGTAACAGTCAATAGGAACTGACCCTCCAGAAATGATTCATTTTATAGAATTAACATGTGATCATAGACAACAGAGTCCTGTGGCACTTTTAAAGACTAACAGATTTATTTATCGCATGAGCTTTCATGGGAGAAAATCCCACTTCGTCAGATGCTTTGAAGATGGGAAAGTTACAGAATGGGAGGAAATTAAATGCAGGGGAGTGTATGACATAGCATCAGGTCAGGCTGTAACAGCAAATCAAAACAAAACATTGTTTTAGAGGATCCTTGATATGATCACAAAATATCTCACAAGAAGAAGGAAGGACAGGGAGAGCTTGCTTTATGGGGATAGGTATAGTAATTTCAGAAAGGTGCAAACTACCAAAACTATTGGCAATGTTACAGGTGGTAAGGAATTGCAGTCAAGTTGTTTTGTAAGCATGGTGAGAGAACACCTTTTGTCTCTGTGAAAAGTGGGCCAGTGTTAGTATCTAGTGCCAGCAGTGGTTATCTCTGACCCATATAAAGCAATCGGGGCCAGGATATAAAATCCATCCTCCTACAGCCACTCCTGTGTTAGCCATACCTTTATTACAGGAAATGTACAACACACATCAGTCACTGATGTTTGTAATCACTGTATTACCAGATGTAGCAAGAAGGGGCATGTAGCAAACCAAGGACTCCAGTTAGAGGGAATATTTAAGGAATAGCAGAGGAAAAGGAATACAAATTAGTAACTTGATCCTGTCCCTTGGAATTCAGTGGGGAAATTCCCATTGACTTCAGTGAGAACCCTGTTGGAAGCTACAAAAAGCAGCCAGTAAATTAGCAGAATGGAGACAAATTAAAGTGCTATACTTACATTTGGCAAACAGTATTCCGTGTTCACTACAAAGCTGTTAAATAGTCATAATTTCTGTGATCCACTAAAGCCTCATAGCTAAAGGTGGCTCATTTGATGACTGAATAGATACTATACTTACGAGCAAGGTGTAATCGCTGTTGTACACAGGTGAAAATCACAGCCATATGCTTTTAAAAGCTGAAGCAGCCACACTATAAAATGCAAGTTTCACGCATTCTGAAAAAAGTCCCAATAAAACCATCACTTTAAGAAGCCTGTTTCATGCGTTTTGTAGGACTGCTTGGAAGAAGACTTATGTTTTGCAAGGAAGTTAATCTAGTCCTAGTACTTGAAAAATTTAGGAAGTCTAAGATTATAAACTTTAATTCAAGGGAAAACTGAAAGGGGGTGAGTCACCTGTATTTTTCCACCTTTTTCATTCAGGAGCAGGCATGCATATTGGTTCAAATTTAAATACTTCACTGTGAAGCTTAGTAATAAAACTATATATACAATCCACAAAGAATTCATTTTTAGGTCATGACCTTGTATGTAGTATTTGTCCTTGAAAACCCTGGCCATTTTGGATTATAATGGTGTGAGAATAGCACTGGGGAATAAACATTCTGCTGATTTCCAGTGTAAATTGAAGTAGCCATGCTATATGAGCAATAAAAATGTACTTCCATCTTCTGCTGAAAGAAGCATTATGCGAATAGCTATAGACTTACTATTCCATTTTACAACTGTGTGATTTATGTTTTGTCATCTCATATTGTACTCCTATGCTTGTGTTTCTGTAATATTGTTAATCCTGTATGCCATAAGCATATAGATTGTGCATTGCGTCTGTCTTTTAAAAAAAACTCTGTCATAAACGTGAGAATTTGGGATCTAAACAGTTTAATTTAATTTTTAAAAACTTTTAAAAATCACCTTTTAAAGCTGTTGTTTTGGAAATATCTTTTCTAGCATCATGTTCCTCATTCTGCCTTAAGTGCATTTTATGGTCTGTAAATCTCTAAGTGGGGGTGGTGGTAAATTTATTTTTTTCTCCCCCTCTGCTAATCTCCCCACTCTTCTCCTCCTTTCCTTTTTCTGGAAAGAGGCCTTCTTACTAGTTGATTTTGAGTGCCTCTAACTTGACAACGTGCTACAGAGTTTAGAGTTCTTCATCTCTATCAGCTAGGTAATTAACCAGACAAGTTATGTTAATATGGTCTCGGAAGCCTGTAACCAGTTGCAAGCTGATAATTTTATTAAGAGCCTAGTTCTGCTTTGGAATTAGTTTTCTTAAATCCTCCCTAGGTTTCCCTCTTCACACTTCTTCTTCTTAAACTGTTTATAGTAAGTTTTGCCTGTCCTGCTGCTTGACTCATTAATTGATTTCTAGTTACCTTGATCATTTTGTACCAGTGTAAATGATTACACGTGGACCAAAGCAACAGAGAATCAAGCCGGAGAAGTTGCCAGCATAAATACTGCACATGCTATCATAGTTCAGGCAAATGGACCTGTATTTTACTTTTGTGGTCCAGCCACTCCCAGGCTTCTAGCTCCCAAACCATTGTGTTTCTGGATAGAGACCTGTCTCTCTCTTATTACAGGAATATTTCTAGGTTACACAGTTTCCTCCTTTCATTGTGTTCCCAGCACAGGCCAGTTGCCCAAGGACACCTGCTTGCTTGCTCTTCAGAGGCAGTTAATATAATTGCCATAGTTACAAGGTACCACACAGCACTTCCTGTGCAGGTAAATTGAATAGATAACTGCTTAAGCAGACTTTGGTTTCCTGTAACCTATGTTTGAGACCCAATAAGCAAGAGCAGTCAGTCAATAATTTTATAGTACAGAAAGAAATGTTTAACATGATACCACTTTCTGCAAAGCCATCTTGGGCAATATCATTAAATTCACTTAACACAGACACTGTGGTCCCCAACTTACAAGTTTCAGCTAGGAATATTTATAGGACGATTTTTCAAATTACAAACCTCTTTGCATCACTATAGCAAAGGAGAACAGAGCCAACCCCCTCACAGCTGCGTGGACTGGGAAAAGAGCAACTCTGCTGGACCCCATAGGTGTAGCAGCTGAGTAGAGCTGGACTGAGGAGATGGAAAAATGGCCAATTAAGAACAGCTGATCCCCCATCAGCTGAGCTATATAAGCTGGCTGGCGAAGAAGAGCAAGGGGGAAGGCATGGCCCGAGATAAGGGATGCAGCCGGTTTGTGGCAGAGTCAGCAAGGGCAGAGCGTCCCAGGGTCAGAACTATGTAGGGGGAAGGGGTCTGCACACTGTAAATAAAGAGGATGGGTGTCTGCACCAGAGGAGAGACTGAGCCATCTGTTAAAAGGAGCCTGAGGTGAGAAGTGCTCGGTTATAGTCACTAAAATCCAGTCCACTGGTTCTTTCTAGTTCCTTATCTTGTTCTGCACCTTTCCTTATCTTTGATGTAGATACTAGTGTTCCAGGTATTGATCTGTGAAGATACCGCCTCAGCTTGCATTGGGACAGAACATTGATGTATTCAGTCTTTGTCAAGTTTCTTATTTCCTCATGCCAATGCTTTATCATGTCAAAGTTTTAGCATAAGTGAATAGAACTATAAAAAGACTTAAGATCATTCAGGCCATGTAACTGCTAGAAATATATGTATACAATATAATATTATACTGATATTCTTGCTTAATGCATATTCATACATGCGATATCGATAATACATAATGATCATGTGATCTATCTATAGCTATATCTATCAAAGTAGCTCAGTATGCATAGGTCAGATTCTTCAGATAAAAACCATTACAGAGAAAACATTAAAAACCATAAAAGTCTACACACATTAATAAGCTTACCAGAGTTCACCCTGACCTAACATGGATTCAGGCAGAAGCAGTCTCTTAAATCCCCATGCCAAGGAATTTCTTTTGGCTACATGTTCATCACAGCCTCAGCTCAGAACTAGCCCAGTAGGCCCAGTCCTTCCAATCATTCCCAAAGAATTGGGGCTCTCCATGGACCTAGGACATGTCTATTTGCTGGATCAAGAAGAAAGTCCTGAACCAGTTTAAAACCAGGCTATTTATCCAAAAATCCTTTCTTTGTCTGGTTCCTGGAGAATCCAGTTTGAACTAATTTATGTGGAATTTTCAGGAGGGGGAGAGTTGTGGGGGGTGGCTTCCAAGGGTTGATAACAGAGGAAGTATATTAGCATCCCCCCTCCCTACTTGAGAAGGTACATACAGTGCCGCGGTAACACATACACAATTGCGTTTTTAATACAAAGTACCCCAAAGATATTGACCCTGATTCAGTAAGGTTCCTTTTAATTCAGTAAAATGTATCTTAATTCCATAAGGTTAGTTCAGGACTCTGTCAGTCTGTGACACATGCTTTTGATTTTGCTTTTATTATGTCAAACTTTTCAAGATTTAAAAGCAGCAAATCCTTATTTTTGTAGTTGATTTCTAGTTCCTTGGGGCCAGATTCTGTGTGTGCCTTGCAGAAGAGACAGCTTGGGGGAAGGATAGCAAAGGAGGTGGCTTTAAATCATCTGTGTGTTTTCCAAATTGAGTGAATCCGGCTCTGGCCCATGTCACTATTTAGAGACGCTCTCTGTTGTCTCAGGCTTGCAGACCTGCCTGTATATCACCGCATAGCCCAGAGAATAGCCAAACCACAGTGTACTTCTGCCATATTCTGTCTTTCTCATGAGCAACTTCCTTCTGGACAAGCCTTTTACCAAGCCTCAACATCAGCACTGCGCTGTAGCATAATATAGAGCTGCCCCATTAGCCCCATACTAGCAGATAGAGCCATTAACAAAAATGCTGTTCCCCACCGTGCCATCCTGTCCCATTCATGGTCTCTTTCTACAGTGGAAGAGATTAAATGGGAAGGTGGGATAGGGGGAGCAAGATGGAACAAAATTTAATTTAACATTTCCATTGTGCTTAAATGTAACTACTTTTCTATTTATGTACTCCCTAAATAAATGTATGAAACTAATTATGCTATGTCTCTTTATCTCCGCTCACACTCGCTCACAGTATAACTCACTCAGCTTCCCCTAGTTTGTGTCATTCCCCCCCTTCTCCTCTGTGGAACGTTGCCAGAAAAGTTATCCTGTCATGAATTTCTGCTTTTAAAAGAGAGTCCAATATGTGTAACTAATTTAAAGCACCTGCAGCAATTTGCAAATAATATGAGTGCTGCTGTGTTTATGCCCTTCTGCTGTCATGGGAATATAGCGTCCACAGACTTCCTGTACGAAGTGGCAACAATTTTGCTTTTTGTGTTGTTGGGGGGAGCGGGTTTGGTGGCTAATGATACGTTTCCCAAGATTGATATTTTGTCACTGTGCACTGGCAGAAGCAGGGAAGGGAAAGGTCATAGAGGAAATGAAAGTTAAATGGAATATGGTATTCAAGACATCTTCAACAGTTGGCCTTGATTTATAATAAATTTTGCTCCTTCTAAAGATTTTATTAATGTAGTGATGTGTAGAAACAATATCCAGAAAATGAGCTTCTGTGCAAATGCTTTTCTTGTGGTCTTTTAACATGCTTTTGTCTTCATTATGCAGTTCTGCTCCCTCCTGTTCCACATAATTATTTTAAATAAATATAAAAATATGCATTAAAATACCCTGAAGGGTGGACCTTACCTCATCCCCTAAGGATTTTCATGTCTTGGCAAATTTGGACTGGGATGGATGTTTTGCCAGTATGGGAAGCCATGGTTGTTGCATTGATTTTTACTGTCCCTATAATGATTCACATGGCAGTGTTAAATAGAGAGTTGGTAAGTGATGTATGGGAGCTATATGTCCAGTTGGGTGAGCAGTATTCTGTTGTAAAATAGACAAGGGCCAGTGTAGCAGCCTGAACTGGTTATATCTGCAAAGCATCTGACGAAGTGTGATTTTTCTCCCATGAAAGCTCATGCAATAAATAAATGTGTTTAGTCTTTAAAAGTGCCACAGGACTCCTTGTTTATTTTGCTGAACTAGACTAACTCGGCTATTCCTTTGGAACTAGTCAACTGTACAGAAAGTTAACCAAGAATGGTTCTGAAGGCATTCTGATGGATTCCAAAGCTGTCTAAACTTCATGAGAATGAGTTCCTTGGGCTCAGATTAGTGTAGATGTTGAATTAATCAGTATGGAAGGGCACCATGACCACTGTGCATTTCATGAATATTGAGGGACTGCCAGCAGGCCAAAGGGGAGGATGATGAACAGGCAGTGGGTCTAGTTCACAATGACAGTGAGAAATCATCTGTGACCCCAAAACATGGAAAATGTGAAAACAGACATCTTTTAAGTCAAGGAGGGAATAACGGAGGCCAGGGAAACCATGCAGAACTTCAGTTTCTTGAGGTAACTGTTGAGAGGTTAGGTCTAGGATGAGTCTGAGACTTCTGCACCATTGTTGGATTAACTCTTTTTTATCACATATATGTTCAGGTAACCGTTATTATACAGAACTTCAATAAGGTAAGGATTCAAGCATGTTTATTAAATATAAGGACTCAGTTCACCATCCCAGGTGTCTAAAAGACATTTCTTTCACTTGATTGTGTGATTGAATTCTCACTGAGCTTTTCCCCAGCTGATCAACTGATGTTGAACTGTGCCTTATAGAATTTGGCAGTGATTTTAGACTTTGTTGTCGCTTTCTGTTTAACATAAATAAATAACTCTTTTCTCTCAGGCATTTTAGTTGTAGGGAATTGAGATCAAAACAGATTAACATATTCTTTCAAAAATCTTTCTATAAAATGTTTTTACACACAAAGGATCTTCTGGTCAGTTCCCAATTTAATTTCAAGTTTTCTGTTTCCTTTTGGACTTGTTCATGTGGGAATTAAGCAGTGTTGTACAGCTAAACATAATAATCTTGATCCCAAGAGCTTTATAATTTTACATGCTATAAATATTAGATTGTCTTTTAAAGGCCGCTCTACTTTGATTTTGAAAATTAATTGAAACAAAGAAGTTTATTATTCAGAGAATAGCTCTGATTCCGGTGTCGTCTTTTCTGAGTTAAGAAGTAAATAGATTCCTCAATGGCATGATGAGATATACAATCTTCAAAGTAAGTACTGGTTAAGAACCATACATATGCAGGAACTGTATAGTACAAGAAAGACACAAGGGCTATGTCTACACTGGCAAGTTAGTTCAAATTAAGGAGGCTTAATTCGAATTAACTAAAGCCATGGCTGCACTAGGCTTTTAGTTAGTTCGAATTAAGAGCTTCCTTAATTCGAACTAATAAGTTCGAATAGGGGATTCGAACAAAGGGGTTAATTCAAACTAACTAGTTCAAATTAACCAATGTGGCCATGTTAATTTGAACTAATTTCTTAGTTTGAATTAACCGGCCATTGAAATAAATGGGGATCGCTAATTTGAACTAAGCAAGTGCTTGCTTAGTTCAAACTAACATTCCAGTGTGGCCATCCTAGTTTGAATTAAGCTAATTCGAACTAACTAAAATTAGTTCAAATTAGTTCGAACCAACTAATTCGAACTAATTTTAGCAAGTGTAGACATAGCCTAGGATATACGTGAGAAAAGAACCCCTTTTCACACTTTAACTATTGTAAATCTGAGCATCTCATGGGAGACAGATAGCAGAACAGCAAGATAGCCTTTTAGGCTAGAACATAAAATCGATTAAGAATATCCAGGCAAGGATACCACGAGAAAACATTCCATTGCAAATGCTCTTTGTGCAATATGTATAGGAGTATTAGCTGATGATTAAATGGGCACACACAACTTCTAATGAAATAAGTCTAGAGTAGACTTGCAGACCAGTATGCTATTTCTAATCAAATGGGCTGCCAGTGCAATAAATGGACATTTGGCCTTAAGTTGACTTGTCCTGTAAAATGGGATGTGTATGTGTCTGCTTAATTATTCACATATGTGATGGGGCCTGCCCCCCACTGCAGAAGTCTGACTCATCCTAGACCTAACCTCTCAACAGTTACCTCAAGAAACTGAAGTTCTGCATGGTTTCCCTGGCTTCCGTTATTCCCTCCTTGACTTAAAAGATGTTTGTTTTCACATTTTCCATGTTTTGGGGTCACAGATGATTTCTCAGTGTCATTGTGAACTAGACCCACCACCTGTTCATCATCTTCCCCTTTGGCCTTTTGGCAGTCCCTCAATATTCATGAAATGCACAGTGGTCATGGTGCCCTTCCATACCGATTAATTCAACATCTACACTAATCTGAGCCCAAGGAACTCATTCTCATGAAGTTTAGACAGCTTGTTCATTCCAAGAGATTCAGGTACCTAATAATCTTCCAAGAGTTACTGTTGGAGATCACTGCCCAGTTGTGGGATCAGACCACTGATGGATTAGTCAGACGCTAAAACAGCCTGTTGTCTGCAATCATTGAAAACTCTCATCCTGGTCACCTTTAGGCTCCAGATAACCAGTTGCCTCTGTAATTGCTGTGAAGAACCACTATTATATTCTCTCTTCCTGTTTGCTACTCAGCTGACATTATAGGACAAATGTTAGTAGGCCAGGTGCAATTACAGAATTGGGAGTTATGCTAGGATGCCAAGGTTAACACACCCTATGCTTGTGAAAAGTGCCATGGGCGCTTTCCAAACACAGGTTATAATGAAGACGGGTCACTGTGTTAGCTATCATGTTGACAGTTCATTTTGGAGGAAATACTGTATATTTAAATAGCACATAAATCTGTAAAGTTTGGCTATGATCTGAATTTTCTTACACTGACAAATGCATGGCTAGGATTTATTTACTTATCCTTTGCTATATCTGAGAAGGGCAGATGGATAGTCACAGTACAAGAAAGGCTACAAAGCCTACCTGTTAGAAATAAGGATAGTTAGTTCATTTGAGTAGTTCTATATATGGACAAACAAATAATATTGATGGCAAGGCAGAATTCTTTCCTTCTACAGTATCTGACTTCTCCCATTAAAATGAGCTAAACTAAATGTCCTACTTGAGGAAAAAGCCATTTGATAATCATAGTTGCCTTTATAACTTGTGAGTCAGCATCTGCTGAGAGCACATCTCTTTGGAGCAAGTCAATAAAGCAGCTGTAGCCCTTTGCAAAATCTGGTTGCCTGTCTAAAAATCAACATGTTGTTGCACTGCTGAAGTTAAAGAAAAACTGTCATGCAATAGAATCTTTTGTTTGCCTTGGGAGAAGTCTTATAATTAATCCCTTGCTACAAGATTTTAGGATGGATTTCCCCTCCCACCCCACCCCCAAAGAAACAAAATCTGTTAATCTGTTAATCTAATATAATAATAATAGAATAACGGAGCACTGTAGTCTAATAATGCCTTAGATTTCTGTAAAGCGCCTTTCTATTTATCCCACAAAAAGAAACATTATGTAAACTTTAATCCATAATGCATTTCTTATTGAATGAATGACAGGGCAGCCTACAATGGCTAGCATTTTTGGAAAATCATTTCTTTAGGACCTATTTTTAGCTCTTGATAATGTTCCTCTCCGCGTTATTTCTTCAGTATATAGTGTAACATAATTCTAGACCAGTGGTTTTCAAACTACGAGTTGGGACCCAGTACTGGGTCACAGACCCTCAGGCACTGGGTCTTGGTGCCCACTGCTGCTACCAAAAGACTGAAGTGCATTGCTCAAAGATGTCATGGTTGGGTAGCGGGCATGAATGATTTTTTTCAACTGGGTCCTGAGGAAAAAGGTTTGAAAACCACTGTTCTAAACAGCATTTTATAAGCTACTAATGAAATACAATAGCCTCCCTCTTATACCCCATTCAATATTTTCATCAGCCTACACCTACCAAATATTTTTTTGTTTGTTTGTCTCAGAATTGGTTTGACTGGATTCTGATTACAGAAGTCTTTATATAACATACCAAAAAAATCAAGTTACTTCCTAGCAGATGATTGCAATGCAGATTAAAAACACTACAGTTTGTCTGTCAGTAGTGCACTGTTCACTCAATGTTTATTTCCCTAATCAAAACATCCTGGAGACAATTCACTGGAATGGGTGCCACATCGTTCAGTTTGAAGAGGAAAATTACCTTTTGCTTTGTAACGTTTTGTTAACGCACACATCCCTGTGAAAATGGTCTCTCTGAAATTTTTTGTGGTAATATGTTAAATTTAAAACGTCCATTCTCTCTGAGATTTTTACCCTGGAATGAAATTTTCAGAAGCACTTGAATTCCAATGACAAAGGTTACTAAGTAAGGGTACGTCTACACTGGAGCCTTAGGTCGACTTAAGGAAGGTTAAGTCGATCTGCAGACTCCTGCATCCACACTGGGCTTTTAAGTCAACTTAAGTGCTTCCTTAAGTTGACTTAATAACACCACCTCTGAAGGTCGACTTCACACTTAAGTTGACCTTATTAAGTCAACTTAATCCAGTGTAGACAGGGAAAGCCCTTAAGTCGACCTAATTGGCCTCCAGGCCGCCTCCTGTCTACCCACAACACACCACTCCTCAGTCGACCTAACACCTGCCACTGTGGATGCAGGCAGTTGACAGGAGTTTTCAATTTGGACTCTAAGTCGACTTAACAAGGTCGACTTAAAGTCGACTTTGTTAGGTCAACTTAACGGAGCCTCCAGTGTAGACATACCCTAACTGAGGAACTTTTGAAAATGTTACCCTGATTTTTTTTTCCTTTGTATTTCTAGTGTCTGTATGTGTTTTTACATACATAGGTCTGTATAGGATATTTTCCTGAATTGGACTCTCTTTACTGAATTGGAATTTTCCTGAATCTCTCTTATGAACAGAATATAAGCACATGATGCTGCAAATACTTGGTCACGTAGACACTAGCAATAGACAGATATAAAATCAAGGAAAGTATAATATAAATCAAGGCATAATACATTTGCTAAATGCTGCCATTTGAGAATGGCTAGATGTGTTGTTTTTCCACCGTATAGAAAAACGTGTTTGTTTTACTGATACCTTCTTATCCCACTTTCCCCTTATTCATTTCTTACACTCACCTGTTGCATGTTGTTCTAAATCAGGAATGTAATCTCTCAGGCAGAGACAGCATGTTTAAACAGCACTAGCACCACAAGGCCTTGTTCCTTGAGTAGGGCTTATAGGCCTGGAAATCTTAAAGCTGTCTGTCTCTGTAATATAAAGAAAACTGGGAAAGGGGTTCTCATTAGTGGCAGGTGGGAAGAAAACTGTCAGATCATAGGTGCTTTGGAAGTCATACTGACCATGTATAAAGAACTATGAATTAATTCCTCTCGAGAACCATCACCAAGAGAGACTCTCCTCATAATTTGGGGTGCAGAATAAAAGGAGGAAAGGGGAAAGAATTTGGCATCAGTGAGTTGTAGCTTGCCTTTTGCAATAAAGGGCAATATTGTACAAATGGATGGTGCTGGGTTTGAAATTGCAGTTCTGACAGATAGTATGTGATATGTTGGGTATGCATATAAATGCCATATTTTATTGATATAGTTGTTGGATATGCTGTTAACATTCTAAAATCCTATCCCAGTCATGGTTTATTTCTCACATAAAACTAAACTGTCACTATGGAAGTCTATATTATGTGCTATAAATAAATGCCTAGGTAAAGTCACGATGGCTTAGATATGTGTAATGTGATACAGAGATGAGATATGGGAACACTTTAAAAGACTTGGTACAAATAAGCATCCAGTGGTTCAAGCATCGATACTGAACCATTTGAGCCAACCCCTTACTCAGAGAATTTGGGCAGCATCCCTTCCACCCCATGACTAGCCAACACACCTGCAACCTTTTACTCCATCACGACGCTTGTTCCTTTCACTAAAGGTCAGTAAATCTTAATCTTGAGTCTCTTTAATTTCTGATCGTCTTCAGAAACCCCTTAGACTAGGGGAATTGAATCTCAAGGATCCTGTGCTAATTCTACTTTGGTTTTGGGAACATATGCGGATTACCTAAAAGAGGATTACCTAGGAGATCTTTAAAAAGTATAGGGCATGAGCATTTCTATTCTGGATCAGGTACCCAAGGCATACACAGTGCATCTGTAGTGTTTGTCTTAACAGTGATGACACTTCTCTTCACAAATAAAATGAGAAGAAAATAAATCAGTCTTTTAAAATTGTGGGTTCAGGAAGGATAGCCTTAGGCTTTATGAATTGTAATTCATGAGAGCTTACTGCAGTAAACATCACTATGGTTTTTGAGGCATCTGTAAATCCCTGACTGTGACAGTATACTATAATCAAGAGTATTGCACAATCACTCTTTTCTATAGTAGCATTATAAAATGTATAGGAAAAAGAAAATTCCCTTCCAATAATAGCATGGAACACTCTTTTTGAAGTTAATAAGATCTTTAGTATTTTATATGATGGCCAGCTAGCAAATATGAAAAATTGGGCTGAGGGTAGAGGGCAATAGGACACCTATATAAGAAAAAGCCCCAAATATCAGTAACGTCTCTATAAAATCAGCACATCTGGTCACCCTAGTGTTTTAATCTATGTGAACATGGCATGGAGAAATCTGTTCAATATGGTTTTCTTTGAATAGTGTGTTGTGCATTGACAGTGCTTGAGTTAAACTCTGAAACACCTGGATATAAGTGTTAGCAAATTCTACCCCAAAGCTTATTGCCAATCTGTGAAGAAATAGAAAACAATTCTCCTTATATTGCAAAGAAGTTCAAATTTTTCAAAACCTGTACTGTTGATTGAGAATATTATCACTTTAATTTGTAAGCTAGCTTCTTATTTCACTGTCTTGTCATGTAAAGTATCTCTTGTAAATGTTCTCATATATAAATCTTTCCACAGTTATCTAAAGAGGGTGAAACATCTTTCAGATATCTTTGGGCAGGGTTTTTGGTTTTTTGTTTGTTTTTTTAAATTACAGAGTTCAGAACTGAGACACATGAAATGACCATAATGTGTGGACCTCTTAAACCAGTGTCATGTGCCTCTTATTCTGAAAAACTGTATATTATCTGCATTCCTTTCCTTTTCCTTCCCAGAAATTCTGCCAGTTTTTTCCTGAATCAGTTTTTACAACTGGGCTTTTGCTTCTGATTATTCTACTTTGTGCTTTATTTCATTTAACTTTGACATAATCAGATACTACTTAAATTGCTTTCCTTCTCAGTTTGTTCTTGACCTTCTGTATTTGAATGCATCATTATGCACACTCTGGCTATTCAGACTTCTTATGGGGGTCCTAAGACTTCCTAAGGAATATCTGAAAGGAGTACCAAAAATGATGCTGGACTGACTTAGTTGAGAGTTGTGACGTTTGGATAGATAAAACAGTAATGAAATAGTTAGTTTAATATTTGACCAGTATCAACACAACAGAGGAAGAGGAATTGGGCTAGCTTATGAACCTCTCACTCGTATTGCTGAGCACTTAGTTCCAATGGGACTGTGTGTTGTAGTGATTGCTCACCAATATCAGTCAGGGTTTCACAGTCTGGTCCATTGAAGGGTACCTGGAGGTTGAACTAGAAATAATGAACTTAGAGAAAACTTCAGCTTCCTGGTAGTAAGGTTTATTTCAGTGTAGACTAGTACTGCACAGAGAAGAGGTGGATGGAAACTTCATCAACTGGGCCTCCCAAAAAGACTGGAAAAAATATTTAAGTGTACTCTACAAGGATAATTCTGCATTGGCAGAGATCATCCAACTTCTACATTTTTCCAGATTTCTCCCTTACACACTTTATTAGCCGTTTGTCCTCAGCAATCCAAGTCTGAGAGCTGAGTGGAGGCTCTGCCAAAAGCCTTCCCTGTGGAGCTCATCAGCTGTACCTCTTGATTAGCCAGAGAACTAATCAAACAACACGAGGAATGTATTCCCTGCATCCATGCCTGGCACATGCCTTTCCAGCATTTCTAGACTTTATCTGTTGAGGGAGAGACTACGAACAGAAATCTTCTAACCTCTGGTTGCTCAGAGATAGACTATAAACAAAAATCCAGTTTGTGTCCTGTACCAAGCCATAAAGCACTGCTAATAGCCTGCTGACTGTCTTTTTAACAGAAAGCAAATATTTGAATTTCTGCTAACTGTGGATGAGCATTGGGAGAACACAATTGTTTTCTTGTATTGGGATAGGAATCAACGCATGTTGCAACCCTCATACTGAAGTAATGTTGCTATCAAATCCCAAGCAACATCATAGATCTGGAACAATAAATTGCCCTTCTTTTTGCATCATTCTGTTCTTTTTCTTTTGGAATACCTCTCGTGAAGCATCATCTTCAAGGTTGGAGATGCTCAGTTGTTCTGGTAACCATACATTGAAAAGATCTGTTCTTTACTTCTGTAGGATATAGCCAACGTATGATTAATGTACAGTTATAAATAATTTGTTTGGTATGTTTGTGGATATGCAGAGATGGCATTCTTTGCATCTTTTTGGCTTTATACCTCTCTTTTTAGCTTTATATCATGCTCTTTTAAAGAAAGGAGAGATAAATCCTGTGGGAACTGCTAGCATATGCTTGTACTAAGAAATAAACATTTAAAATGGATTCCCTGCCATTCAGAAAGTGACCCAGATGACATACAAAAATGGAATTAGTATGCTTGGGAGATCCTGGATACCAGATGGCTGATGTAAAGTCATGCTGCATTTACAGAATAACGACTCTGTGATCTCTTCCTTCCTTTCCTCTAGTCCTAAGGTACCAAGTCAGCTTAAACTTTATTCTTAATGAGCCCAAAATATATTCGTAGCTCTTTGCTCCTTTGTTTTTTCCAGCAATTTCGTTCTTGTGACAAGGAAATCATTAGCTTGCTGCTTTGATTGTGTCCAGCAATATAATTTTTTCATTGCATAGCAGTTGTCCTTTTGCCATAGTGTGTATTATGACATTTTGACATCTCCTGTGACTTAGTTAATTGTATGTTGGCACCAGTCAACTTCCATCTCCATAGATACTGCACTATTCATGACCACAATACAAAGGAAGCCATGATGAGGAAGTTGCTTCCTAAACTGAATCAAATTAAGTTGGGCATGGTTATTCTTTCATTAATTTGTTTTAGTGAAATAGGGTGATGATAAGAAAAGAAGGCAACCTGAATGTCAAGAAAAACTTGATAGTAGTGAGGTCCATAAGGCTGTGGACTAATTTCTCAGGAGAAGTGATGGAGGACATTATTTTAAACATTTAAAGCAAAACAGAGCAGGCCCTGGCAAACAAACGTGTACTAGCAGGAAGGAAGGTACTGATATAATATACAATGTATTTTCTACAGTTCTATGTGTAAACTCTACTTCATTTTTATTTGTCAGTGTAGAGGACTTTTATTTACCTACTTTTCTTTGAACTAGGAATATTAATAATTTGGGATTCCGTTAGGTTAGTCTAAGTGTATATCTGGCATATATTATGTATGTACTTTTATTGGAGTCACATAGAATATAACAAAAAAATCAAGAGCTTGATTCTTTCATCTTCACTTATGTTGAGTAATAGCTTACTCCATGATCAGCCGCATTGAAATCAATAGGTTTTCTGAGATTTGAGTTAGCCACTCGACATTCTGAAAAGGCACAAGACACCGATGGGCATCCTTAACTCTTCATTAACCAAGTTTTTCAGTATTTATTAAATAGCACCACATAAGTATAACTCGCATTATGTTACTCTAACTGTATTCCTATAAGCCCCATATCAATGTAACATATGGCATAGATATGTCACAGTGTGTTGTTTTTCCTCCTTCTGACTTAGCTATATGCATCTTTAAGTATGAATCTTTTAAAAATACAAATATTTTGTATATGGATCTTCCTGAGGAGAATGTGTGGTTATTCATAATTTTTTAAAGGAAGGGTTATTTGAAAGGGGTCATTGTAGGCAGTAGCTGGGTGTCTGTAGGGAAACTGAGGACACCATATTAAATTGATTTTAAAACTAATTTACTTGAACTGGTGCAAAAGATAATGTGGACACTATTAATTCTCTTTAAATGAGGTTCATATCAAGTTTTCGCAAGCAGTTTCCTTACTGAATTAAACTAATTCAATATTAACATAATTTAAACCAGATTAAAATTGTCCATATTTTGTTCCACTAGTTTAAGTAAATTGGTTTCAACCAAATGGCAACTAAGTTAAACCACTGCAGCTTTGAATATAAACAAGGCCTGAGCTTTTGTTTGTTTGTGTTTTGTACCGTACAAGCTCATTCACATCTTCTTCCAGGCCCTACGCTCATACATTTTACTGTGGTTGGAATTGGACATAATGGTATAGAGCCCTGTTCGTCACCTTTGAAGTCAGTAAATGTTGTGTCATTAGCTAGAGTGGGAACAGAATCAGGGTCTTATTGTGGGATTGTGTTCCAACCTGTACTATTACAGGCTATGTCTACACTGGCAAGTTAGTTCGAATTAAGGAGGCTTAATTCGAACTAACTAAAGCCATGGCTACACTAGGCTTTAGTTAGTTCGAATTAAGGACTTCCTTAATTCGAACTAATAAGTTCGAATAGGGTATTCAAAGTAAGGGGTTAATTCGAACTAACTAGTTTGAATTAACCAATGTGGCCATGTTAATTTGAACTAATTTCTTAGTTCGAATTAACCGGCCATTGAAATGAATGCGGATCGCTAATTCGAACTAAGCAAGTGATTGCTTAGATCGAACTAACATTACAGTTGGGCCATGCTAGTTCGAATTAAGCTAATTCGAACCAACTAAAATTAGTTCAAATGAGTTAGTTCGAACAAACTAATTCGAACTAATTTTAGCAAGCATAGACATAACCATAGTGTATAAGGGCACTGATATTTACCAGTCAAGTTTCTAGATTTACCCGGCCAATAAAATACCCTTTGTCTTGTTTATTGTTGCATTCTGCATTTGAATCAGATTTCTGTGGAGATTTAGGAATGTTTTTCCTTTTTTGAATATAAATATATGATGCAGTTCATTCTCATCATGTTCTCTGTGTACACCTTTAAGATTCAGAGCCTAGGCAATCACCTTTATAAGAGAATATGAATAGAAGATCCATCATGCAAAAGTATGAAGCTCTCAAAAAAAAAAAAAAAAAAAAAAAAACCAACAAAACAAAGAACCCCAAAAGCTTCTGTTGTGACAGATTAAAAAAATTATATAGACTTGGCAGCATAGCAAACAATTGTGAACAATCAGCCGAATCTACCTTATTTGCCTTAGCTTGCGGTTAGAACACTCAGAGCATAAAGCATTCTTCCTATAGAGTTAGAAATGGATTTTTTCCATGTTAAATATTTGTGTTGTACTGGTTAACTTCTCAGAAAGCACGGAGCATGAAGCTGAACAGGTAATGTACTGAAATGTACTGTTTGCCGCCTTAAAACCATCCCTGGCAGGACACAAAGCAAATTTGTTACCATAATGAAATTGGTTTTCAGTCCTCATCATGCATTTCTCTTTCAGCTTTACCTTGTTTCTGTGGATGGCTTTGTCAGTGGACTCAGCTTTGTATCGGTGGCAGCGGCTGGCTGATGAAGGATCCGCCTGGACTCAATCGGAATCAACACCTCTGCTGTCTTCTGTCAGAAAGAGGCTGAGATACAACTTGAACAAATGGAGGATTGTGTTTCCCAACAATAGAAGACTTCAACAAGATTGGGAGAAGGTGTCTAGGTTTTATTCTGGAAATGGGATACGGACCACGAAATATACCTTATTATCCTTTTTTCCCCAAAATGTCTTTGAACAATTTCACAGGTATGCACTTGCCAAAACTAAGGAAGTGATTGATCAGATTTAAGGTTTGTCCCATCATATGTGATCTTTTTTGAGAGGGCTGGAAGTTCTGAGTTTGATATTTTGCTAAAAGCAAAATTGCAACTATGAATTTTAAGACATTCATTGGAAATAAATGTGAGTGGACTACCCTGCCATAGAGATGACCAATCTAAGAAAAATATGGGATGAATAAAAAATGCAATCTAAAAGAATGTATATTCAGGCAAATTGCATCAAGCCTGAAGTTTGCACCCTTATCTAAAGGTGTCAATATGAGCAGTGCAGTACCTTATGTAAAATTCCTGTAGATAGAAATTGATACAAATATATAAAGTTTCTATAGGTTTTTAAATAATCCTACAAGGGAATTAATATCCCTGATTTAGAATTCCATGGGGGCTCAAAAAAAACCCTACAAAAGGCATATTATCCTCTTAGATTCTTTAGGATTTTAGAGTAATTTTATTGTTTTAATTTTTATGTAAGTGCATTGATGTCCTCCATATTAATTTATATAGGACTTAATGGATTAATTTTATATAGGACTTGGTCAGAGCTGAGTTGTTTGTGGGGATCAGTTTTTTACATTAACTACCAGTTGTAAGAGTGACCTTGGCATGAAGAATCCTGCCAAGAACAGACAGAGGGCTATGCTATTCTGCTCAACACAGATTAAATTTGCCCATCCATCTCTCACTTTGAAATATATATTCTGTAATTTGGTGCCAGGTTCTGACATCTCATAACTTGATTTACCATTTTCTTTACCTTATATTTGTAAAATTATATAGGGGCTGTGAGGATATGGCACACTCGCTGCCGGATGAGCACTTCCTGGTGATGTTATAGGCCAGGGAATCACTCAAGTAGACAACCCCATCTGCGGCCTCTGTGCCATCACCTCGTCATCATTGGAGCGGCCTTTTCAGCTACATCCTGGCTCCCTACATCTTCTCTGGCCTCAGCCCTTTGGCCGAGCCACTGTCCTCATTCTCCCTTCTTCGAGGAGCTGTTGGATGGTCCTGGCTTCCTCTTTCTTCAGTGGTTGCTGCAGTCCTCCACCACCATAGTCCTAGTGGTCTGGGGGAGACAGGGAAAGACCTGGGCCCACCCAATACTCCAGGCCCTGGCTCAGGGACCCTAATTGCAGCCCCAGCACTGTCTTAACCCCCACGTCCACACACACCTTCCCTGGGCTGCTTCCCCGCAGCCCCCTGTACCCCCTGGGCCCTTGCTTCAGGACCTTGGCTCTGCTCCGCTCCAGCAGCCAGCCAGTGAGCTATCCCAGATCCTGGCCTTCTGACTCCTTAGGGCTCCAGCAAGGAGCTAATTTGTGCTGCCTGGAAGCTCCCTCTTATTCCTAGTCACTTGGCTCTGATTGGCTCCCCGGCAGCCTTCTCTGGTTGGCTGCCACTCCAAGAGCCCTTTTTAACCCTGCCTTAACCAGTACAGAGCAGATACCCTGCCACAGGGTCCTAGTCTGATTCCTGTAAAAATAATCCCATAAATTCATTAATATGAGTTTTGAATACTTCATTGCTGGGAGTATTTTTGTTTGTTTTTGTTTTTTCTTTTAAGTTGGCAATCTAGAATCACACATCCAATGCAGATATGAGAATCTGGATGTAAGATAAGTCATGAAGTAAACAATTTTTAGGTTTCTGGATTTAAAAGATAGTATAGTACAGTAATTAAATTAAATTAGTCTTAATGTTATGAAAATATATCTTCTATAGAAGTCTCATAAGGATTGAAGTCATCACAAGAAAGAAAGAATGCTGTTTTTGACCTACAAACAGTGATGTGAATTCGGAAAGGACGTATTTAATTTCTGGCTTTTGTCGTCTGGTTTTTATCTTCTCAGGTTGGCTAATCTCTATTTCCTCTTTCTGGTCATCCTAAACTGGTTTCCACAAGTGGAAGTTTTCCAGAGGGAGATCACAATGCTGCCTTTGGGTGTGGTGCTGCTAGTAATCATGATTAAGGATGGCATTGAAGACTGCAAAAGATACAGATTTGATAAGGCGATAAACACCTCTAAAACAAAAGCATATGATAAGTGAGTTGAATAAAAGATTGTTTGTTTTTACATTGCATTATTTGGTACAATTTATACACATTACTTTGCAATATTTTCCCCATTGGATCTCAATAAGTGAAATTAATAAATTTGGAAATGCTTTTATCTAGGGGCTGGTTCCTAATGATAAAAACCTTGGAAAACAATTTCAGCCAGACTAATGTCATTCATCTTTATTCCACCATGTGGGGTGTTTGCATTGCTGTTGCATTTTTCACTTAAAGTTCTCCAGCCACTTTACCAGCACCAAATAATTAAGCATCGCAACACCTCTTCTCAGTAGGTAAAGGTTCTTTAAGGGGGGTGAGCGTCCTTTCCCCACCACTGAAATGTAGCCAGCTCTGAAACAGAATATTGTAGATGCTTAACTGGAATAACACCGCTCATTGGCGCCAGGGAAGGAAAAATTTTGTATCCAAGTGAAACCAGAGGACAAAATGTTCATTTGTAGTCCATATTCAATCCGGAATGTGAGCAATACAACATCTCTGCCATCAGATCTCTAATGACCCAGGTGGTCAGTCCCTCCAACCTTCATTTGAATGACTGCACCTCCAAAGTACAATACCCTTTACATTTGTGCTCGGGCATTTGTCCATCACTAATTCAGAGGGAAGAGAACAGCTTCTCCTAACTTCTTAACCACAAGTCATACTTCTTAGAGCTTCAGAAATCTCTTGTCCAAGTACTGCCCTGACTAGACCCTTCTTAGCTTGCCACATCTGATAGGACTGCATGACAAGGTAGTAAACTTGCATTAAAAGAGAATGATTACATTTGGGTGTCCTTTGGTCAAGAAGTTTTTTTTTTTTCTTCCTTTTAAACCTGGTTCTGTAGAGACAAAAGCAAATGGCAGATGGGATAATTTTAGTCCTGGCCTAATTGAAGTCAATAGCAACCCTCCATTTATTTCAGTAAGGTCAGGGCTTCACCTTTGAACTAACTTACTGGGGATTATCTTCTATCAACTTTATGAAAATAGTTTCAGAAAAGCCTCAAGAAGAGGACTAGGCATATGTCTTCAACATTATCCACCCACTATAATAATATGCAGAAAGAAGATAGTGTTTCCAGGTGACACAGCAACCCAAATAACAGCACAGTTCAGGAGTGCTTTTGTCATCAGTGACCTGCAATGAGGCAGACTTTAGGACCCAGAGTCAACCTGTCTGACAGTGGCAGAACTGGTTTATAGGAGGATGCTACCTATTCCTGTGACGTCTGTATTCCAACAGGTGTAGCTTTCAGTCAGGTTAAAGACGGCAGTCAGTTCAGGGAAACAAATCATTTCACTGCTTTGCATTCTCTGGATTATTTAACCATTTTAACTTTTTATTATTATTTGAAACTACTTTTTTATGGGAACTAATATGTCCAGGAAATATGCTCTAAACTGCTGTTCTGAGACGATCATAAAGGAAAAACTTTTTTTTAAGAAAGCTTGCTGCCACCATGCTGCTTCAGATTCAGAGACACAAAATGAGGAGTCGGAGAAGAGCGGAAAAGGAAAGAAAAGAAAGAAGAAAAATGAAAATAAATGGATGGTCATCTCCAATTTGCCCTTTGAAAGCTGCAAATGGAAAGAGAACCCAAACAGACATTATAACTGTAATAAAATCAAGACTACCAAATATACTTTCCTATCCTTCATCCCAAAGAATATCTTTGAACAGTTTCACCGCTTTGCTAATTTATATTTTGTGGCCATTACAGCATTGAACTTTGTGCCAGTGGTAAATGCTTTTCAACCAGCCGTCTCTGTGATTCCAATTTGTGTTATAATGGCTATTACAGCAACTAAAGATGCATGGGAGGACTTTCGGAGGTACCAGTTGGACAAAGAAATTAATAATATGGTCTGCCTCATTTACAGCAGGTAAATAAATTTTAAAGGTTTTCTATGTAAGCCAAGAATTGTTTCAAATTTGTTTTTTTCAGAAGCATTTTAATAAATTAAATGGTCTCTGGAAACCAGTAGCTACTGAGAAAACAAATTCTTACATGAAGGATAGAAGGGCACTATTTTTTTGCTTATAACAAGTGTTTAAACTTTTGGGAACCATCCAAGTTGTGTGGAATTAATAATAGACTCAAGGGAATATTTTTTTAAGCATTCATGTGCCTATAATTGTGGAAAGAACACTTTTGAAAATCCCACATAACTCTCTTTCTGCAACTTAAGACACCAAGTGTCTTGGAAAATCTGGTCTTTTGGAAGTTTTGAAAAGTTGCTCTAGATAACCTATTAAGAGATTATGTGTAGTGCAAACTTTAATTTTGGGGCTCATGTATTATCTATAGACTGACTAACTCTGATATAGTTTTTTAAAGAGAGACACAAAAATAAAATATGCCTCAAGTCAGTCTTGGTTAAATTAGTCAAATTTAAATATTAGAGTTGAACACGGGACATATCTTGAAGGTGTTTCATGACCTGTTGCTTTTACGGGTTTTTTTTTTAACATTTTAAAATACATTTTCTAAACCATTCTCCCAAAGTAGTAAGAATTGACTTCTCCGTGACTCATTACACCATTCAGAATGTAGACAGAGACTTTTCCAAAATTCTTGTCACAATGATCCGCAGCCGTCATGTCAATCAACAGAACTTGCACTGTATCACCAAAGAGGGCTTTACATATGCTAAGCCTCAGTGAATGATGGCTTTCTTTTATTATTCATTTGCTTAATTCATATTTGTGTGTAAATTACCAGACTCACAATTCAGTTACAGCTGAACTCCCCTGCCTAAGCAGGAAAGCAGTGCATTTGTGTTTGATAGCTAAAATTAAAGAAGTCCTACAAAACACACTTTACAAATAATGCCTTGTAAGGGGAAAATTAGTACGATTATCCTGCTAGGTTGGTTAGGAAAAGACTAATTTCATAAGTTTATTTAAAAAAAAAAAAAAAAAAAAAGTGTGACCCTTATCTAAAGATTTTCTCTCTCCCATCACCAAAATTGTCCTTGATCCCAGTTTCCTGTGTTGCCTGCAGAATTGCTGCTTTCTTTCAAGCTATAGCATGGGTAATATTTTCAGTCTTAAGAAAATGATGCATTTGACATTGGTGATGGGGGGAAATGACACCTTTATAGATAAGATTGTGATACACGATTTTGTTGTTTAATTTCACATTTGTTCAGAGAAAGAAGCCTGGGAGAGAGAAATAGCAAATATGCTGAGTGAGCCTGTGCAGAAAATCTTAATTATCTCCATTTTGCAAAAAAAAAGAGGCATGATAAATTTCTTCTGAAAACTAGTTATGAGAGATGGTTAACTCTAAATGCTGAACAAGGAATGCATAAAAGTTGTTTTTGTTCTTCCCCCTTCCTTTTCTGCCATTTTGTATTGCTCTATATTCTTTCTGAATCTAGCAACTTTGACAGCAATGAACTGTTTTTGTAATGTTACTGAAAAATTCTAGGACTGGTTTTCCCAAAGATCTGGTATATACTTTAATTTCTTTGTGTATGAAAAGTATCTACCTACTTAGATATAGAAATATCTACTTACTTACAGATAGACTGTTGACTGTTTTACAGAAGTGAGTATCATACTTCCGGCTCACTTTTTCTTCAGCCCCAGAAATGGGATCAAATGTTGAAAATAGTCATTGAGCCATCCCAAGATGTGTTGATTTGGTTTGCAGTGATGTCAGAATTCTCCGAAAGCAGCACTTCCCAGTTGTCTTTCACCTGATACTTGGGGCCTTAAAGAAGGTGGAAAGCAAGGGGGATTAAGATGTCTTCAGCACAGTAGAGATTCCCTTCTCCTATTTAAAAAAAAAGGTGCATAATGCAATTGCCATCAGACTTGCTATATGCTGTAATTAATATGAATAACTTTAATTCTTTGGGAAGCTGACATTTCTTGTTTTTCTTGTTCACTGCTCTGTCACAGACAAGCTTGGTGTCTCCTAGTTTTCTTTCCTTCCCTATGAGTCATCTGTCATGGGTTATTTTGTACCAAGAGTGAAAGTCTTTTTTGTAGACACTAGAAGTCTTGTAACACTGAATTATAATCTTGTTGCAGTAGAGCATTCTCTTTTAATACGGTAACTGACCTCCTATGTAAAGGTGAATGATTAATCAGATTTACAGGAGGGATTGAATTGAAAAGTGTGTTATCTCTGTTTCAGACTTCTTCAATATAATGAATTCTGGTCCTCAGTTTTAATGGATATTTGAGGGCAGAATTTGGGGTGGGGGGGGGTGTCTGGCTATCTCTACACTTGCACTTTTAAGTCGACTTAGGTAAGTCAACTTAGTGTGTCTACACTTAAAATTAAAGTCAACTTAAAGGGGAACTACAAAGTCGACCTAGAGCGTCCACACTGGATGCTCTAGGTAGACTTTGTGGGGCTAGGGGGACCTTGGGCAGGTCCACGGTGGTGGGGGGGGGCACCCCCTGTGTGCAATGGGGCAAAGGGGGACAGGGATCCTGGCAGGGCAGAACCCTGTGTGTGATGCTGTCTGGATTTAGGGAAGCATTTATGATATTATTTTCAATGGATATCTCATAAATGCTATAATCCATAGGAACTATGTCATGTTTGGTATCAATAGAAAGGTAGTAATTTGCTGGGAATGATTATATAGTTTATGTCTAGGAATTCTATTTCGATTAGAAGTTAGGAAATTGATGTTATATCCATACTTTAACTTGTGTCATTCTGGATGAATGCCTTAGATGGAAGGCTGTGAACAACCATTGTCTCCTTAATGTTTAGGAATTTTCCAGGTAGAATGGTCCTAGGGAGTATCCTGATGAGCCATTAAGGACACAAAGAATACAACCATTGTGTCCTTAATGGCTCACCAGTTTACTCCCTGGAACCATATCACCTAGCAGATTCCTTAAGAGATGCCTCCAGAGAGAAGCTCTAAGAATAAACAACTGCAGTAATTGTTTAATAAATATATAGCATCAAGGAATGTGCAGTTGATTATAGTTTCAAACAGAAGCTATTGATGTTTCTTGATATAGTTTTAAAATGTGGAATATATATATATCAGAAAAGGAAATGTCTTCTTTGGTCCACACGTGGCACCGTAAATGTTTAAAAAGATGTATCTTGCAGCATTTTGCTGTGGGGCTGGGAAGAAGAGTTTTTTTTTTTTAACACTGCAAAAGCTGCTGGGCCAGAGGACCAAGGGTGATGTGGTCACATGGGGGGGGGGGGGGGGCGCCAAAGCAGCTGATTTGAGAGGCAAAATATACATTGTTTGGAAGTTGTGATTGGTAAATAGCTGATGACTCTTCCAGAGAATTAACTACATGACCATTAGAGGACTCGTAGATAAATGCTCTTGTTGTGTGTGCCTTTGACTGGCTGGCTGGCCCTTAAAGACAAGGCAAGCTCAGTCTTGCCTTCAGCCGGATAGCTACCCACAGCTGAATTTGATGGAGTCCTAGTTATGACTGAATTCAGGCACAGGAGATCAGTGAAAAGAGTATTTAAACAGAGCTGTGAACTCGTCCTAAGGAGGAGACCCAGGAGACTAGATCAAAGGAAGTTACTTTCACAGGGAATAACCTGGAACAGTCAGCTGGAGAAGACTCACAAAAGCAGGTTGGAGTCTTGTGGGAAAGGACACTGAAATAGGGCCTGAAAGGGAGAGGAAGATCACTAATGGAATTGGCCAGAGTCCCCCGCAATGATAGGCAGTGAGGGAATCCTGCTGGGAAGAAGCAACAGATAAGAAACTCTGCAGGGCACAGGAATAGAGAATTATGAGTTTGAATAAAACATGAGCTTTTGTAGGTAAAGTCCTACTTTGTCAGATGCCAGAGTGCAGAAAACTTACAGTGAAAAACCTTACAGTATAAAAGTGAAAAATAAATCCTGCAATTACATTTCACTGCATCAGGTCAGATTACTTCAGCAAATCAAACAAGTTGTATAGATTCAAACAAAACATATCAGATTTGATTTGCTGAAGTAATCTGACCTGATGCACTGAACTGTAATCACAGGATTTATCTTTCACTCTTATACTGTAAGATTTTTCACTGTAAGTTTTCTCCATTCTGGCATCTGACAAAGTGGGACTTTGCCCATGAAAGCTAATGCAAAAAATAAATGTTAGTCTATAAAATGCCACAAGACTCCTCGTTTGTTTTGCTGAACTATACTAACACAGCTATCCCTTTGGAATGAATTTGAATGTTTATGTGAACTTAAAGTTGAATTTAAATGTGATCAGGCCAGTTAGGGGATCAAGAGGGGATACTAGAGGTGATGATCCTTGCAATGTCCTATTGAGGCACACAGGGACACGTCAAGATAAGGGCTTGCTATTACAGTGCCCCAGGATAGATAGCTTTGATTTGTCTCCACTTGGATAGACTAATTACATTTTTTCTTAATACCCATTTGCCCCCATTTACCTTCTTCCTGGTCCCATCCCAGTCTTTGGTTTGGAAATTCCATTCTTGATTAAATTCAAGAGTAACATTGTTGACATAATGTAAATCGTTTATTGATGTCCAACGATTTCCAGCTACTCTGTTTTTTTTTATGAGCCTTTCTTTGTCAGATTCAGATAGGACCTTTGATCCATTCACTGTGCTCAAGGAGTGCATCCTAAGTGTGAGAGAAGTACACCTGTGAGACAGAATCAGTCTATGAAAACCCCTTATTTTGATAGATCCGGTCCCTGTTTTGTCATTGAGCAACTTTTTTTGCCCATAAACTCCTGTTCTTCCTGTCCCCAGTCCCTCAACTCCATCTTTGGGCAGAGACTCCACACTGATATGGTTCATTTCTTCTCATTTATTTGATCAGGTGTCACCTCTTCCTCATTCCAAGGTCTTGACGTTGCTTACTGGAAGTAGTAGGTTTCAAGTCCTCCACCTATCAGAAATCTCATTCTGTTGTTATTTAATTGCATAATTGTTTCTTTTTTGTTTATTTGTTGTCCGAATTGTCTAGATTTGCAGAGTTATTTTGTTTAGTAATAGGACTAGAATTCCATGAATAGTGAATGGACATTGTTCCCCCTCTAAGTGAATCACTACCAGGAAACTGCTTCATTTGAAAGCAGATAGTAGACAGTGGTGGTGGTTGGCAGCAACAGGAGGGGACTGGTTGATGGTAAAAATCTCATTCCTGCCTTGTATCTATAGAGAAGAAACTACAAATTACTAAACATAAGTGATATTTTGTAATGAAGAAATTTGTTAATCTCACTGCAAAAACTGTAACAAGTATTGCAATAAAATATTTTTGGGGGAAAAATAGTCTTTTGTTACAAAACAAATGTGTAGATTTAATAGATATAATGTCCTGTGGAAGGAATAGTCTATTGATGAGAAAACAGACCTGGAAAAAAATAATATCAAAAACAAGTTTTTTAGAACAGACAACCTTAAAACCAACACACTAAAAATGGATAAAACAAGTACAGAAGTAATTCAGATTGGTCAGACTTCTTGTATGAGGCATTTTAAGCACCGTGAATGCATTTGTTTGCAAAAAGTCAGCTGGCCAGTGTAGCATGTACAGTGGACACCCAACCTTTTGCAAACAAATGCATTCACGGTGCTTAAAATGCCTCAGACAAGAAGTCTGACCAATCTGAATTACTTCTGTACTTGTTTTGTCCCTTTTAGTGTGTTGGTTTGAAGGTCGTCTGTTCTAAAAAACTTGTTTTTGATATTTTTCAATCAAGACTAAAAGTAGTTCAAATCAAAACCTATGAATGGCAGCTTTTCAGCCCCAGGTGGGATTCAGGGTTCTCAGGTTCCTGCCCTAACCCCTGTACCACAGGGCCAGATGCCTCTCAGGCTTTCTGCTGGGTGCAGGTTGTCAATAAAACCTATAAACATTACACCATCTGCTGGAGAAAGGTGGGAAAGCACAGGGAATACAGACAGACAAATGAACAGAGAGACAAAGCAATGTTAATATAAAGGTTGTCTAATAAAGAACTCTTGAATTCTAATCCCAGCTCTTAAAATAACTCTCCTGGGAGCCTTGACAGATCACATGGCCTTCCCGCCTCAGTTTCCCCTCGGTAAAATGAATTTAATCTTATTCTGTGTAATAAGACTAATGTCTGTAATGTTCCTTGAAAATGAAAGGCTTTATGCATCATAAATGCATTAATCAGGCTATAATCCTGAGCTCTTTCTGACATTTTGCGCTCTCAACAATTTTGCATTCAAAGAACTTTCTTGTAGTTTTTGTGTGTTTCGCTGAAAATCATAAACAAGTTCATTCTTTCAGCAAGCTACTTTTGCTCACATAGGCTCTTTGGTCTCTTCTACAAGTCAGGTAGTTGGACCAGACTTTTCTATAGAGCTCTGTGAGCAAAATCAAATGAAAGAATGTGTTTGGTAGATACTGGAATTAAATGAAAGGTGGCAAGAGAGAATGTCAGGACTGAATTGCAGCAGTGTCTAGCACTGTGACCATGTATATCTCGGAAAGGTTATGACACGTCATCTGCTTATTGTCGAATGACTCTATTCTTTTGTTTTGATGTTCTCTACAAATAGATTCTAAAGTTTTCCCAGGAAGGTGTTTGACACGGTTAGTATCAAAAGTAACTTGGCATTTGTGTCGTATTAATTCTCCTCCCCACTATTGTGAAATACTTAATACTCAACTGCTTAAATATTTTTCAAGCAGGAATTTGGCAGAATTGTTGGGATGAAAGTTTATTTAAAAAATAACACCGAACGTCATCTTATCTAAAAATAGAATTAAGTTCGTAGGTTTTTCCGGGTTTTCTGTTCATTGTTGCGGAGCTCTGTGAACTAGGAAACATTTTTTGGCAGCCAACTTCACAGGTGGGACAGATTTTTGAGAACAGCTGTGCTAACAAAGTTAACATGTAAAGTCAGATTCTGGCAAGCTGCTACATGGATGTACTTAGGGGCACAGAGGCTGAAAATTACTCACTGTGCATAATTTAGTCACAGTTGCTGTTCTCTGGTTTGCACGGGCTCAAGGATGGGTCCCTGGCCACTGCAGCTAGTTCCATGAGTCAGCCCAGATGGAGGGGAGGAAAAGTAGAATCATAGCCCTGTGGCCTCTCTACCCCCATTTAATCAACTGTGGTTAGAGCATGTGCCATATGCAATGCTAGGAAGACAACACTAGGAATGCTCCCCAGGTTATCCTGGAAACATAACTACTTCAGGAGGTCTTTCTGGGACAGTGCAGCTCTGACTTGCCCTACTGTTGGCTAGTGCATTACAGACACATGCCTTTAAGAAGTGAGTCAGCTGTATATAGAAGCAGCTCATAGTTCTCATGGCTGTAATTATATTCTCCCCATGTTGTCTTCAGGCCTACTCAGATGGCCAGGAACAAGTAGGCTACATGTTGTCTTTACTCTCGGGATACTGGCAAAGAGCACTGTCCATCTGTGTGACCAGCGGATTGCTGAACTAGTTTCACCCTAATTGACTACCTCTTGTCCACAACAAACAACTTAATGTTTCATAAATGCCCTTTACATCACCTCATTCAATCATCTCAATTCACCAGTCTGCTATACCAGATAAAGCATAAGAAGAAAACTACAATGTTGGTGAGACTTGTTCAGGGTTCAAGTGCAAACTAATGTATGGTGGGAACTTCTTTGTCATAAGGGATCTGCAAATGTGTGACTTATGGAATGGTTCTAGAGTCCTTTGGTCAACTCCTGCTCTTTTCAGTCAGAGCTTTTCACACGTGACTACTATTTGGGTCTATGTAATGCTTAGTCAAATTTGAGAGAGACTTTCCAATATTGAAGAGATGGAACCAAGGGAAAAAAATAGTGATCACAACATATATTGTCACAATCAAGGGTTCTAAAAGGTGTCAGGGTAATTCTTACTGTCACATATAAAATGGACACCTTTCCCCCATAGTTAATGGGGAACCCCTGAGACAACTGCTGACCAGATTTTCAGAATCTCATAATCCTTGAAAAATAGATGTTGCTCAAGAAAACAGCACTTCATATAGCACTGAAGTCAGCACAGCAGCTTCAGAAAGCTCAAGCTACTACTGCTGCACAGGGGAGACTGAGGGATGCAAAATAGTACCTGAGCAGCACCCCACATCTCTTCTCTGCTCTCCTCTCTTCCAGACCACTTGAGGTATTTCTACACTAACTGTGGCAAATTCACCTTTGTCAGATTGATTTTTCTGGATCAACTGAACAATCGGTAAAGAAACGCTCAGTCAGTCTAGTAACTGATGCAATAAAACCACCCCCTCAAGTGGTGTAGTGCTACATTGGAAGGAAAGCTTTTTGTGGTGGCACAGTGCTGTGAAGATGGTACAGTGCAGTGAAGATGCATGCTAAAAGGGAGCAATGAAGTTGATGTGAATTACACAAGCTACTCGGCATAGCTTGTGTAAGTCCCGTTGACTGCTGCTGAATTTTGCCAGCAGTGTAGACCGGGCCTTGTTATATCCAGAATTATGCGAAAGAGACCAACTGATAGATATGTGCACATACATACCAGGGACACAAGGATCTATGTTGCAGCCCCCTTCCCTGAGCCATGTGGACTTTGGCTGACTTCTCCCTGCAGTTTCTGTCTCAATGACTGAATCTAGAAGAGCATCAGCAAAAAGGAGTTTGAGCAAGGGTCCTTGCAGTGGTACTGATGATGTCAATAGACTGATCTCTGCAGTTTTCACTCAGGACAGTCTCTCCCCTGTGCTTGCTTGGCTTTCTGTACCAAACATTTCCCCACGGGGAAACATGATAAATAATAATAAAAATGATGTATCTAATGTTCCCTTCCAATGCATAAGTATTGAGAAGGTGGTGGTTAATTAGAAGTTTTCTGAGAAGTTTAAGGGGGGTTTTTTTTGGTTTTTTTTATTCTTCAGGGATCGGAAAAGAGCTTGACATCTGCTCATTGAGAGGGTTTTCTGGGCATGCAGGGTGGCATGAAAGAAGGCATAAAGTCAGACATGAGGGAAGGAGACAAAAGACAAAAGTGTATGTGGAATGTAAGAGTAGACGGAGATGTAAAAAGAGATTAGAGAAGATTTAAGAATTAACTTTATTACTATAAATATTTAGTAATATTTAAACACATTTCACACTAGTATATTCACTGAGAGGGCTTTGTGAAGATTCTTACAGGGTAAGATTTTAATTAATAAACCTGTAGTAGATGCAATGAAAAAATGATACATAATTATTTTTCATGCAAAAATGTTACCAGAAAACCATACTTGGGGCGACCAGGAGGTTCCTGAGTCTCAGTATGTTATGTTCTTCCTTTGTAGATACAGATATCTGAATCTGAACTGAAAATAGTGGTAGGTAATATATACATTGTCACTTGTCAATATTGAAGCAGGCTTATTGAGCTCTAGAGTTATTTATCTTCTGAGACCATAAATCTTCATATTGACGAACGTCAGTAGTAATTGTGTGTGTTGTAACAGACTGGTAGCTGGAGCAAACATTGGTTCAACATCCGGAACGTGCTCTTTTTTTTTTAAATGCCCTGAAATTTCATAACTGATCAGAGCTTTAAATAAATGCTTATCACTATTCAGATGTAACGTTCACCATTAACCCTGATAGCTTCAGAGATATTAGATTAACTTATTTCTGATTGTGAGAGCATTTTTTCTTCTCACTTCAATTCTGACCTGATTTTGGGTTGCTGCTAGCTCAAGAATATTAGTGCCAGTACTTAACTCTGCCTGAAATCTTGGAATTCAGACTTGGATAACGTACAATACTTATTTCTAGCTCTTCGGATTCATGAGAATCTGCTGGCTGTTAAAATCATGGTTGAACTGAAGTGTGTGTTATGGGGAATAAGCAACAATAATGGCTGATTTTTAAAGTATGGGTGTCATAGCATTCTAGAAATGTGGAGCTCGAAGGGACCCCAAGAGGTCATCTAATGAGAGGTAAAGCCAAGTAAACCTAAGCCATGGCTGACAGGTGTTCTGTCCAACGACTTTTTTAAATTCTCCAATGATGGGAATTCCACAACTTCTCTTGATAACCTGTTCCAGTGCTCAACTACTCTTATAGTTACAAAGCTCTTCCTAATATCCGATCTACATGTCCCTTGCTGGAGATTAAGCCATTATTATTGTCCTACCTCTTGTGGACATGGAGAACAACTCATCACTGTCCTCTAATACCACTTTTATTCCAAAGGGGTAGCCGTGTTAGTCTATTGTAG
This sequence comes from Pelusios castaneus, assembly GCA_007922175.1. NCBI lineage: Eukaryota > Metazoa > Chordata > Testudines > Pelomedusidae > Pelusios > Pelusios castaneus. The sequence continues at coordinate 5,003,399 of ML685876.1, forward strand.
AAAGACAACAGAGTCTTGTGGCACTTTTAAAGACTAACAGATTTATTAATCGCATGAGCTTTCATAGGATTTTCACCCACGAAAGCTCATGTGATAAAAAATGACGAAGTGGGATTTTCTCCCACGAAAGCTCATGCGATTAATAAATCTGTTAGTCTTTAAAAGTGCCACAAGACTCTGTTGTCTTACCACTTTTATTGTGTTTGAAGGCTGTTATCAGGTCGTCCCTCAGTCATCTTTTCTGAAGACTCACCATGCCAAATCTCTTCAATTTGATCACATCTTTCCTAAAGTGTGATGGCCAGAACTGGTCACTGTGTTTCAGATGAGGCCACACTAAAACTAATAGAATGGGGCAATTACCTCCTAAGTCTTACACATGACATTCCTCTTAATAACCCCAAAATATTAACCTTTCTCAAAATTATATCCCATATTCATTCAATCTGTGATCCATCATGATCCCCACATCCCTTTCAGTAATATTGCCACTTAACAACTGATTCCCCATTTTATAACGGCATATTTGATTTTTTTCCTTCCTAAGTGTAGTATTTACACTTCTCTTCATTGCTTTTCATCCTTTTGGATTCAAACCAATTCTCCAATTTGTCCAGGTCATTTTGAATTCTAATCCTGTCCTCCAAAGTGCTTGTAATTCCTCCAAGCTTGGTGTCACCCGCAGATTTTATAAGACTACTCTTTGCTCCATTGTATCTATTGCCTAAATACTCAGATGAGATACTTTGAAAGTGTGAGACACAGATGATCTTGTGGTCAAGGCTTTGATGAATAAAGTATTCAAATGAAATAGGAAAGAATGGTTAAATGAAAATTGAGTAATGTCAGAATACACCTGCTACTCCAAAGCAAGGAAACTGTATAAATCATGGGAGCCAGCAAAGAACACAGACTTGGTGGCAAGCTAGCAAAGCTGGAGGAGATTCAGACTGGGGATGAGTCTGGTTAGAGAGAGTACTCCAGGGGTTGGCACCTCTGCCAGCCCCGCCCACTGCACCCTCAGCAGGAGCCAGGGACAGGGCCAGCAGGTGCTGGGGTGGTGACAGAGACTCCTTTTCCCTGCTGGGTCTGCACTGGCCAGCAGGGGACAGGTGCCGCAGCACGTGTGTGGCTCTTGTGGCCCCAGGCCCTGCTGGGGAGCGGGGCCACGTGCCGCTCAGATTAGGTGTGCGTGCCAGGGGTTGCTGATCCCCGGAGCACTGACTGGGTGATACAGTGCACTGGAAATATTGCCAATATATCACCGCTATGAAGAAGATGCATCTACTGCACAGAGAGATAACTACTTAATATGTTTCTACAACAGAAAATTCTCTGACTTTCCTATTTTGACTAGATCAAAGGTTGCAGAATCACTTTAATCATCTGGGAGCTGTGGACAATCATGGATTGTGATGTCTAGGAGGCAGACATGAGGATGTGAGACTGATTTGCAAATGCATAGTTTGGGGGAGGATTTCTTTTTCCATCCCACTGCTGAGGAGAGGGTCCAGTCCAGTCACTCCTTACTGAGGACATCAGATCCCTGAACCTATAGCCAATGAATCACAGTGTTTTAAATGGGTTTTGTCACTTCCCTTCATTCAGACCATAGTCCATCCATACTGTAAATGAACCATGCCCTGGGTTTCCTCATTTCAATTGCAAACATCATAATGTCTGCCCTTTGCACTCTGTTTTTATGAGGGGACTAAAAAAGTTTTCCCTGTCAGAGAACACTAATGAAATATTTGCATATGCTGTAGCTCGTTTGCTCTATGCTATAGCTAAGCCAAAGTACAGCAGCCAAATCATCCACATCCTGCTGCAATTTATTTCCTGCAGCAAATGACTGGACTGGGGCTAAGTCTGGTAGAAGGGCCTGGAGGCAGGCCTCAGGGAAAAACTGAGAGTTCCACAGAAAGGGAAAATGTGTAGAATAGGAACTAAGGCAGGCAGCTGAAGTGTAAGAGCCAGAGGAGCCTGAGGCAGCAGACAGTATGCCAGCTAGAAAGAAGAGCAACCCCAGATCTACTAAAGCCCAAAGCTACAGTCTGGAGTAACTGTCAAGAAATGCTTGCTCTCCCTTGAAGCATAAAGGGAAGGCTGGTTAATAGTTTTTATTTTATTTATTATAATTAGAAACAAACCATGTTCCTTTTCCTGAAGTCCTAAAGCAATAATTTTTGTGTTGTTTTCACTAATTTAAAAGCTATAAATGTTCGCCTTAAGATTTCCATTATCCTTTTTTTAAAAAAAAAAAAGTAGTATGTTACCTTATTTGTAAGATGGCACTTCTCACCTGTTGTATGTGTTGAAAATGGGCATTTGGGCTAAACCTTAGGATTGCAATAACGTTTCAAGATTTATGAACCCGGAGAGCAGAAATAACTGCAGCTGAAAAACAAACCGAGTCCTGTGGTACTTTTAAAGACTAACTGATTAGGTGGGTTTCTGTCTGACGGATCGGAACAAATGCGGTTATGTCTTAGGGCTTGACTGTAGACAGTGGATTGTGTGCCACAGGACTCTTTTTGTTTCTCTGCAATAGACTAACATGGCTACCCCTTTGCAGCTGAAAAGTCAGTCTGAAACCCCCAAGAAGAACTGTTTCAGCCTGATGTAATTTGGCCCTTTCTGTGGAATGTTTGCAACTCACTGCAAAAGCTCTATATAGTGCATCTTTAGCTTAACATTTTAAAATGGGATATTTTAGAGCATGGCCACAATTGGGAAGCTTATTTTCTAGCAGTAGACTAAACATGAAATGGGGTGGTGATAGCATCTTAGACAGCTATCCCATTGGTATTATTTTACTTCAGTTAAAGCTCTTAATATGTATGATACGCAATTTGCTTTTCCAATGTAAAATGCGCAGAAGGATGCTATGAGATTACAAATTGGAGCTCTCTGTTCTCATGTGCCCCAAAACCTAACGTATGGAGCAGGCGTCTGCAGCCTGCAGCTCCAGAGCTGCATGCGGATCTTTGACTGCCCCCTTGTGGCTCTGCCCTCCCTCCCCCGCCACTGGGAGGCCCTGCGGGTGGCCCGCTCCTGGATCTGGGCTTATCACCACCACTGGAGGATCCTGTGAGGGCTCTGCTCCTGGTTCTGGGCTCTCCCCCATTCTCTGCCTGGCGACCCTGCAGCAGGTGCCCTGGCCCACCTCCCCTCACGCCCCACCAGGAGGCTACACCCATTGCAGCTCCCAAAACTCTTGATTATTGAAGGAATTTATTTAAAATGGCTTGTCTCATCTTTTTGGTTGCCGACCCCTGGTATGGAACAACCCGGTTTTCTTTTCTTAAAGAATCAGTAGTTATTGCCTTTTGCTCCTAATGTGGCCCTTCCTTAAAACAGGAAAGAACAAGACTATGTTGAGAAGTGCTGGAAAGATGTACGAGTGGGAGACTTTGTGCAGCTGCAGTGTAACGAGATCATCCCAGCTGATATCCTGTTACTGTACTCCTCCGATCAGAATGGAATCTGTCACTTGGAGACTGCGAACCTTGATGGGGAGACCAATCTTAAACAAAGACAAGTTGTGAAAGGGTTCTCTACTCAGGTAGGTCTGTTGGAAATGTGACTAAAGACTGTTCAAGCAGTTCTCTCTCTGTTTCCATGACAACTAGAGTAATAAAATAAGCATATTCTGAGTGGCTGACTAGTATTTGCTCAGTCCCATAGTGCCACAGAAACATGCCATCTCAGGCCATGAATGTATGATGCAGGAAGCAGCAGAGTGCCGCAGTAGAATTGTGTAGGTGTGCCACAAACATGCACAGTTCTAAATGCATGTTACCAGACACCAGTAAGTGCTTGTTACTGTGTTTCCTTCTGGATTGTAAGTGGTATTCCCCTTCCAGTTTGTTTGGATACCTCAATGTGCAGTGCCCATTTCTCAGTGCTCAAGGCATTCCATCTTCTTTAGGCTGTCCTGGAGTACAAGGGAACAAGAGAGCTGGGTGAGGGATGAACTACCTTCTGCAAAGAACTAAGAATGCCAGTCACTGCTTCCTTCCAATTCACTCTGTCTGCAAGAGAGAACAGGGGTATATCTGTGAATGTTTTTTGGATGTAGCTTTCACCATATTCCCAGCCAACCTTGTACCTCATGAATTTTTGTGATTAGAGGCCCATGCAACTCTGTGGCCTACGTTAACTAATGGATAAATAGTCCTACACAGTAAACTGAAAAGAACTTTGAAATAACTTGAGAATATGATATATTACTGTGTAGGACAATGGTTCCCAAACATTTTTCCCTGGATGACCCCAGTTACAGATGTGTTGTTTTCCACTACCCCAAACACATGGAAGTTGCTGTTTAAAGATGATGTACATGCATGGTCATACTGCAAGGAGGCTGCCATTTTGCTTTACAAAATGGGGTGCTCTGGACTGCATGACCTCACATGCACAAAGTGCGTGCATGGTCATTCTGCATGGAGGGCACTGTTTCGTAGAACAAAATAGCATCATCTGTGCAATGTGACCTCATGCATATAGTGCATTTCAGGTCACACTGTGAAAAGGAAGCCATTTTGTAAAATGGCCTCCTCTCCATACTTGGGATTTCTGTGACCCCCATCTGCTGATGAAGTGACCCCAGTTGGGGATCACAGCCCAAAGTTTGGGAACTGCTGGTGTAGGAAATTAGAACAAATTTGAATTTTGAACTAAAATTGAAGATTAACCGTCTAGTCATCAATCTGAATGTTGGGCAGTGACAAATTAAATATTTGATGCTGACATTTTTGCATAGTTCATATTGTTCCTTTCTCAGAAGCATTTGATTGAATTACTCCTATGAAGCTGCCTTTTGATAAATCCTAAGATTACAAGACAGTTTGGCATTAGGAAAGTTGTAGTCTTCACATTCTTGAACGACTTTTCAAACATATTAGTGACAGGTGTCACATAAGACAAAACAAATTTAATCAGCTACATCAGGAAGAGTGGAACATTTTGCTCCATTGGAACTATAGCTAAGAATAGGCAAAAATAAAGAACACATAGCTAATTCCTTGAATTAAACATCAATATTAAACATAGCTTTGTTAACAGAAAGTGAAAATGCACATAAGGCACAAAAATAGAAACAACTATTGCAGAAATCTCCAAATAGATATTTGTATCACAAAAAAAAAAAAGTCTGTCTGTTTTTAAATCCCATTTTTAATTCCATTCAACGGTTCAGTAGTTAGTAAGTTCTTCCCCCAAATCACTCCCAGAAATTGCCACTGAATTAAATGTGTGGGAGAGAAGACTCCTAGCAGATTAGCTGTGATACAAGGCATTCCTAAAGGTCTTTACGGTCTAAAGAAGTTTATGCTCTTAAGATCACATGCAAATAATGGTCTTTTAAGAAGACTTGTTCTTTGATTAAAATTTCTATGAAAGGATGGGAAGAAAACAAAGAAATAACCTACTGAGTAAGAAAATTAAGAATAACCTACCAAGTAAGAAAAATTATGTTTTCTGCTTGTCAGATTTCAGCACCCAGATTATTATTTTGAACAACAGCATTGTTCACTGTTCTAGATGACTGGTCTTTAAAGTATATAGACTCCATCCTGGGAGGATCTATCTCCTTCAACAATCTGAGCACCTTCAATTCCTAACAGACTCAGAGGAAGTTGTGGGCAAAAGGTATCTACCAGCATAGGCCCTAAATCAGTATGGCTATGTCTATACTTGTTCATTTAAGTCGATTTAACTAAGTCGACTCTAAGTCGACTTAGTTAAGTCGACTTAATGTGTCTGCACTTAAAAATAAAGTCGACTTAAAGGGGAACTTAAAAAGTCGACCTAGAGCGTCCACACTGGATGCCTAGGTTGACTTCTAGGGCCTTAGAGGGACCTAGGGGAGGTCCACAGGGGCAGGGGGGGCACCCCTGGCCCAATGCCAGGGGGCTCAGCCTTTGCCCCATTGTCCCTAGGTACAATGGGGCAAAGGGGGACAGGGACCCTGGCAGCACATAGGGGCAGGGTGGGCAGGGCTCTGCCCTGTGGGGGGCCATTCCAGCCCCCCCCCGCACTCCTCCCCCGGCAGGGAGGGCATTGGGGTAGCCCTAAGTTGACTGAGGGCTATCCCACATCTACACTGACTTAAGTCGACTCTAGGGAGTCGACTTAAGCCTTAGGTCTAATAGAAAGGTGGTGTTATAAAGTCGACTTAATTTTAATTGTCAACTTTATTTTCCTTAAGTCGACTTAAGGAAAGTGTAGTGTAGACGCAGGGTAAATTAAGTCATTTACCAGTGTAGACGCAGCTTATGGTGTTTCTTTCCAATAACTTGTCTTATCACTAGCCTTTTTCCCCTTGCTATTAAGGTACAGGATAATCAACTACATTGTGCAGTACATATTATCTAGCTGTTACACATTCTGAGTTCTCCATTCCATTTACCATATGAAAGGACCTGTGGCTTCAGTTCACCTCATGATGGTCCAATTTAATGTAATCTACGATCAATCTAATAGTTCTAGTCATCTGTTTATTTCACTGTTTAAAGGTTGGTCTTAAATGGGAACTTTAATTAATAGATTTGCACCCCATAGTTAGTTTGCATTCTTAAGACTATTTATTTGATTAAAGCAATCCAAAATTGTAACTGTCATCTTTGCAAATGAAATATATTTATTTTACTATATTAAACATGTGCGGTTACTTGTAGCACAAGTTGATCCTCTGATAAAACAGATCATTGTCATTAGTATCACAGTTCATGGCAACTGCATCTGTTTCCACCTCGTGATCTCTCAAGAGAACACTCTCTAAGCTCTCTGCTCCTCAGTCATCACCTTTTTTGGGCAAAGACCCACATCTGTGTTCTTTCTGCCTGGGATTATTTCAGGCTGCGGAGTCCTCTGCCTACATTTTGAGGTATCCCCAGCAAGCCACACTGTCTAAACAGGCCAGTGTCTGTACTTTGTTTTTCTTTCAAAAGTCTATAAACAGCTGTTATTGATAACAGTTACAAGTTACTACACCGCTTTTTCTAAGCAAGCACATTCTTTTTCTTAAGATGAAAGCACTACACAGAAAACACTACAAACTGAGAAAGAAATCACATGCATAATAATAATAAGTTTACTAGAAGTCACCCCAACTTCAGTCTTGGGCTCTGTTCAATCTTCCAAAATCTACAACTGGTTTTCCTGTGCTTACAAGTTCAATACTGTCTGAATCAGAATCAGAGCAGGCAGCTGGACAGTTCATCTATTTCTTTATACAGTTCTGGTCTTTGATGTCTAGTATCCAGGAAGAGGTAATCACCAGAGGAAAAAACCTCTCCACAGATAGTAGCTTGAAAAGGCAAGGGTTTTGCATAACTGGAGATGGGGACTTACATTGACCTCCCCTTAGGTATCTTCCAGGGAAACCATTTCACACGTGTTGTCCCAAAAATCTATTTTCATTTGGCATGTTATTCAATATATTCCTTTAATCATCGAGGCCTTTCATGAGATCTTCCTTCCTTCCTCCCTACCCTGACTCATCCACTCTCAGCCCACAATAGCACATAAACCTTGCATTTAATACAGTGAACCCCAAAGATACTTGAACTTAATTCAATACGTTTTTTCAAACATACTCCAGGAAATTGTCATATCTGTCACAATTTGTTCATAAAATGGGTTAGAAAACTTTGACCACTTCAAAATTTTGATGAAAAAGAGTATCTGCATTTTCCTCCTCCTTTTTCCCCAAACATTATTGTTCACGGCATGTGGTTTGTTTGGTTTTATATTTTTTGAAATATGAATATCAACACCTCCTTTTTCCAGTTCAGATTTCACTCCTCGTAAAGTAGGCAGCAGATATTTAAGAAGCAGAAAGAACCTGGTGTGTCCTTTTAAGTGAGGGTAAACCACAACAGCCACCACCACCACTGGTTGCAGTTGGGTGCCATAATTCTATGCACTCCTCACCCTTCGCATGGAATTTAGCTTTTGCACATTCTTAAATGCTTTGCCAGATCAAGCTGATAGTACCATAAAACTCAAATTATCTCTAAGTATTTTAACATTAAGATAGGGAGGCTCTTTTTAGTGAGAAGAGTTGAAACTAGAGCTGATTGAAAGATGCTATATCACCAAATGTTTCACAGAATCTTATTGGTTTCAACAAAAATATTGATAGGAAGTTTTCTTGGCTTCAGAATGGAAGGAAAGAAGTGTGAATCATTTTTCTCCCCTACCTTGGCTAAGCCAGTGTTAGCTCAAATGGCTCATTGACTGTCACACCACAGGCTCCTTTCCCACTTGCTGTTCTGCTAGATATATTACAACTGTTTCCAGCAGAACTGACCATGTATTTATTTTCCTGCTGACTTCACCATTTTAAACAAGATGCACAAGCCTATTTTCCTGTTTGTGAAACTGTGATTATCTTAAAGATATTCCATCCAAAGGGATAAAGGATGTATAAAATGTCCTTAAATGCCCTTTAGTGACATTTACTTCTAGATAAGACTGCTTTTTTGTACTTTGATTTATTTAAAATACATTATTGCATGGACAAGTGGGATGGGAAATATGAGTTTTTATTCAGTAAGAAAAATTTCATCTCTGAGAGTGTTGCTCAGCTACTGGCAGCATGAAGAACCCCTGCCAGATTCAAGCAAATATTTTTCTGAATCAGTCAATGAATTATAATTTATGACCACTAAGTCTAGCTGAAGGCTCTGAGAGCATTGTATATGTGTATGTATTCCAACTATTTTAAAACAAGGAAGAGGCTACAGCAGCAAAATAGATTTCCATGTCTAAACTTTCCCCACCTTTAAGATGGTCCAATGGACAAGTCCTATTTTTATAGAGTGTGTATTGCATAAGATATCTGAAGACCTCTTGAAAGTTTATGAGGTCTTGTGTCCTCTTTTCATCAATTAATTCCTCCAATTATTAATCAATCAGTTAATTCTGCCAGTGGAAAAAATCTAATTCCATGAAGAACCGTAATGGTAAAGTGGTTATTCTAGGAGAAAGTATTTCATGTCTCTCAATCCAGTTCATGCCACATTGGCACATCACTGAAAATATCTTCCCTTGAAAGGATATTGATGGACAATGGTTCCTTCCATTTGGATTGAAGATAAATATAACTTTTACAAAGATTTGATTAAACTAAATACTTTCTAATCTCATGTTTTAACTTCAGATAAAAGGGATTCAGAAGTGGAAGAACTCAGAAATATACATGATTCAGTAGATCATTAAGCCTAAATATTCTACCCTGCCAGAATTCTGTTTATTTTTCCCCCAAGGTTGTCCTTGTATTGTTTTTTCTAGATGATAGACTGTGGGAAAACACTTGTCTTTCCTTCTGATTGTACATTTGTGGTGGTCATACATCATTGGGTATCTGTGTTCTGTATAAAAGTTAAAGCAATAGAACTGGAGCACTAGCTCCCAGAAGAGCCAGAGGCTGATGAAATATCTGTTATGCTGGAATGGGATGAAAATCTCGATGAAATCTAAGTATGATCAGTTTTCCTTTTTGTTAATTGCGTAAGAAAAGGCCTGCATTGATTTACATAAAAAGGTTGTATTGTAAACATCATATCAAAGCAAGATTATGGGAGATGCTGAACAGAAACGTTTGGCCAACTTCTGCTCTTGGGTGCCTCCACTGCTCCCTGACTTCAGTAAAAGTTCTGGATACAAATCCAAGTTCAGAATTCCTATTTTATGCAGGAATGGGGGACAAAAATCTGGACATGTCATGAATTTGTCCTCAGTAACTCTTGTCTGCTGTTCTTTACTTTGCAGTAGTGAAATGGGTTTGCTAGGATTGTTGTATTAGCTTTAGATTAAATCCTTCCAAGAGAAGACTATGGTTCCTAGAATGAAATGTTGGCTAGTAACAACTGCAGTTACATATTCTGATTACATTTTTAAAGTATTTGTTGGACTTCATTGTTAATTCCCAATGTATTTTCTTTTGTAGAACACTCCATTTGATCCAGAATTTTTCCAAAATATTATTGTCTGTGAAAATCCAAATAATGATCTCAATAAATTCAAAGGTTACATGTAAGTAATTTGCTCTGTTTCTATAAATGTGTCAAATCATCTCTGAGCTTTAAACTAAACTATCATATTTTAAAACAGTGTTTTAAAGAAAGTAATAGGTTTAATAGCTCTATCATTACAGGTGGGCTGAGAAAGTTGTCTTCAAGGTCCAGCATATGCTAGGGTTTGGCATTTGTGGTTAAATCAAGGCCAATACTTGGGTTTTGATTCAGTGTTGCCAGAATCACATGAGCTCTTCTCCTGAGGTTTCTGCTATGTCTGCAGCCAGATATATGTCCCTTTTAAATCTGACCTGGAATCATCACCAGAAGGACTAATCTGGACCAAGTTCTAAATCTACATCCCTCCTAATATTCAAAGGTTCAGGTTTCTTCAAGCAAGAGTGAACTGTATAGCATCTATGTACCACACACAACATGCACTATGTGCAAATCAGATGGGACTAATGATCTGTGTCTCAATTTTGGAGCCCTGGCAGGAAATGTGTATGAGAGATCCATTCCAGAAATATTTGCTATCTCTCAAGCTTAGTGGATGCAGAATCCATTCAATGTCTCTCATCTTGTTGGGCCAATGAGAGAGGGAAGACTCTTCAGCAAAAAAATATTCACTGTAGGTTAATAAGTCAAGGAAGATCAATGAAGCATGAGTCCTTCCCTTTAGTTTTGGTAAGACAGTTGAGAAGTGTAAGTCTGATGTGTTCAGTCCCTGGAGGCAGATGATAAATTGTTTAGCTGTAGAAAAAGTTTCCTGGTGGTTTTCTCAACATTGAAATCAAACCTCCACTACTGTCCATGTTTCTAGCAATGAGGTCTGCCTTATGAATATGCATACTGCACTGGAAAAATGTAAAGAGGGAAGAAAGAATGCTGGGATCTATAGTACAGTGAGGAGAAAAATCTTATGGGCTTCTTTGGAAAATCTCCTTCTTCCAGCTGGTGCCTCACAGAGATGAGCCCAGAACGGTAACCAGAGCAGACAAAGGATATTGTTTATGTACACATGGTGATACCTATAAAATTTTGCATCTACAATATTACAAAATCTATTCATCTTAACCATTAACTTTGGAGAGAGAAGGCCTGTAAGATTTCTTTAATAATTTTGTCTGAATCCTGAGTTAAATTGAACAGTCTGTCTTATCTTCATTTATAAAATACTACATCATGCCAGGCAAGCGACGGAGTCAGAGGACCTAGCCACATAAACTATCTTCAGATTTAAATGTTGATGCTTATATGAATAGGTTTTGTATTATAAAATACAAAGGTGTCTACACATCTCCAGTATGGAGCCATGAATGAAGCTAGATATGGTGAAATACATTTCTCATCCTCACAATTTGCTGATTCAAACCTGGAGGGGAGGCGGGAGATTCAAAAAGTACATAGAACAGAACAAAAAGGGAAAACATATATTTTATTTTCTTCTCTGTAGGGAACAGCCTGATCACAAACGGATCGGTTTTGGAAATGAAAGCCTTTTGCTTCGTGGATGTACAATCAGAAATACTGAGATTGCAGTGGGAATTGTCATTTACACAGGTAACAATTCACTTTTTACCTTTTCATTTAGCTAAGCACAGAGTTGCTCTTGCAAATCTGACAATGAATATGTATAGTCTGACACTGAACTATAATTTAATCATTTACTTTAAGAAGTGGCAGTTTATGGGATTAAAATAGATTGACAGAATGAAAACACTGGCTGTTTATCTCTAAGGATTTGATCCAATCTGGCGCTAAGGTGTTCTGCCCATCAGTGCCTGGTGGCTAATAGTGATGGCATATGATCCCACTTTTTAGTTGATTTCAGTTGTCTAGTGTGGTTACTCAAAAATTTCCAGACAGAGTGAAGAAGTCACAAATGGTCTACTCCACATCCCAGGGCTGAGTTCAGTATAGGTGACTGGGAAAGCAGTATTGAGAAACCTCAAATACAAGCCATGAAGACATCTGTGCCCGGGTCTGCAGTGCATCAGAAGATTCACAGCTGTAGTCAGACTTTCTATTTCCAATCTGCTTGAGTGGATGAGTGTCCCAGCGCTGACTGCTGGGCTATAGAGGAAGAACAATGGTCATTTCCCCCTGCACACTTGTTAACTGACATATGAAGTAACGTTCTCCTTGCATGTCATTCATTTGCATCTCTGCTAGATGCCAAATGGTGACCTTTGTACCATCCCAGAAGTAATTGCCAGGCCTCATCACCCACTTCCTTGAAATAGCTACTCTGAAAAAATTGAGGGAACTGCTCACTGTGAAGTTGGGATAATATCACTTCATTTTCTCCTTTCAGGAATCCTGCTTCTCTTGTTCCATGTTTAGTGCAGTCATTTTTTAGTATGTTCTTTTGATCACTTATACAGATCCTAGAATGGTTTGCACTCTGCTCTTTATATGAGTATCTGTTCACTGCTTCCTCTGCTCATTTTGAAGGTTAGAATCTCATGGTCATTCTGAGCCATGGGGTACTGAGATCTTAGCATGTCTTTTGGCATGATTTTTTTTTCAGCTGAGACCCACTTGTTAAAGACAATGCAAGACTTTTTTGTTGTTGTTGTTTCTAAAATTATACTTACAGCATCTTCCCTGAGCCAGCACTAACCTCATTTCTGGGACTCACTGGCATTGATTGTATCATGATCAAGATCTAAAACCTCCATTCTGAATCTCTATTTTCACTTATCTTGCACTTATATGGTGACACATTCTCCATGGGTATAGCTCTATCACCACTTAAACCTACCTTTAATGAAGACATCTGTGAATTGTGGCGCAATCATTTAATGTGATTGCTAAGCCTTAGTGGCCCATGTCTCACTGGTGCGTGACTTGACTTCCATGTCTATGCAGATGACTAAATGGGAGGCAGTTATGCTAAGGGTGAAATACATACAGGCCTCATCATTGCAGCTTCAGCCAAAGACAAAATGATGCACTCTTCCAAATATGAGTGGAAGGCTTCATGAGTTGCACACTCCCCAGATATGAAGGTGATGGGAAAGAAGAGAGAAACTTCAATCCTGCAGCCAAAAGAGATTTCTCTCTCCATTTAGCAACTAGAAAGTGAGAGGGACATTGGTGTTCATCTGCCACCCCCTTCAATGAAGTATGGTGTTGAGTTAAATAACATGTTCAGAATTATAGCAAGGGCCAAGAAATTCATATTTGTAGTTCATAGTTTTAGCCTGCCACAAGGTGATGTCGATATGAAATTTTCATTCTGAGCTTGCTGAGATATTTATTTAGATTTTATGATCTTTGGAGTCTGAGAGGCATATCTATGTATATGTAAAACACCTAGCATGGTCTGGCCGTGATCTTGATTGGGGCTTCTAAACACTACTGAAATAGGAATAAATAGTAATAATAGATGCTGTGGATTCAGGCTACAACGTGGAACAGCAACAGTGGCCGCATTGCTGGACCACTCGCTAATCACTTCCTCTTCAAATTCAAGGTTTCTTTGGCCTTGTCAACCCAAATAAAGCATCTAGTACATCATAAAACAAAAGAAAAATCCTCACTTGTGTATACCATTCAGCTGCAAACAAAATCTAAGTATAGCTTATCCTTTGAAAAGATAAATGGAGAAAGAAGCACAGATGACATCATTTAAAGCTCCACGGGAGTTTATTTAGCTATCACAGTCATGGGTGCAGTATAAAAATTTAATAGAATGTACGAAACAGACTCTACTTGCAGGTTTCACTTTAGCACTTTTTATACTAGTCTCCTATTTCCATTACAAGCGTAACAGCTTGATTCAAATTTAATAAGTCTGTTATTTTGTCTATCCTATTGCATGTTGGTCATACTTTAGATAGTGAAAAGCTAAATAAAGCTAAAAGCATTAGCTTCCGAATCTGACATATTCAGTTTTCTGTAAGCTCACACATGTAAAGTGTGAATAACAGCTTCTAATTAAGCCAATTTGTCTGCTGAGGTATTCAAAAGTAGTTAGAAGTCCATAGACCAACTAATGAATGTTTTATTTCTATATATAAAAGGAAGCAAAATAAGTTTATGTATATATTTTACAGATCTTATTTTGCTTCCTTTTCACATCAAGCCGATTCAGCTGTTAAAAAGAAGCACATACCTGTTTCCCCACACCTTTGAATGTTGGTACGAGCCCGCTGGGCCTGCAGACTCTGCTCCCCTTGAGAGAGTAAAATGCGTGTGACCGCTGAAATCTATGATGTAATTGTTTTTTGGAGTCCTTCCAGATCTAGCTGGAAGCTCTACTTCTTTCTGGTGCTTGGAAAGTTGGACTCAAATGTAAAACTAATCTCTTAAAAATTCTTAGTTTTAAAAGTTGCTTTGTCTTCTGTTTGTGATTAAACAATCACATTTTACAGTGCAGGTGTATATTTCTTATGTATGTAATTGAAGGTGTCAGAAGCAAGTCCCTACTTAACGTTGAATTAAGATTTGCACTTGAAAGCAGGATTCAAATCCTTGGTCCCAATTCTCACTTATGGGAAGGCAGGAAGTGAGGGTGGGAAGAAAAAGTGGCCCTTTTTAAGCCACCCTTGAGAAAAAGGGGGACTGCCTGGCCTGGACAAGTTAAGTCCATTCAGTTTTGCTCTAATATATGCTCTGCTTCCTGTGGTCCCTGGAAAGCAGATATTATTCGTTGTGTATTTCACTCCGGCCATGACCTCAGTCAGCCCTTGACATGCCCTGTATTGCAGGAGCTGGGAGAGGGTTGGCATATATGTTCTGTTGGCCAGGGAAGCCCCTTGTAAATGGATAGTTTTATGGGACCTCAGTGTAAGTGAGAATTGGAGTCCTTGTATTTACCACATAAATGCATCAATTTAATGTAAATGTGAATGCCTGGGATGATGGCCTGGCTGGTTTGTGGTAGGCTGAGACCTCACAGGGTTGTATAGGTAAAATGCCATGCTGCAATCTTTTGCTATGACTTAGAGGGCAGAACCGCTCCTTCCTGGCAGTCAGTATGAGGTGGGGAAAACAGGGAAATACTCCCTCTTCTCCTGTGATCCTCCAGCCCTGACATCACTCCCATCTGGAGCCTCCCAACAATGAAATGCTGGGAGTCAGGCAAAGATTATGGAGCACCGGCACGTTGGCTATAGATGTGTATTAAAGTCTCTCTCCTCCCCACTCCATCCTCAAAATGTAACAAATGGAAAAAAAAGAGGCTGTCTCCATTTGTGTTTTGTAGGTCATGAAACAAAGGCCATGCTGAATAACAGTGGGCCTCGTTACAAACGCAGCAAGATAGAACGACGGATGAACATGGATGTTTTCTTCTGTGTGGGCCTTTTGTTCATCATGTGTCTTATCGGAGCACTCGGTATGGAGCAATGGTGAAAATCTCCTCTTCCTTTTGAAATGTTTCTTTTCCTCTTTGTGGTGATTAAGATTTGTTCTGAGCACCTTTGCTCTGGAGGATTTTATTGAAACTTCACTGATGACTCATCACTTTATAATGAGTTTGGCTCAAAATCCCAAATCTGCATACCCCCAAATGTGGGAGGAAATTCAGTTGTGGGTGTGAATTTTAATCTCAGGAGGATTTTCTAGATGCTAATCCTGGAAGCAGTCATTTTCATTACACTGAAGGAAATGCAGCCCAAGCTAGCATTCCAGAAGTGACTGTGATCCTATCTTAGTCAGAGCAAGATCAATAAATTTTCTTAACTTTGATTAAATGAGGGCTCAAAATTTGAGCCCTGTGAGTTTTTCTTGGGCTGCTACATAAAGGTTACAAATGCTCCTTCAGGTGTTTTGTGGTTTCTAAGCATTTTCATTAAACTGTGTCTGCAGCACAGCCATGAAGTTCCCTGGTGCTCCTCTGCTCTGATCGAGTTCATGCACGCAGAGTTGTACCATACCATACTGAAGCCCTAACAAGCTTCCTGGGAGATGCCCTAGAGAGCTGTGGTGTGACATACCAGCAAGTCATTAGACAGTACTTCTAGAAGTAAGGGAGCGTCGGAAAAGACAAATCTGTTTTAAGATGAATAGTAGATCTGTGCTGATCCAAATTTTGCTGCTTCATGATGGAATGAGCTTCTTTGGGCTTAGAAAGGGGATTTCAGTTTGACAGCTGAGCATATGAAAGAGAGACTTTATTTTCATTGTTCTAGGGCTGCTGTCATGTAGATTTAGACATTTGTATTTTTATTTCTCTGAGTAGGAAAATCCTTTAATTTTAAGTCTTCACGTATGGCAACAGATGGAAAAAGTCAACATTAAAAAGCAGTTTATCTGCTTATCTTAAAAATAAAAGAAGAAAACATTAAATGTTCAGAGAGTAAAACAAGTAAAATAGCAATGAATCTATTAGATTTCATCCAGTCAAAATGTCCTTCAGTACCAACGGTGGTTTAGTAGTTTATCCTTCGCATGATAAATTTGTCTGATTGTAGCATGTCAGAAATATAATACATTACTGGTGACTTGGTGATTGGTATCTTGTTTGTATATAATGTAGCATTAGCAAAACCCAAGGGAACTCATGTGGTAATGAGATAAAATATTCAAAAGCTTTTGCTCTCTGACAGGTGTTTTTGTGGCTGGCATTAAATAATTTGGGAGTCCTTGTCCAGTTCTTAGTAGGACAGATGTCCACATCACAAAAACTGCTTTCACAATTGGCACTAATAGCACCTTCTTCTAGAATATCAGGAAAGAGGCTAGGATAAAGGCACAAAGAATGACGTAATAGATTTTGCCTCTTGGAATAGGTCTGGAGCCATAGACAGTGCAGGGGAAGCTCATGTTTCTGCTGAGTGCCTATACAATATCAAATTGCACTGTTAAGCTAGCAGTATTCTTAAGCAACATGCATATCTGGGAGGTGAGGAAAAAAAGGTGTTGCAGTAGTAATGGCAGGAAGCAAATAAACCTTGCATAAAAGATATGTCTTCAAGGATGAAAAGAAAAGGACAGAGAGCATGCAGAAACTGAGGAGGAACGACCATCTGTTTTGGATATGACCAAAGGCTAATAAAGAGTGAGGGAGAAATCTAAAATAACTACCAAATTAAGTCATGGGGTGCATGAGTGGTAGAGTCAACACTGAGAAGGAGGGAAGTGAAGAAGTTTAGAAAGGAAGAGTATAACTTCAGTTTTGGCCTCATTAAATCTTTCTCTCCACTTAAACTTGAGTCATTGACATACGTGATATTTGAACCTATGCAAGCAAATGGAATTGCCCAGATATGGAATGTAAGTGAGAAGAGAAAAGGAAAGAGCACTGGGGAAACTCACACAGACAGTGGGAGAAGGGAGATTCCCTAAAAGATCCCCACACTTCAAGTTTACTACTTGTGTAACCTTTATAAAAATATGCTTTTGTGTTCTACATCAGTGGTCCAGTTTACAATAGACTTACAGCATTGCTTGGGGCCATTGCTGTGGATTTTTTCTTTTTACCATGGGTATAAGATTTAGAACGTACATGTTTCAGACCTATTGCCCCACCACTGTCTTGCTCAGCTTATTTCCCTAAAATATAATGTCCAGCTGTTTACATTTGGAAAGGAAGATTTCTGTGTGTATCTGAGCAAGTTGTTTCATGAAGGTGATGGGTTTCCACTAAAACAGTGTCTTTTGCTTATATAGGTCATGGCATTTGGACAGGGAACTTTCCAGAACACCCACCATACGAAATCCCAGACGTGAATGGCAACTACCTTTCCTCAGCTCTTGCTGGTTTCTACATGTTCTTGACAATGATAATCCTGTTACAGGTAAAAAGAAGATTTTTTTTTTTTAAATCTGTAGCTTTGGAAAAGGTGATACCCTTTCCCAGTATATTAATATGAAGGAGGTCGTAATTCCAGAGCTGAAAACATGCACATAAAGGAGGACAATTGCATCAGTGCGTTGGAACTTTGTGGTTTCTGCCCCCTTTCAGAATGAAAATTCTACTTAGTAGCTCAAGGAAACAAAAATTATTGTTCTTTTTACCAACAGGGAATAATAACTAGATAAGGCTTTGTTGGCGTTGAAAAAAGAAGATATATTAGCACTGGGAGACCCATATTTCTGAGACTGATTAACCCTGACTGAGGACATTTTATGGGATGGGGATTTATTTTCATATTTATTATTATAACCACTGAGATCTAAACAGAGAGTTTGTTTAACATGAATAAAATATGAAGACAACTTTCTGAGCTGTTTGCAGAATCCCTAGGGAAGCTCTGCCTTATTTCTGAAACAGAATACAGGTACATTTTTGGGATTTTGGGGGGAAAAGAAAAATGGGACATGGTAAGCAAAGTGAAATTTAATCATATTAAGAGTTGAAAAATGTGCTAGCCCATCTTGTTTTTGGAGCAATAACGAGTAAGGCACACCTTGGTCAGAAACACGTTTGGATAGTGTTGTGAATCCCATCTGAGCACTTCAAAAACAAAAACGAAACAAAAAACACTCACCACTGAGGTTCTAACATCTTGTGGAACATTCTTCTTTCAGATTTTAATCCCCATTTCTCTCTACGTGTCCATCGAATTTGTCAAGCTGGGCCAAGTTTTCTTAATTCACAATGACATTGATCTATATGATGAAGAAGTAGATTTACCCATACAGTGCCGAGCCCTAAATATCACTGAAGATCTGGGGCAAATCCAATACATCTTCTCGGACAAAACTGGGACACTGACAGAGAATAAAATGGTCTTTCGGCGCTGCACTGTCGGTGGCAATGAGTTTTCACATCAGGAAAATGGTAAAATACAAAGAAATATTATTATATATGATCCTTATGTACCTTCTGACTAGCTAAATTTGGCTTAGTGTTCCTTTATGTGTGGGGGGGGATGAGTTTTTAAAATTATTCTGGGCCACATACACTAATCTTATTCCCTCATCAAATATCTCATCCTCTACTCTATTTTGATCAGCAATTCAGGGCTACAAGGAAGAAGTACCCACTTATATTCAGCCCTGTGCAGTAACTGCCAGCCCTCCCTTTCCCTGATTTTTATTAAGTGAGATAGATGGTAATTAAACTCAGTAGGTCCAAAAGTAATTACCATACAACCATCTTGGTAACGTGGAAGGTAGGAACAATTATGTGTTTGCTGCATATGGACCTAAACTGCTAAGTCCATATCTCCAGTTCCCCCAAGTTTGGCGATATTTGAATCTGGGGGTTTCGCTCTGGTCCACTGCTGATGATTTCTTCTTTAATATTGTCATGGATTTAGTAAAAACGCCATTGAAACTGAAGGGGGTAAATGCTCCCTTCATTTAAGATAGCTGGAAGCGACAGTTAGGGAACCTGATCTAAAACAAGAGGCATAATGGAGTCTCCCCTGAAACTTGCACTATATAGGGAGATAGGCACAATCTGTGAGTGTGGTGACTTAGCCCAGGTCTACACAGACTGTGGTTTTTGGCAACAGTTGAAGGGAGATATGCAAGTTATTTAAAATAACTTGTCTATCTCCCTTCGTCTGTCTAACATCTACTTACTGCAGCGTGTTTGTTGCACTGAGTCGAAGGGAAATGCCCTCCCTCTCACTCAACTCTACTCCACTTGGGGGATGGATTTACTCAATCGACTTCCTGATCAAAGAAGTGTGTCTTCACAGACCCCTCAATTCAACCAGGAAGTTTGAACTGACAACAGCAAATTTTGCCACAATCAGTGTAGTCCTGCACTTAGTGAGAGACCAGCTGAAGAACAGACAGAAACTGAGAGCATAAAGAGAGAGACAGGGCCAGACAAACTAAAGCAGGATGTAGAAAAACAACAGAGTCCTGTGGCACTTTTAAAGACTAACAGATTTATTTATTGCATGCGCTTTCGTGGGAGAAAATCCCACTTCGTCAGACGCTTCCCATCTTCAAAGCATCTGACGAAGTGGGATTTTCTCTGACGCAAGCGCATGCAATAAATAAATCTATTAGTCTTTAAAAGTGCCACAGGACTCTGTTGTTTTTCTACAATAGACTAACACGGCTACCCCTTGGAAGCAGGATGTAATGAGAGAGCCTGGACAAGCATAGTGTGGCCCTGGAAAAAGCCAGAGAAGGGGGTTCTGGGTTTTCTGGTGATAGCTAAACATGCTTTGGGCTGTAAGCAAAAAATCTGTCTCATTTTGGTTTTTGGTCCTTCTGTATTCAAAGATGCAGGATTTTGCCCATCCCTTGTACATAAACAGGCTTTCATCAAAGAAAACACCCGACCTCGTCATCAATATTTACGCCCAACTACTACAAACTTTGACAAGCTACTTGTGTCAAAACCAGATAACGCTATTGGCCCAATCTCACAGTCCTTACTAAAGCAAAATTTCTATTTGGCTGCAGCTCCCCTTTCATGTTGTAGTTCTCTGTGGGAGCGTTTCCTGTCTAGGACAGGGCCCTAAGTACTTACTGGGCATATAACTATTCCACCTCTACTTTATGTTCAGAGTGTCGCTAAGCTGACTAGAAGCTGTCAAATTAATTTTCATGCTCTGTGACTGAAAACATTAGCAAATGTGTGAATTACCATAATTCATTCTTCTGTTCCACAGAACTGCAAAGTAAAGCTTTAGAGACCTCAGTGAAGAGACGTCCATAAAAGTCATCAGTCTCTTAAAATTTTAGTAGTTTTGGTTTGTGATGATAAACATTTCAGTAGGAACCTTGCCAAGGAACCAAACTGTGCATGGAAGTTTTTCTGGTGATGGTTTTGAGATTGTCAGAGTTAATAATATCACTAATAAAAAATAATAATAATTTAAAAAATTCTCCTCTTATCAGTATTGAGAAAAGACTAGCCATGGCCTTGGTATCTCTCTTCCAGCCAAACGTCTGGAGACTCATAAGGAACTGGATTCAGATGATGAAGACTGGACAAGACAACAGCATTTCGCTCTTCCTGTTATCAAGATTGAAAAGCCAGCCACTTTAAAACAGAAAAACTCTAATCCTTTGAGGAGGTGCCAAAGTGCCAGGGCTCGTTTTCAAGGACATGCACGGAAGAAATCATTGGGGCGCTGTGACAGCTCTCAGTCCCAAGTGGCATTCAGCAGTACCATCGTGAGTAACTTCTGATTCCATCAATGCATGTTGGGAATCTCTGCTTTGTGCAATATTTTGGGTAGGGATGGAAGGTGGATAGGGAGTCAAAGAAGAAAAAAGTCAATGAAATAGCACTCATTTACTAGATTAAGAATAGCCTGCTATTTAGTAGAGAATTCTACATGGTCACCCGAAATGAATTTCATAGTATCATGGAAAAGTGACAGATTGAGCTACCAGGAGAATACTAGTATCTTGTTACTCTGTCAGAAAAGAGGTCTCACACTTCATGACAGATAAAAGACGTAGAACATGATGTGATTATTTTAGTGCGAAGTTAAAAATATAAAATATAGTTATGCTATAAGGATGTAATCCTATAAAATGCTGAGCACTCTGGCCTCAATCCAACAAAGCACTTAGTCACATCCTTAACTGCAAGCACACAAGGCCAATAAGACTATGCCCATGCTTAAAAATAAGCACTAGAGCTGATTGAAAACATCCAGAATTTCTCTACAACTTTGTCGGAACTTCAATAGGAAAAATACATCAACCTCTTCCATTACAATTTTTGCAAAAATTTTGTCCCGTTTTTTTTTACCTACTGTATGTATAGCAGGAAGAAAATTTTCAATATTCAGCATTTTGATGGATTTTTTTCATTGAAACTTGAAACGAGGAATGAAATTTTCCCAAATATTGTTACTTTTTTCAATCTGGTGTGTTACATTCATGCTCAAATGCTTTCCTGGATTGGAGCCAGGGTGCTCAGCATTTTATGGGATCAAACCCTAAGCCCTCCTGCTGCAAAGAGACTCTTGATGGCAATCTCCTATGCCCAGTGCTTCCTACTGACTTTTCTTTTCAGGATGAGGCTTTATGAAAGTGTTTATTACAAGATTCTGCCTTGCTTACTGTTCTATAGAAGTGGACATCAGTTAGTACTCTGTTAATTTTTGGAATCTGTTTATTTCATGATAATCTTAGCACAAGGTAGATGATTGCTGGTCTGTCATCTTCCATACCATTTTTCCATGTAGTACACTGAAAACATCTCTGTATCTGCTGCTTTATGAATCATGATATTTCAGCTGTGTAAAATATCTCTTTCAAGAGAATTTTTCCCCAGCTACTTTTTCTTACCATTTACTTTTTTGTAAAATTGCTTAGTCTGGCTCTCTAGCTTCTTGCCCCTCTCTCCAACTCTTCTTTGAGTCATTGACAGGCATCTCTCTCTCTCTCCTTTTTTTTTTTTTTTAAGAGTGGGGGTTAAAACTTCTTTCACTTCACTTTGCAAATTCAGTTAGAACTAAACTTTCCTGCTTCTTGGATCATAATATAATTGAATTTAACATCTTTGTAGTGGAGTAAATAACAAAGAAACCCAACACAGTAGCATTTAAGTTAAAAAAGGTGGAGCTACACAAAAAGTAGGAGGTTGTTTAAATCAACATGAAAAGGAACAGTCACAAGAGAGAAGTGCCTACAAGCTACATGACAACTACTTAAAAACACCGAAAAATGCCATCATGGCTAAACAGCACAATAAAAGAAGCTGTTAGAGTCAAAACGGCATCCCAACTTCAAGCGTCTGACAAAGTGGGATTTTCTCCCACGAAAATCTGTGCGATAAATAAATTTGTTAGTCTTTAAAAGTGCCACAGGATTCCTTGTTTGTTTTGCTGAACTAGATTAACACGGCTACCCCTTTGGAACTTGAAAAACTGGATGCAAATCCCACTGAAAATAGAAAGGAAGCATAAACTCTAGCGAGTCTCATAATTAGCTAGTCCAAAAAAGAATTTGATTAGCAATTAGAAAAAAAAACCCCAAACAATCATTTATTTTTTAAGCATATCAGAAGTAGAACTCCTGCTAAACAATCAGTGAGGCAACTGGATGATCAGAGTGCTAAAAGCATACTCAGGGAAGGGGATGCTGTTGCAGAGAAGCTAAATGAATTCTTTGCATGGGTTTTCACTGCAGAAGATGAGAAAGATTCCCACACCTGAGCCATTCTTTATAAATGACAAATCAGAGGAACTGGCCAGATTGTGGTGCTATAAAGGTGGGTTTGGAACAAATTGTATAATTAAACAGTAATATCACCAGGACCAGATGGCATTCGCACAAGACTTCTGAAGAAACTCAAATGCAAAATTATAGGACTACTAACTGTGGTATGTAATATATGACTTAAATCAGCCTCTGTACAAGAGGACTGGAAAATAATGTTATGCCAATTTTTAAGAAAGGCTCCAGGGGTGATCCTGGCAAGTTTAGGCTAAGAAGCCCACCTTCAATACCATGTAAATTGGTTAAACTATAGTAAAGAATAAAATTGCCAGACACATATATGAACATGAAGTGTTGACGAAAAGTCAAATAGGCTTTTGTAAAGGGAAATTCTGCCTCACTAAACTTTAAAAATTCTTTGAGGGAGTCAACAAGCATGTGGACAAGAAGATCCAATGGATACAGTGTACTTGGACTTTCAGAAAGCCTCTGACAAAGTCCCGCACTTAGTCTCTTGAAGAAACTAACCAGTCAAGGGTTAAGAGGACAAGGTCCTCTCCTGGTTAAAAGATGGGAAACAAAAGGGTGTAGGAATAAATGGTCAGTTTTCAGAATGGAGAGAGGTAAATAGTGGAGTCCCCAGGAATTTGTACTGGGTCCATAAATGATTTGTGAAAGAGGATAAACAGTGAAATTAACCCAAAGAAATTAGTAGGCAGCTGGTTTAAACAGGGGCGGTCTTAGAAATTCCAGGGCCCTGGCCAAAAGTCAAGCCAAGTCAGGCCTCATCCTTGAATTTTGTCCCAGCCCAGCTGCACCGTGTCCCCCCGGACTCCACCCCCCAGCCTTGATGACCCTTCCACAGCCCCCTCCCCCCACCGATGGCCACGCCACAGGCTCCCCACCCTTCTGGCCAGCTCCACATGGGTCCCTCTGGCCTTCCTGCTGGCCTTGCCAGCTCTGTCGTGGGTCCACCCAGTTCCCTGCTCCCTGCCTCCCTGTTGACTACAGTATGGGTCCCCCCTGCCCCCTGCAGCCTCACCGGCCCTGTCGCGGGTCCCTCCCAACCCCCACCTCAACTGACCTCACCATGGGTCGTCCCCCCCCGCCCCCTGCAGCCTCACCGGCCCTGTCGCGGGTCCCTCCCAACCCCCACCTCCACTGACCTCACCATGGGTCCTCCCCCCCAGCTCCCTGGAGCCTCACCGGCCTTGGCGTGGGACCCCCACCAGCCTCACCGCGGGTCTCTCCATCCCCCCCGGCCCCACTCCCCCTCCCAGTCCCTCCTCTCCCCCTCCCCCCATCGGCTCCAGTGTAACTAAAAGCAGAATTTGTCCCTTTACCAGTCAAATAAATAGATACGATTCCAAGACACAAATTTAGCATCTGTGTTTCGTGAGAGTGGACAAAAAGCAAGATAAACAATCCTCTCTATAATATACAGGAATGTTAAAAGTGTCACTAGCTGGGGTTTTACTCGTGTGTGAGAGAGAGAATTGAACAACTTTGCAATGCTAAGAAGCGTGGGTTTTGGATACAAGTTAGCATTGCATCTGTTTTGAGCACCTGGATGGTGGGTCTGTTGCCAAGAAAGCTGTTAAGGCAGGAGAGCAGTTAACGTAATAGTATGCTACAGAATAGGCTGAGCTTTAATGGAAAGTAATTGTGCTAAACAAGAGAGAATCTTTTGTAAATGCCAAATATGTGAGGAACCGAAAGGAAGTATAAAGAGTTCCTATTCTTTTTAAAAAATCAATGTTCTCTGGATGGTAAGGCTGGCTGGAAAACAACAATTCAATTTTGCAGAAAATGTCAACGTTTTAACATTGTTTCCATTGTGATACAGGATGAAGCACAGACCTTTCAAATTGTTTCATGAGAAAAACAGAGAGTAGCAGACACTTCTTCTAGACAGCTAATAGTCCAGTGGTTAGGACACTCGCATAGCATGCGAGAGACCCAGGTTTGAATTCCTAGCTGCCCAATTTAGGCCATGGACTTAAACCTGAGTTTCCCACTGTCACCGGATGCACTTCCATTCACTCCTAGGGCATGATCTATGTAGCTTTTCTGTTCAATTTTGCAATGTAATTGAATAATTTGATGCCAAATGTGCCATACCAGGTTCCTTTACGAGTGATCTTAACATATTCTATGTAATTACTACGGTACCATGTTTCCTACAGCAACATGTATGTGTACCATGTGAAGCAGGTTACATAGCTCAGGGGACATGGGGATAGTTTTCCAACAGCTTGTAAACAGCACAGAGAGCAGCTGAGGTGCATAACAAAAGAACCACCTCAACACAGAAAGGAAGGGGCAAAGAGGATTTTAAAGAAAAACACTTTGAACAGCTTGAGGCTTTTAGCTGGAGGCTCCATCTTGCAACATTCTCCAACTTCAAGCAAGATCTGGGCCCTGCCTTGTAATAGGCTGAGAATGACTGTAAAACACCAAACAACCAAATACCTTGCGCATAATCTTGGACTATGATGTCAGTTTAGGTAGAGATATTAGATTAGTATGTGGTTTTTACCTTTTATTTGATAATGGTCACTCCTGACTCATTTATAAATTGATTGTGTCTTGATTTGCTATATTATCACTTGAAATCATACTCTGATCAATAAACTACTGTTTGTTTTACCTAAAGCTGTGTGAATGCAGAAGGCTGTGCACAATCCATTTCTTTGCTAAATGGATGGACCTGAGACTAGGGTGATTGAGAGTGGGTCCCAGTTCCGGTAGAACAGTGTGGTAACTGGGGCTGAGGAAGATCTTTTGAGGACTGACCCATAGGTGCTCCCTCACTGCCTTGGACCAATTACATGAAGAAGGCTGGTGTGGGCTGACTCAGGAGTGAGTGGTCACCTGGCTGAGCGGGGTGAATTGGGGTTCAGGGGTGCAGTTTGGGGGTTTACAGCGGCACACCAGACCAGATCTGGGGAGCAGCCTCTCATACCCATATCACAGGTGAGTGAGTGATCTCTCCACCAGGCTATAAAGCTAGTCTCTCTGTCTCAATAATTAAAGCTTTGTTGGCTCAGAGAGAGAGAGAGAGAGAGAGAGAGAGAGAGAGAGAGAGAGAGAGAGAGAGGCTGATTCTATCGGCACTTCCCAACAGACTGTTATTCTAGTGTGAATGGATCTCTTTCTCTCACCAACCAGCAGTTCTTTCTAGACCTGAAAATTCTTTCTGATGAAAGTTTAGATAAAACCAATACATTTCTGTAATGAATCAACATTTTCCAACAAAAAGCATGTTTGTCAAAAAGTTCCAAATTTGCTATACTATAAAGCAATTGCAAAACCTATTGGAAATGGTCTTACATGAATCGATGATGAGTAGTCTGGATTAGTTACTTTTAAGTGTATTTGTCTTAATTGTTAAGTTCCAGAGGGGTAGCTGTGTTAATCTACTGCAGAAAAACAAACAGAGTCCTGCGGCGCTTTTAAAGACTAACAGATTTATTTATCGCATGAGCTTCCATGGGAGAAAATCCCACTTTGTCAGACACTTTGAAGATGGGAAATTTACAGAATGGTAGGAAATTAAATGCATAGGATCAGGTCAGGCTGTAACAGCAAATCAAAACAGATATTAGGACTCAAACACTGGGGAACTGCACATAGAGGGAGGTGAGATCAAATCACCTGTTGTAATGAGAGAAAAATCCATAGTCCCTGTTTAACCCCAAGGCAATTGAGTCATATTTGCATATAAATTCACGTTCTACAGTTTCTCTTTGAAGCTGTGATTTGTTATTCATCTGTTTCAGCACAGCTATTACCAAGTCCTCAATGGAGTGAGCAGAGAGATTGAAGTGTTTCCTTATTGGTTTTTTAGTGTTGCAATTTCTGATGTCAGATTTGTGTGCATTTATTCTTTTGTGCAGAGACTGTCCTGTTTGTCCAATATATAAGGCAGAGGGGCATTTCTGGCACAGGGTGGCATAAATCACATTGGTGGATGAGCAGGTGAATGAGCCCTTGATGGTGTAGGTGGATTGATTTGGTCCTGTGATGGTGTCTTTAGTGTAGATATGCGGGCAAAGTTGGCAGCGTGGTCTGTTGCATGGATATGTTCCTTCAATTTAATTTAATTTCCTCCCATTCTGTAAATTTCCCATCTTCAAAGCATCTGATGAAGTGGGAGTTTCTCCCACGAAAGCTCATGCGATAAATACATCTGTTAATCTTGAAAAGTGCCACAGGACTCTGTTTATTTGTCCTATTAGAAATCTACTGTGTATTTTGTATGGGTTTTTACACTTTATCCCTGTATGTTGAGTGGTTTTAGGATTATGGTGCTATGTAGCTACAGAATTTGAATGTTTTATGAGTACCTCTATGTTTAACAGGTTTTTCTGTTTTCTTAAAATATGAGAAACTTCTGTTAATTAATATGCTGAGGTCAGTGTAACTCTGAGAGGTAAACATGATGACAGTGGTTCTTTCATGGCATTTGATAGAGTTCTTGAAAATGAAGTCTGCTGATCCTAGAGAAAAATGGAAGTAGCTCTTTATGGTTCATTCTGAAATAGAAATTACATAGATGTGATGCAAGAGGCAG
Source organism: Pelusios castaneus (assembly GCA_007922175.1). Classification (NCBI taxonomy): domain Eukaryota; kingdom Metazoa; phylum Chordata; order Testudines; family Pelomedusidae; genus Pelusios; species Pelusios castaneus. Next base: position 5,031,044 of record ML685876.1, read on the forward strand.
CATAGTCTAACTTTTCAGCAGTGCCCTATATTTGTGCCCCTACAAATACTGGTACCCACCTTTTTTACCTTAGAGTAAGTTCATGACAGCAATTGGATAGCAAGCTACTTGTTTTTGTTGCCATTAAATTACCTTTGCAAAATTGGAGGTGGGGTTAAAATCAGGTTGAAAATGGGTCTACCTAATCAATTTCCAAGAAGAAAGAAATATTATTTAAAGTTCTAAATAACTGTCAAGTTTGTCATGTCATGTCATGAAATTTGTATTGCCTCTGCATAACTTAAGATAGTATGAGAAAGAAAGAAAGAAAGAAAGAAAGAAAGAAAGAAAAAGTGTGTGGGTTTTGCGTCATTAATTTCTCCCTGATTCAGTGAGGAAACAGGGAGGCATGTAGGAGAGGGAGGTGAAAGCTTAATCTTATTGAGACATATATAAGGGAGAAATCAAATTTCTCTTTCCTTCAAGCCGCAGCTGAAAATGAAAACTAATTTTTTTTTGTATCCATCAAAACCCAGCTTCACTGAGAAACAGCCTTCAGCCCAATCAGAATTATCCATTTCAAACTGGGACCCTAATGTTGGCCAGTTTCATGGTTTCTATTTGTGTCTCAAGTGGAGAGATTGCCAATTTATTTTATTCATTTTGTCTCCTGCTACTGCTGCAACTTTTCTGAGGGAGGAAAAAAGGTTGTAGCAAATAGTGTGCTACCAAAAAAAAAAAAGACCCTGGAATGGGGAGAGGACTTCCTTGTACCCTGAAGAATGGAAGGAGAAAACATTACAGTATGAAAAGGAATAAATTATGGAACAAGATTGAAAGAGGATTGTCACTTTGCCCATATGCCCTTTGCTATACTTTTTAAGTAAGGTTCTCAAAACCCTCTTGATCTAAATTTAATAAGTCTGTTACTGTTCCTATAAGTATTCTTAGAAACATTTATTGAAGATCAACAATTTTCCTAGTTAACGTTGTCTTTTAGAGTCTAACTTATTTTTAATTTTTATTCATTTATTCACTTAAATTAAAGCTATTAATACATTGCCTTTTAAAACTTTAATAGCTTTATCCATTTTATAAATAATGAATTTGATTGCTAACAAAGGAGGGATTTTAAAATTTTAATTGATCTTTTTATCACTAATGCTGATTATTTAATTTCTGCATTTCCCTCTGCTTGGACAGTGAAAATAGATGTCAGTTTCACTTTCTGGCTCTTACACATTATCATCCAGCTGTGTGAAAATGTATAAATCCAAGCCAACATCTTTGAATTTTTAAAAATAATGAAAATTTTTCTTCCAAGTTTCAGTTGTGTACTATCTAGCTTATCCAATATGACAGTGTCCCTTTAACATTCAGTAACTGTAATGTGCAGAGAATTATAATACAGAAAGTTCCTGCATGAGTAGCATACCTGAGGTTAAATAATTCTTCATCTGCTGCATGGTGTTGCAGTACTAATACTAATGATATAGACGCAGTAGAAACTAACTGGCTGGATTATGGATAGGACCAAGAGGCATGTGCATGTTCTTGTGCTTTGCTGTTTGCATTAGCGGTGGATTTGTCAAAGTATGCAGATGTAGTATACATAGCTACATGTTCAGTAATACGTCATTCATTAGACTGCGTTAGAATACCCTGGAAAAATTTGATTTGGTTTTGGGGGGGTTGTATGTACATTTGTGGCTTTTGTTTTTTTCATGGAAATTATGCAGGTAATAGGGGACCTCCGTTTTTTTCCATTGAGTGATGATGTAGCAACCAGCAAGTACAGTCTCTTTGCCTCTGAAACTTGTGTCTAGATCTTCCACTTATTTCAAAGGAATGTTGCTTAAATCAGTGGACCCGGGGCACAAGAGGGTCTCCTGCAGCAGAGAGTTGAATGCATATCTTGTTTTGTTTTTGTGTTTCACTCAAGATCTGCTCAGCATAATTAGAAAGATTTATTTTCAATTATTAGACAGATTTAAGATTCTCTGTTCACTTTAGCAAGCAGCAGTTATAACGTAACACATTCAGCTCAGCACAACACAGCCCTGAAGGTTATCGATTTATTGTTGTTGCATACTAGGGAACTTTATAATAATTGTGCCAGATTGAAGGAGGAGAGGCCAATGGCAGAGATGTACTCAGAAGGAAGCTAAATTGTTTTGGCAGTAGTTTAACAAAGGAATCTAAATGCCTTGGCTCAGACAGAGGCTTTATTTTAAAACTGGAAGCTCTTATTAAACATGGCTTGAACGAAATTCAAATTTATGAAAAATACAATGGGGGCTAAGGATTACAATACCACTCACAGGAAATAGTGATCTTTAAAAAAAAAAAAAATCAGTGAAAACACATTGAGGGTGCAATGATTGATTCCTGGCATATTTGGAAACAAGATATTATGTAGAATTATAGAATAATAGAGATGGAAGGGACTTCATGAGGTCATCTAGTCCAACCCCCTGCTAAAAAGCAGGACCACTCCCACTAAATCACCACAGCCAGGGTTTTGTCTAAGTACAAGAACGAGAACTGAACTTAGCCATGTGAGTGAAGAGCAAAAGGTAAGCATATGCACCAACCTTGCAAGCCAAATCACTTGGGTCATCACTTGTCCCTCTTTTGGAATTCAATTTAATTCAGTGATTAATGGTTTCAAGACTCTGCCCATTTAGGTCTGATTATCGTCTTAGAGCAATAGGGTAGATTGTATAACATGAGTTTTAATGATTTGAGAGCAGATTCTGGCCTGACTTACACTTTCTGCATGCCTAATAAAGTGATCACAGCTCTATTCTGTATAGGCTCTTATTCCACCCTCCACCATCATTGTATCCGAGCACCTCAGAGCATAGTCTCTGAGCTGGTGGATCTTCTCTTCTTGAGGAAGCTCCTTGAACTTTTCATTAGTGACAATGCATGAGAAGGAATTAAGAATACTGCAGGTGAACATAAAACAGCATGAACCTCATGCACAGGGCATTCCTGTGCCTCTCAAACCCAATTTAAAAAGTATGATCTTTGGGTTTTTTTACCTATTCCAATGGACATTCAAGAATTAAGTTGGCCCAAACTTACAAATGAATTGCAGTGGGCTTTCAGTTAGAGTAAAATTTATGGTGGCAAAATTTGCCCACCCGCACCCCTATGTGGTGCTAAACATACTAATAAAGTGATATTTAAAATGTGGGAGTATTGACATCTATCTTGTGTACTTTGAAACAATAGATGCAGAGAGAGTAGGTAGCACCAAAACATAAATTTTAAATAATTCTCAAATTATCAGGAAAGTAAAAATCATGCATTTTTTTCTTGAATTCTTCCTACATCTCTCCAATAAGAAAGCAAGAGATGTAATATGAAATTCTCTTTCAGGGAATGGTGGGTTTCCTGCTGACCATCTGTTTATGCAGCAGCTATCTTTTTTTCTATATATTGGGTACATAAGATACTTGCATTATATAATTCTGTGCACATGTTTCCTTGACGTCCTAGAAAACTTAAGGTACATTCAGTCACAATCTCAAATGTGAGGGATACTTACTGAATAATTTCTCTTCCAGGAAAAGGATGTGACCCCTGATAACAGACTATTGATGAAAGCGAGAGAGGCTGCACTCCAGATAGAGTCTTTGACATCATTTCCATCTGCGGAGGACACCTCCATGGTTATTGACTTTTTTCTTGCTCTGGCCATCTGTAATACCGTTGTGGTTTCCACAGCAACTGAGCCAAGACAAAGGGTAATTTCACTTTAAATGCACCAAGAGAATTGATTTGCTTAAAATCTATATAATAAACTTGAAAGCTATTTGCAGTGATTGAAAAGCACTGTTTGGGAATTGCCATGTTTCTTCTATCTTCTTTCTGCAATAACTCCAATGACTGATGTTCTACCATCTACCTCATAAAGTATGTCACAAGGACCCATCTAGTCTGACTTCCAGAACATTGCAGACCACAGAGGTTTACCCACCCACTCTTGTAATAGACCCCTACTTTCAGGCAGAGTTACTGAAGTCCACCAATCATAAAGACATTGTTACAGAGAATCCACCATTTACACTAGTTTAAACCTGCAAATGACCTGTACTCCATGCTGCAGAGGAAGGTGGAAAACCCCCAGGGTCTCTGCCAATCTGATCTGAGGGAAAAATTCCTTCCCAACTGCTAGTATAGTCATCAATTAGACACTGAGCATGTGGGCAATACCAAAAGCCAGGTACCTGGGAAAGAATTCTCTATCATAATTCTAGTGTCTCATCACCAACTGTTGGAGATATTTGCTGCTAGCAGTTGCAGATCAGCCATGTGCCATTATAGGCAGTATCATCGTACTATCTTCTCCATAAACGTATCAATCTCAGTCTTGGAGCCCGTTAAGGTACTTTGCCCCCTACTACTCCCCTTGGAAGGCTATTCCAGAGCTTCACTCCTTTGCTGGTTAGAAACCTTCACCTCATTTCAAGCCTAAACGTGTTGATGGCCAATTTATACCCCTTTGTTCTTGTTTCCCCAATGGTGCTTAACTTAAAAAACTCCTCTCCCTCCCTGCCTTCTTACCTCCCTGTCTATGACCATCTTGGCCCTTAAGTACCTGCCAAGTAAGATAAATCAACATGGTTACCTCAGTATCTGCAGCATTCCCTTGCACTTTGGACATATGTTGACTACTACAAAGTCCACTCACTATAAAACCATGTTTGTTTATCTCAGGGAGCTGTGAGGATTTTAATGGCACTGCCCTGTCTCAGCCATAGATCACAGTTGAGTCTAGACGTTAACTTAACTCTCACTGTTCTCCTGAAAATCCCTTGACATAATTAATTAGAAAAAGGATGCTTCATATTTTTTTAAAAAATCATTACTTTGATGCATAGCAGCGCACTGGGGATTTGAAAATATCCCTGTGGTTCACCTTGTTTAATTTCAGCTGTAATGTTCCTAATGTCTTCTCATGTCTCAAGGTTCTAGCACCACCACTGATGAAACCATCAGGGATCTCACGAGACAGGATTCACCAGCTGCTCCAACGGCTCAAATTAGCAAACCTTGGTCAGTCTTTCTCATCGACTCAGTCTAGTTCAGACCTACAAGCAAGCTTTAACACAAAGAACAGTAAAGAGAATCCAGGTGCCACAGACTCCGCTGACAAAGATGCCATTTCCACCCGGACCTGCTCCAACTCAACAGATGTTAGCTGCGATGGTGAGGGTAGAGCAAATGCAATACCCAGGAAAGACAGCACAGAGATTGGGGGCGCAGCCTTGGATGAGGTGTTTGGGTCTGTTAGTCAAGGCCATTTGCAGCCAGACTTTTGTTACGAGGCTGAGAGCCCAGATGAAGCAGCCCTTGTCCATGCTGCCCGGGCTTACAGTTTCACTTTAATGTCCAGGACACCTGAGCAAGTAACTGTGAGGTTGCCACAAGGTACCCTCCTCACCTTTGACATACTTTGCACCTTGGGTTTTGACTCAGTCAGGAAAAGGATGTCTGTGGTGGTGAGGCACCCCTTTACCAATGAGATAATTGTCTTCACCAAGGGAGCTGACTCTGTCATAATGGATTTACTGGAAGACCCTGCCAAAGGTAATTAGCATACTAAGTAGTGAACTATTAACATTAAGTTGTCTACTAAAAGGAACTGGAAGTTTACAAGTACTTTTTCCTGAATAAAATATTATATCCAGGCTTTTGGATGATAAAGGACTAAGAAGTCCCTTATAGTGTTGTTATTACAGAACAAAACTGAGGGGTTTGTTTAACCTGAAGAGTGCTTGGAATGTGAAAAAAAGGGGCTAATTAAGATTCACAGACAGCCTAAACTAACTAAATGGTGTGCTCTGCAATAATATTCTCATTCAAGCCTGACCAGTGTATTTTAACTTGGCAACAGTGGAGCTGTAACATAAAGACCACCAAGAAATGCCATCCTGAGCATATCTCAGAGCTAAGGGATATTTATATATGTGTGTGGGGTTTATATATGCGTGATATTTATTGATGCATGTGGGGTTATGGAATATAAACTAATACTTAAGAACTTTTAAAGGAATTGCTGGTTTGTTAGTACACAGGCTCCTATGTTGCTTGTTTTTTATTATTATTGCTGTTAAGTTTGGCTCTGGACTTGAAATAAGTAACTGCTTGTAATTCACAGCTAATGTTCATTTGGGGAAGAAGCTGAGAAGAATCCACGCTAAAACACAGAAACACTTGGACTGGTATGCACGATATGGCCTACGAACCCTCTGCATAGCTAAGAAAGTAAGAATAATGGGACTTATGTTATTTGTTAACTTTGCCCCATACCTGTGTAAAGATTTATGATTTATTTGTAATTCTCACATTTCTCCATTATGTTTCAAGCCAAAAGCCAAACCTTAACTGCCTGGCACTAGAAGGCACCTTTTCCTATGGAAAGTTGATTTTGCACCTTTTTCTGAAGTATCTGACAATTGCCAAGGGCCAGATGTTTTAACTTGATGGATCACTGGTTAGCAATATCTGTCTCCTATGAGTAGCCTAGGTATTCCTAGCTAGTGATTCTAGGCAAGGTCAAACAAAACCACAACTTGTTAGCTTTTCTTTTAAATTTTATTTGGCATTCTGCTTTCAAATATCTTGTACTCCGTTTGGAGCAGTTGTGGTTTTTATCCTGATGCCTATAGTGCAGTGATGATCAAAGTTCAGCCTATGAGTAAAATCCAGCCCATGAAATCTGCAGTCCAGCCTTCAGAAATATGTCCCAGCATTCATTGCTCTTTTGAGGTCATTGCTGAGAAGCACTGCTCACTGTAACCAATAGTTTCTCCAGGCCACGCCTTTCTTAAAGATGAAGTAGCTGCTGTCTGTACCATTGTATGCAAATTGAGAAGGCAGGGCTTTTTTTCCTCATTGCAATTTGTCCATGCAGCCTTCAGTTGGGCAAGGTTAAAGGTGATGTGACACACTGCAAATGAACTCTTGGGTAGTAATGATCACTCTGGGATCCAGAATATTGCTACTCTGTTTTCCCAGGTTAAATTAAGGTGAGCTTGCTTAGATTCAGTGGGCTGAAGTAATAGATGCAAGATTGTGATTTACAGGATAAGACTCAGAGATGCCGACATGCAAAGAAAAAAGTCATTTTAGAAACATAAACATCTTCCATTGTAGCAGAGGATTTTCTAAAAAAAAATGTATTATTCAGTATTCTATTGCAACAACCCACTACCCATGCAAACTTTCCATTATGGAAAGTAGTCTTGTCTTGTATTCTTGTAGTCTTTCCTCTCTCAGTTCTTCCCCACTGCTTGATTCTTTGGTTATCTTTCATTCTGTGGAAGGGTTGTGTTGCACCATGGCGGGCCACAGGCCACACACCATTTCAGCAACTGCTCTCCCTACATCTGACTATGCAACATAACTGTATCCCTCTTGAACAGGTTTTGAGTGAAGATGACTTTCGGAAATGGGCCAATTTCCGTCGTGAGGCAGAGGCGGCGATTGACAACAGAGATGAGCTGCTAATGGACACTGCACAGCATCTGGAGACCAAACTCACCTTGCTAGGTAGCTAAAAATAAGACTTGTTATTGAATGAAATATTCCTTGCTTTCAAGTGATGGTCTTAGTGACCAATGAAACAATGACTTAGATAAATTTATATTTAAAGGTCTTCCTCTGGCACTTTGCAACTTTTTGGTACAAATATAAAATATTTCAGCACTGGATACAGCTTCCAAGGGAAAATGTTATATATGTTTTATATATATAAGCTGTGTCCAGAGCGCTAACATTGGTGTGTACAGTGTTTTATACCAGTACCTAAGGTTAGTGTGCATGTGTGTCCTCTCTGTTCTCTCTCACACACACACACACACATGCTTGCCAATGGATTTATAGTTAAGCTGCATTCTGCTGTTGGTTTTCCTCACTTTGAAAAAGTTATCTTTCTAGTTATTTATATAGCACCCATCCAGATAGTATCACAGCACCATTATTTCATTAAAATGAGAATAGTTTCATGTTCTTTCTTGTGTCCAAATGTTTTGCTATTTTAGATTTGTCTTTTCAAAGGAGCCCAGGTTTAATCTCTTTCTCTCTCTACTGTATGATCAAGCACTTTGTCATCCTGATCTATATAATTGCAGCCTGTTGTTGTTATGGCTTTTTATAATCTCTGCAAAAATGTTTGTAAAAATTATCATAATAACAATAAATACTGTAAACAGAGCTATAGGTGAGCTAGTGTAGCTGTCAGAATCTGTCACCTTCGCCAAATAAAAAAACCTCTGTATGCCCTAATTTTCCTCAAAGAAGTATCCTTTTTGGCTTTGTCATACTGGTTATTAATGTACGATAAGTGTCACTATTACAGCAACTTCAAACTGACTTCTAACGGAAGAGATAAGAAAGAACAGTTTGTAAGTCTTTCATCTTGTGATTTACATCCAATATGAGTATTGGCTTCTTCTAAGTTAACACATTTCAAAAAGAGAAATGTGATATATTCCATCTCTTTCCTTTGATGGAAGAAGCATCTGATTTACCAGTAGAGTGTCTGTCAATTAAATAGCCGAGATTCAGCATAGAATTTTATCTTCTTTAGTTCCTATGATGGGAATAGACACAGCACTTAAAAAAAATGCATGTATTGTATTCCTTGGCCAGTATATTATCATTTTGGAATATTAAAAAGAACTGAAATGAGACATTGCAGTGCCAAATAAAATGAATGGCCACTAGTCATTGATTGCTGAGTCTTGTTTTGTTTTTCTAATTTCAATCTAAATGCAGATTTCTCTGTGTGCTAATGACTTAGAACTGCTCAGTGTTCATCCATATATTCCCTACAGGACTGATGTGCGGCTTGAGATAAAGCAAAAATATAAGGAATCTCCAGAAAGATTTTTCCCTCAATGCAGGGAAATTTTATGCCCTTTGAAGTCTATATCAACCATTGGATAGTATCATTGGCTTAGCTGTCAATACATGCTAGATCTTTATTTAGGATCAAAGGCTATGTCTACACTTGCAAGTTAGGTTGACTTAAGGAGGCTTAAGTCGACCTAACTTAGTCCCTGTCCATACCAGGCTTTTATTAAGTCGACTTAAAAAATTCCTTAAGTCGACGTAATGAAAGCTTAGGTCAACTTAACAAGAACCACCAGTTGGGTCAACCTCACCCTTAAGTTGACTCCTTCAGTTGACCTAAGCACAGTGTGGATGCTTAAGTCCACTTTATTAGGTCAACCTAAGGGCAGTTAGGTCCACTTACTAAGTCCCCGTTCAGGGAAACCACTTTAAGTCGACCTAACTTTTTGTAGTGTACACATAGCCAAAGATTTCTGATATCTTCACTTTAAAACCACAGCTTTCACAGGAAAATAAATTTGACTCACTTCTCATCTCTCCATTTTACTAGGAGCAACAGGGATTGAAGATCGGCTGCAAGACGGAGTGCCCGATACTATTGCAGCTCTCCGAGAGGCTGGAATACAAATCTGGGTGTTGACTGGAGACAAGCAGGAAACAGCAGTTAATATTGCACATTCTTGTAAACTTCTGGACCAAAAAGACACTGTCTTTACTATTAATACAGAAAATAAGGTGTGTACAGAAAAGGGTGAAAAGTTTTGAGGGAAGTGCATACCACTTCCTTCAATGATCTGGGACCTGGAAATGCTTCATTTTTGCATTAATGCTTCATGAAAAGCAACAACAAAAAAACTCAGACTTATTGGAAAAAGTCCTTAGGCTCTTAGACCACACATCATGCTGTGTGATTCAGAATCCGAGCAGTTTTTATAGAAGATTTTTTATGAGATTAAAATATAATGTATTTTCCAAATGAAAATAATCTTTTCTTTCCTTCAAGAAAAAAGGAGACATTGAATATTATTCTTAAGAGAAAAGGTCATTTGCAGTTGAAGTGCCTGATCACATGATAGTGTTGATGTTTGCCTTTGCTCCTTTTGATGGAATTGTCACTTCCAATGCTAATTTAACTGCAGGTTATATATGTAGGAAGACCATTTTACAGTACAGTATGACTCAACTTGGGAAATAATGTGCAGGTGTGGATTCTGTTCACTTCAAAATCTTATACAAAGGTGTAGTGCATGGTCTTTAATGGAGTTAGTGTAGTTAGACTTCATAAATAGCTATTTAGCAGAGAAGATCTAGCGCAGCTTCTTTGTCCTGGGTCAGTAGCATCTTTTCCATTTAATCTTCTCATAATAGTTCTCATGATCCTGTCAAAATAATGAGATCATTTCATAGGTACTCCATATGGTGAATCTTGCGTTGATTTGCACATATATTATGTGTATACTCACTGGAAATAAGAGGCTTACACAGTGAGTAGAACAAGCATACTCTGCCAAACTTGAATAAAATAACATTCCTGAATCATCCTCCTCAGCTGCAGCTGCTCAGACACATTATATTCCACAGCTTATACACAGAAAAGTTAGCTAAAACCATAAAATAATCTTTCTGAAAGGTTGCAACATAACACTACTTTATTTCTTAAAATCCAGAACCCTTAACACGCACAAACCAAAAAACAAAGCAGGTGACTCCTTAAGGCAGGGGGTTGCAACTTAACCTACCTTGCTCTAAGCTGGTTTGACTGCATAGGACCTGGATTTCATGCTTTTTTACAGTGCCCCCAGCCTACAACAGGACCAGGAAACTTCTTCCTCCTACAGTGTTAGCTTTTAATTTTAACAGTGTTCAATATACTATAGGGGAATCCATAGTAAACAACCTATGAAGCAAGCTATAACTATTTCTGAAACAATCAGAGCAGAGTGTGGGGAACTCTTGCAAATGGGAGGTGCCAGCGAGGATAGACGCAAGTATATTCAGTTTGGTCAAATGACCCCAACTTTTTCATAACTTCAAATGTCAGAATAAGATGCTATGAGAAGTCACCCTGCCCTGGTGGCCCTAAACGTGGGGAGAGGCAGTTACCACCCACCTCCTTCCTTTTTGTTGCTCACCTAGGGTGTGTCTACACTTGTGAATTAAGTTGATTTAAGATTTAATTTAATCTGCGTCTACACTACAATTTCCTTAAGTCAACTTAAACTGCTGCTTAAGTCGACTTAAGGAAATTTTAAGTAGACTTTATTAAACCTACTTTAAAGTCGACTTTACTGGCTAAGTCGACTTTATTAAGTCGATTTAGCCAGTGTAGATGCAGATTAGCCCTAAATCGACTTTAAGTCGACTTAAAGGGCCCCAGGGCTCCCCCACTGACCTCCCTGCCAGGGTGGCTGGCACAGCCAGAGCCTGGCATGGTCACCCACAGGGCAGGACACAGCCTTGCCCACCCTGCTCCTATACCCTGCCCTTGTCCCTGTCCTGCTCAGCCCCCATTGTACCAGGGTACAATGGGGCAAATGCTGAGCCCCCTGGCACTTTGGAAGGGGTGCCCCCCCTGCCACCATGGACCAGTCCCAGGTCCACCTAGCCCCTAGAAGTCGACTTAGGCATCCAGTGTGGACGCTCTAAGTCGATTTGCCAAGGTCCACTTTAAATCGACTTAATTTTATAGTGTAGCCATGCTAAGTCGACAAAGTCGACTTATTTTGACAAGTGTAGACTTAGCCATAGGGAGCATTCAAACCCTCCACTAACTGATCAGCCCACTTAAACCTAAGACCCAACCCAACAAGCCTGCACAATTACTTCACAAAGAACTATTGAATTGTGAAACGAGCTTAGTTGTGCCTGCCAGTCCAGCTCTAGTCTGCATAGATGGTAAAATCATGATACCTAAACCCCCATGAATGATATCTACTTATCTTCCATGCTTTGCAGTGATGGGAGACCAAGACCACCCAACAGTGAGCCTGAACATTACCCCTCCTCCTGACCAGAATTGTGAACTGGCTCACAAGTAGGTTAGAACAAGTTATCTCTAGGCTTTGTTTGGGATCAAGAGTGATGCTTGGGGTATAGCTCTAATAGCATATGGCAGGATCATGTGATCTATCAGCCCACGGGACAACCAAATTACTTTCACACCTATTTCCATGCAGCTATTGGGAGGATTAACTAAATCATGTTTTGTGAAAATGTTTTGAATATGAAAAGCACTGAATAAGAGCTGAATATTTTATTGTGATGGACACTTGTATAGAGCAGTTAGCTGGCCTACTTTGTAGCTTCCTTTGTCTGTGGCTAGCAGCTCCCCAAACACAAATAGAATTCTATAGAAATATCTTTTTTTTTTAATATATTATTTTTGGAAATAGAAAGCATGCAAAACTGATACAGAATCTGGCATGGAATATGTTTTCTGCTAAATTTGATTTGATTCTCATCTCTGCCTTAAGGAAAAAAGATGTATTTTACTAGGTGTAGTGCCCTATGAAGTTGACCTGGTAGGATATGCACTTAATGAAAGCAAACTTTCATTTGCATATAAGTTGAGGTTTTTATGTCGAATGGGTGTTTGAAGGCATTTGGCATGCTGTGTAATACCAAAAAACATCAACAGTTCTTTGATCCTAATTTAGAGAATGATGAAACTTCCTCTCAGCTTAAATTGAGTTTGGTAATCGGAAAATAACTTTTTAATGTTTAAAAAAAAAAAAAAAAAAGGACTGGTGAAATTGTGAATATAAAAAATCCATGATCACTTTGGACTTCATAGTTGTCACAATGGCAACTAAGAATTACGTGGCAGCATTTGGGATATGACTCAGATCCACTTGCTCCAAAAGCACAGCGGCCTCAGCTGATTTCTTTCTTTCTTTCTTTTCTTGGCTTCTTTCTTTCCTTCCTTCTCTTCTTTGCCTTCCTTTTTCTTTCTCTTCTTTTCTTCTTTCTCTTCCTTCCTGCCTCCTTCTTTCTCTTCCTTCTTTCCTTCTCTCCACCTTTCTTTTCCTACCTTCTCTCTTTTCTTCCTTTCTCTTCCCTTCATTTTCTTGTTTGCATTCCTTTTTCTTTCCTTCTTTCTCTTCCTTCTTTCTTCTTTTTCTCTTATTTGCCTTCCTTTCTCTTCCCTTCTTTGCCTTCCTTTCTCTTCCCTTCTTTTCCTTCCTTCCCTTCTTTCCCTTCCTTTTTCTTTCCCTTCTTTCTCTTCCTTCTTTCCTTCTCTCCACCTTTCTTTTCCTACCATCTCTCTTTTCTTCCTTTCTCTTCCCTTCTTTTTCTTCCAAAGGGGTAGCCGTGTTAGTCTATTGTAGAAAGACAGAGTCCTGTGGCACTTTTAAAGACTAACAGATTTATTTATCGCATGAGCTTTCGTGGGAGAAAATCCCACTTCGTCAGACTCTTTGAAGCGTCTGACGAAGTGGGATTTTCTCCCATGAAAGCTCATGCGATAAATAAATCTGTTAGTCTTTAAAAGTGCCACAGGACTCTGTTGTCCTTCTTTTTCTTGTTTGTCTTCCTTTTTCTTTCCTTACTTTCTCTTCCCTTCTTTTTCTTGTTTGCCTTCCTTTTTCTTTCCTTCTTTTTCTTTTTTCTTTTTCTCTTCTTTGTCTTCCTCCCTTCCTTTCTTCTTTCTTTTTCTCTTCTTTCCTGCTCTTTCTTTCTTTGCTTCCTTCCTTTCTTTCTCTTACTTTTTCTTTTTCTCCTCCTTCCTTTTCTTTTTTCTTTCTCTTCCTTCTTTTTTAAAAAGCTTTTTAACAATTAATTTTAAATAAAAACCTTTAAAAATTAAATTTCAATTCAAAATTCATTCAAATTCAATTAATTCAACACAATTAATTAATTCTATTTACAATCACTTTAACTTCAATTAATGCCTATAATTTCTGTCGTGTGAGTTTGCACAAAAATTTTATTCAGAAAAAGTTTTGCACACGGCTTGAAAATTTTGCACACAAGCCGCCAAACCTTAGAGGGAACATTGGTCAGAGGTACACGTGATTTCAGAACTGCCCACTTAAATATAATTTAAATGTTACCTGTGCACCTTATGCAAGATAAAATGAATATAATATTTTTGAACTGACTCACCTGACACGAGGCAAAAAAAAGAAGGGTGATTAGCTCTTCAGGTATGCTATGTAATGCCACAGAAAATGATTTTCAGACTTTTAGAACTAACAGCAAGATGAACTTTGGGTGGTGTGTCACCCTGTCACTGTGTCATTATGTAATCTGAGGGAAAGGAAGGCAGTTTGTAGCAAGGTAAATTCCACTCTTGGATATGTTCATATCCAGCTTCTATTTAAGCCTTTAGGGATTGTCTGTCTCTGAAAGAAGAGTTTTGTTTGAAGCAGGGAAGTGCGGGGATGGATGGTTTTGTAACTAGAGCTAAGAAGCAGATGCTACTAGCACCTGGATTAAGTTCCTAGCTATGCCATGCACTTCATGTGTCACCTTGAACATGTCATTTACTTTTCAAAACCGGTGGTTATTTTTAAAAATCCTGGTCTTAATTTTTCTGTCAGGTTCTATGTGTGAGAGAGAAATATGAATCAAGCCTTCACTGTTCCTCACATGGGAGTTGCCAGATTCCACGTGTGCATGTCTGAAAGAGAAATATGACTCATGACTTCAGTATCCCTCACAGGGATATTTGTTGTTGTTGCTATTAATATTGTTAGGAGCGCATAGAAAAGACTATAACAATGCAATTTATTATTAAAAATAATTAACATATGTTGCATTTCCTAAATTCTTACCACTGCCTACACAAATATAGGCTGTCTTTGTAAAACTAGACTTTTTTTTTTTTTTTTTTTTAAAGTGAGTGGTCATTTTGGAACCAAATAGCTGTTAAGAAGGTCAGAGTTTTCAACATACCTTTTATGGGTGGAGAAGCTTATGACATATCTGGAGTAAGCGCCAGTCTGGTAAATTGTTGCTGCCCTCTGTCAATAACTCCTATTGCCCTAATTTGACATATAAATAGGTAATATTGTAGTGGGATGTACATATAAGCATTCTATAATGATTTCATCTTCTCCCAGGAAACCTGTGAATCCCTCTTGGATTTAACATTGGAAGAAGTGAGGAAGAATTCTAATGTTGAAGGAACAAAATGGAAATGTTTTGGCTTTGGCCTCTCGTCATCTTTACCAGCCTCTGTGGTTCCTAGTCCTGATATTGGACTGGTAGTTGATGGCAGAACATTGAACATCATTTTCCAAGGAAAGCTGGAAAAGAAGTTTCTGGAGTTGGCAAAGTACTGTCACTCAGTTTTGTGCTGCCGTGCCACTCCTTTGCAGAAGAGCATGGTGGTCAAATTAGTGCGGAGACAACTAAGAGTCATGACACTGTCAATAGGTACTTGGCTTTCTTAGTCTTGTGAAACTGTAGTTTATTAGACAACATTTATATTAACTTCGCTTTGTTTGTCTGTATGTATTCCCTGTGCTTTCCCACCTTTCTCCAGCAGATGGCATAATGTGTATAGGTTTTAATGTCAACCTGCACCCAACAGAAAGCTTGCTAGGCATGTGGTACAGGGCTTAGCGCAGAAGCCTGAGAACTCAGCAGTCAGTGGTTTGAATCCTATCTGGCCATTAGTAGTTTTTGATTTGATCTACTTTTAGTTTTGATTGAAAAATGATATGCAAAAAAAAAAGTTTAGAACAGATGACCTTAAAACCAACACACTAAAGGGACAAAACAAGTACAGAAGTAATTCAGATTGGTCAGATTTCTTGTACAAGACATTTTAAGCACCTTGAATGCATTTGTTTGCAAAAGGTCGGCTGGCCAGTGTAGCATGTATGTCAACTAGTTAATGTGAAATTTGTGAGTTTCTGGTTTCATTGTTAGTGATTCTGCTAATATTCTTGCATGTGGACCAAACAAAATATTTATAGGAAGGGAAACGTCTGATAATTTTTTTAATTTCTGTATTTGCCACTACAAGAAAAAAAATTCTGCATGGGCTCCTCCTGACAGCCGAAACGACAGACTAGACTTTTACATAGTGTTTCCGCCAACGTGCGCAAGCTAAGATTGTAGACAAGCAGCATCACTTGCTCCCCAATCTCAGCCATGCTGAACGCAATTCTATACACAACCTCAGAAACAACTCCTACATTGTAATCAAAGAGGCTGACAAAGGAGGCGCTGTAGTCGTCATGAATAAGTCGAATTATCAACAGGAGGCTGCCAGACAACTCTGTAACAACACATTCTACCAGCCACTACCCTCTGATCCAACTGAGGAATACCAAAAGAAACTTCAACATTTACTTAAGAAACTCACTAAAGATACACAGGAACAAATCTACACAGACACACCCCAAGGCTATGTCTACACTTACTAAAATTAATTCGAATTAGTTAGTTTGAACTAACTAATTCAAACTAATTTTAGTTAGTTCAAATTAGCTTAATTAGAGCTAGCATGGCCACACTGGAATGTTAGTTCGAACTAAGCAAGCACTCGCTTAGTTCGAATTAGCAATCCCCATTCATTTCAATGGCCGGTTAGTTCGAACTAAGAAATTAGTTCTAATTAACATGGCCACGTTGGTTAATTCAAACTAGTTAGTTTGAGTTAACCCCTTAGTTCGAATAGGGTATACCCTATTCGAACTTCTTAGTTCGAATTAAGGAAGCCCTTAATTCGAACTAACTTGCCAGTGTAGACATAGCTCAAGAGCCTGACCTGGGGTATTCTATCTACTTCCCAAGATCCACAAACCTAGGGATCCTGGATGCCCCATCATCTCAGGCATTGGCACACTCACAGCAGGATTTTCAGGCTATATGGACTCTCTCCTCAGACCCTTCACCACCAGTGCACTTAGCTATCTTCGTGATACCACTGACTTCCTGAGGAAACTACAATCCATTGGTGATCTCCCAGAAAACACCATCCTAGCCACTATGGATGTAGAGGCTCTCTACACCAACATTCCACACAAAGATGGACTACAAGCCATCAGGAACAGTTTCCCCGATGATGACTCAGCACACCTGGTATTTGAACTCTGTGACTTTGTCCTGACCCAAAACTACTTCAGATTTGGAGACAATCTATACCTTCAAGTTAGTGGTACAGCTGTGGGTACCTGCATGGCCCCACAGTATGCCAACACTTTTATGGCTGACCTAGAACATCGCTTCCTCAAATCTCGCCCACAAGTACCTCTCCTTTACCTATGCTACATCGATGACATTTTCATCATCTGGACCCATGGGAATTCCACCACAAGAAATCCACTTCTTGGATGCCGCAGTACGAATAAGGGATGGACATATTAACACCACTCTATACCCAAAACCAACTAACCTCAATACATACCTACATGCCTCCAGGTTCCACCCTGGACATATTACACAATCCATTGTCTATAGCCAAGCCTTGCGATACAACTGGATTTGCTCCAATCCCTCAGACAGAGACAAACACCTACAGGACTTTACCAAACATGCCTAAAGCTACAGTACCCACCTGGGGAAGTGAGAAAACAGATCGACCGAGCCAGACGGGTACCCAGAAGTCACATTCTACAGGACAGACCCAGCAAAGAAAACAACAGAACACCACTGGCCTCCACCTATAGCCCCCAGTTGAAATCCCTCCAACACATCATCAAAGATCTACAACCTATTCTGGAAGATGATCCCACACACTCCCAAGGCTTGGGAGGCAGGTCTCTTCTTGCTTACAGACAGCCCTCCCAACCTGAAGCAAATACTTAGCAGCAACCAGACACCATACTACAAGAACATTAACCCGGGTACCTATCCCTGCAACAAACCCTGTTGCCAAATCTGCCCGCACATTGACTCTAATGATACTATCACAGGTCCCAACCACATCAGCTACACAATCAGAAACTCATTCATCTGCACATCTACTAATGTTATATATGCCATTATGTGCCGGCGATGCCCCTCTGCCATGTACATCGGCCAAACCAGACTATCCTTACACAAGAGAATAAATGGACACAAATTGGACATAAAAAATGGTAACTTCCATAAACTGGTAGGAGAACACTTCAATCTCCCTGGACACTCAGTAGCAGACTTGCTCCTGCAAAAAAACCTTCAAAAGCAGACTCCAGCGTGAAACTGCAGAGCTGGAGCTCATTTGCAAGCTTGACACAATCAGACTGGTTCTGAACAGGGACTTGGAATGGTTATCACACTACAAAAAGTAATTGTCGGTCTTCACACATTCTCACCTTCTATTCAACTGGTGTGGATGAGCCTCTCCTGCCCCATTGAATTGACTTTGTCAGCACTTGCCATTATTATGCTACCCATCCTGGCATGTGTATATATACCTCTCTACTATTGTTTCCATTTCACACATCTGACAAAGTGGGTTGGAGCCCACGAAAGCTTATGCCTGAAGAAATTTGTTAGTCTTTAAGGTGCCACAGGACTCTCATTTTCTGCTGTATTTGCATCAATTTTTTTCAAAAGAAAAATGTAAAAGCTAACATATTTTTCCACTCTTCCTTTTTGTTTATGCTGCTTCACTTAACTGTCACACTACATGTTTCCATACAAACTTGAATATTCATGTCATGGGTATATTATCTGTAGTCAAAGATCTTGAAAATGCTGTCAAAATTATGATGGGTAGAATTGTGGTTTTAAAGTGGCTCGCTACACTATATAATTTGCATTATCTTTTGTGATTTAGTTAATGGAAATCTACAAAATGAATTCCTATGAAAGCATACACCTGATAATTTGAGTTCCACCAAGAAAAACCATAACAATGATTCTCAATATGCTTTATACTTAGTATCAGTGATACAGAGAGCGTATAAGAAGGAAGTAGTTGAAGAACTATTACAACCCCTATTTCTCTCACTCAGAATTTTTTTTGAAAAGGTGCGCATTTTTAGAGGTCTCTGCCTGAATCCAAACGTTTTAGATCATTTTTCAGTTAAGAGAAGATGAGGGGAAATTGCTTCTTGCCATTAGGGGGAAAGGAAACAAATTGTTCTCAAAGGCTTTTTTGGTTGGTGGGTTGGTTTTGGTCATGGTTGAAGTAATAATAAGCTGAACGTCACAAAGTAAATGTATGTATGTACAGAGTCCATAAAAAATAGCGTATACTTTTGGAAATTTGAACAAATCTGATAGTTAAAATATGAGTTCACGTATTCCCACCTCTGCTACTGACTCTGCTTAATACTTTATGCTTCAAGTACTGTAGAAGGAATTTTGTCATTGATTTCAATGGGGCCACGATTTCACCCCAAGAGCACATACGTATCAGACCAAAGTTTCTTGACTGCTTAACCTAATTTTAATCCCCTTGATCAAAAGGCAAGGAACCAGCAATCCTAACTACAGATGCATGTTACTGTAAAGATACTTGTCTGTCAGCAATAGTTTATTTGAGATCTCGTACACAGGCATGTAGCACTGAACAAAGCCAACCTGAGCATTGTTTTTTTCCACATGTATTTTCCTATTTCTAGAGGTTGATTCTTTTTTCTCTTCCAGGGGATGGTGCAAATGATGTGAGTATGATTCAAGCTGCTGATGTTGGAATTGGAATATCTGGCCAAGAAGGCATGCAGGTATCCCTTCCATTTATCCCCATTCTGTTTTTGTGAAGTGACTCATACATGCTATCTTCTTTCAGAGATCTGAGTAGCTTCAAGGGCTTGTGGACAGACCTTTGTTCTGAGTAGCAACTTAAAATTAAGACACAAGTTGACATTATTGCTATCCTGGCATTCTGCTTTCCATCATAGTGGATCATCAATTAACATGCATGAATGTTTATCCTAAGCTTGAAAAATGAGCAGATGAACATTGAGCAATGGAATAACCTCTATTTTCTGAAACACCACTTTTGTAGGATTTCCCAAAGCTTCTGGTACAAGGCTGCTTCTTATCGTGATTTCTTTCCACATGTTCCCCTTTGTCATCCTCTTGGGCTCATTAATACATTTTTATGGTGCATTCTGGGGAGGCAGATGGATAGAGGCTAATACTGGAAAGATTGAGGGAAGTTCTTTTGTTTGGTTTGGTTTGGGTTTTTTTAGTTAATCATCCTCAAACCTTCAATACAGTGTCAACACAACAGTGGGTGGTTGCCTCACTGTTCATTCTTGAACCAAGTAATGTTGGGTTGAAAAATTAAATATAATTCTTAACAAATCTACATTTTTTTTTAATTTAAGGCTGTGATGGCCAGTGACTTTGCAATATCTCGATTTAAGCATCTCAAGAAGCTGCTTCTGGTGCATGGACATTGGTGCTACTCTCGCTTGGCAAAGATGGTCATTTACTTCTTCTACAAAAATGTGGTAAGATGCCAAGAATCCTAGATTCCTTGGTTTGTTTCATTCAAACTGTCTTAAAATACGTGTTCTTGTAGACAACATTTCTTTAATATTTATTGAATTGAAATTCCTTTTTCTACACTTGCACAGTTCATAGTTACCCCCAAATTCACTCTTTCTACTTTACTGACCTAAAGCCTTCAGAACAAGCAACATCTACATTTTTCACTGTACAAGTTGAAATGTGCCATCCTGGAGGAGGACAAACCTGTTTAGTGACTTTTATGGACTAGTTTAGAAACTTTTTAAATAACACTCATGAGCATCAAAATAAAATTTGCTACATATTTGTATAAGGAATGGTAGATTAGTGCTAGGAGATGGAATATGACTTTACATGAGGCAAGAATTGCCTGTGAAACTTGTGATTTTTTTTATTATTAATTTTATAGGCACTGCTTGCAAGCACTGGTGCAGTCATATCTAGCATTTTTATTAAAAGTTTAATGTATATGCAAATAAGCTGTGCATTGAAGAATAATGTAAAGTGGATAAACTTGATAGTAATACACTTTCAGCAAGACTGTACAATCAAGTCTATTTGATTTGAAATACATTCTGAGCATGAAAGACTACTTACTTGGAATTGAAAGTGTTCACATTTTAAATAAGGATCATGTCTTATCAATATTAAAATTTGTAATAGGAAACTTTTTTAGTCTGGGCATGCTTTCAAGTTTAAATGATATTTATTTGCAACCTGAAGTGGTTTTCTCAACGGGAATGCTGCTATTTCTCATCTCTGTGTTCCCATTTGGGAGTGGGGGAAGATCTTTTGATTCCACACTCACTACTGGTTTTATAGAAGGATTTAAAATGTGGTGCTCAAAATTGAATAATTTAATTAGTCTGCTGTATTTTCTTAAAAAAAAACCTAACCATATAAATACCCTGTGATACACTTACTTAAAAACAAAATATTCCTCAAAGGTACGCAGCATTGGTTAAGTAAAGGGATGCAAAGCTATCTGTTTAAGATCTCCAGAGATGAAATGGATGTGTGTGGTGTGGAATACCAAGTAGCTATAGGGGGAACAGATGTATGGTGCAGAAGGCTTTCTCACACTTCTCCATGCTGTTTAAACCCCATTGATGGACATGTTGCCAGGGATTAAATATGCACTGCAAAGTGAGAAACCCACACCACTCCCAAGTGTACCTTCACAATTGGTGAAGGTCTAAAAAAGGCCACAGATTTGTAACTTTGTGGCTTCAGAAGCCCAAAGTAAGATGAAATTTATACTTACTATAAGCTATTTTTTCTGGCAAGTTTGTTGCTGGAACTGTGTTTACTCATAATGCATCGTGTGGTGTTTTCTATTCACTTTTCTCACAGAGCTACGTCAGCCTGCTCTTCTGGTACCAGTTCTTCTGTGGCTTCTCAGGGGCCACTATGATAGATTACTGGCAGATGATCTTCTTCAATCTCTTTTTCACTTCAATGCCCCCCATCCTTTTTGGAATCCTGGATAAAGATGTTTCTGCAGAAACGCTCCTAAGTTTGCCTGAACTATACAAGAGTGGGCAAAATTCAGAGGTGTGTCTTGATAGCCGGAGTAAACTGTATAATTCTGATGTTTTGACTGAGAAGACGGTGATTTTCAATTCTTGTGCCTCCCTCCACCCCTGCTACTCAATATCCACATATGCTTTATCATTCACTGACACCCACACAAAGGATTGTTTAACTGGGGTCCTATTAAGAATCTGTGAATAGACTTGGAGTGGAGGTTCTGATGCTCAAAGGATGGAGCAGGATTGGAAGTCACTGAGTCACTCCAGTTTCACTCCTGTGTGAGTCCATTAAAGACACAAGGTGGGTGAGGTACTACATTTTATTGGATTGATGTCTGTCAGTGAAATAGACCAAGCACTGGAGCTTCCACAAAGCTCTTCTTTCAATAGAAGCTGGTCCAATAAAATATATTACCTCACCAACCTTGTGTCTTTAACATCTTGGGTCCAAAACAGCTTCAACAAGACTGCAGATAACAGAAGTCCATTGAAGTCAGTGGAGAGATGCATCAAGCTGTATCCATTGAAACCCTGAAGACTCTTTTAGTATAAGAAAGCTGTAATAATGTCTTTGACCTTAAAAAAAGATGAAGTGGAGGAATCGGTAAAACTTGTTTTTTTTATTACAGGGCTGTGTAGGGAGAAATAAATGAGTGGACTTGAAATGTAACATCTGAGTATAAAGATAACATGAACCCTGGTTAGATTCTAATGAGGTTGAGTATTTGTAAGCCAGGGAAGCATCCTAAATGAAAAGCTTTTAAAGTAAAGATGGGCAGTAGAAAGTCCCAAGTAAACTAAAACCTTTAGTTCCAGAGAGGTAGGCAAGTTAGTCCAGTTCAGAAAAACAAACAAGGAGTCCTGTGGCATTTTTAAAGACTAACAATTTTATTTATTGCATGAGCTTTTGTGAATGAATCCCACTTCAACAGATGCTGAAATGGAAAATGTATGGTGTGGAGAGGAAAAATAAATACAGTGAAGGGCAGGGTACAAGACCAGTAAAGATTAATTTTTAAAAGTGACACAGGACTCCTTGTTTGTCTTGTTAAACCTTTAGGTCAACAAAAGACTGGCAGACCATGTGTATGTGCTCCTGCTATTACATTTAGAAATTGTCCTCTTAACACACAAAGTAGTTCTTTTGTTAGTGTAAGAGCTTGGTGCTCCTGCTTCTCAAATTGTGGATGCTTTCATTTTTCACTTTCAGTACCCAGAAATTGATAAAAATCAGGGAATATGTATAAGCAATTATATCAAGTTTTCTCTCAAACCTCTGGGTCAAGTTCAGAGATTCAGGCTGATCTTTTATTTATTTATTGCAAATGCATGAGCCTTTTTTCTTTGTCATTTTAAAATGCTTAGCCTAACTTGGGCTCAACTGTCCTTTTCCAATCTGTTCTAATCAAAACCCTTTTTAGGGACAGATTTTGACTTGCCCTTTTCAGGCCCAGAAGAGTGGGATACATAAGGAGTCATGCCCCCTTCCTTTTCATTCAACAGCCATGTTTTTAATCCTTGTACATCAGGGGGGTGATTTTCAAAGGTGCTGAGTATCAGTTGCTCAGCCTGAGTTCACCTTGGTGTTCTGAAAATACAGCCTTTGGAGTGCAAAGTGTGTGGGGCAATCATGTTGCCCACAGACTCCCTGAAGAGGTCCCAGCTGGTTCCAGCACCAGTTGTTAACCTGGCCTCTATGGAGTGTATTTCTTTGTTTTCAAAGGGCGTAGTCACTGTTGCTCTGGCATTCTGAATGCTTCAATGAAAAGGTCTCATCAAGCTGCCACTCCCATAGTGACCCTACCTTTTACTGGAACTGTGGCATTAAAAGTCACAGTAAAGGCCTAAATGTCAACATGGGTGATTACATTTCCCCAAACTTACAGTTCCAAGGAAAGGATTTTTAAGGAAAAGCATTTGGCCTGATCCCACAGTCCTTCTGGGAATTTTGCCTGAATTCTGTATAAATGAGCAGAAACAGTATGAGAATGGTTATCCTTCACTTCCTACAGATCTATAAGAGGTCAACTTTTAGTCTTGCTGTGTTGGATGCCTTCTACCAGAGTGTCATCTGCTTCTTTGTCCCTTATTTGGTAAGTATATAGAGCATTTACACATCAGCTCCTTAAAGAAGTATTAAAACCAAAAATAATTATGCATTCTCACTAGTCAAGGTTTATTTGATTTTGTCTATTTCCTAGATGTATAAGGATTCTGACATTGATGTCTTCACATTTGGAACCCCCATCAATACTGTCTCTCTCTTCACAATTCTCTTGCACCAAGCTCTAGAAATGAAGACTTGGGTACGTCTGTAAATGTGTTGTGTACAAAAGACAATTTTACCTTTTTCTGTATTTTTAAAAATGGTTTTGTTGTAGTGTAGATGGGGCCTACAGAAAGTCATGGAATTGTCTTAGGGAATCATTTTTTAAACTCTGTATCACACAAAGGAAGTAAGTTTCTCTATATTCAGTAAGGTATCGGCAGTAAGCCAACAAAAATGGATGATTTCTCTAGAATAATTGCCTCCCCGGAATACTTTTGATTATTTGTACAGGGTCTTTAGGACTGAATAATGCAGAGTTCTTGCACAGTTAGTCATAAAAATAGGAAACTTTATGGCATGTTCTTAGAGATAGTCTTTATGACTTGGAAGTTATTGTCCTTTGAATGAGTTATGTGAAGGAGTGCCTGTTATATATTTATAAGTATTGCATTATGCAGTACTTCTCAATAGCTTGCATCTATACAGGCATGTTCCTTCCAATTTCCTTATCTATACCCCTATATGAAAACTAGAGTCATGGAATCTAGTATCGGTGTTTGGTATCATTGCTGTGTTATCTGCTTCTGTTCATAGACATGCTTTCATTGGATCACGATGATTGGAAGTGTTCTACTTTACTTCCTCTTCTCAGCTGTCTACAATGCTGTCTGCGTTGTTTGTAATGAACCCACCAGCCCCTACTGGATTATGGAGGACCAGCTTTCAGATCCTAGCTTTTATTTAGTGTGCTTCATTACACCAGTCATTGCACTTCTACCAAGGTTTGAACATCTGATTTATTTCTTTTTCCTTTCCATTGTGGGGATTTGTGGGCATTACAGTAAAATGATGATGATGATGATTGAAGATGCCTTGTAAACATAAAAACAATGTTGTCCTTAGATGTCTGAATCACGTTTGGTTCAATGACCTGACTTCTATTCTCAGTTCAGCCGTTTGCTCAGATAGTGATCAAATCTTTGACAAGCCACTTTATAGCTTTATATGCCTCCTTTTGCCCATGCTTATCCTCTTCTGTGACGTGCTTTGAGATTTACAAGGGAAAAGCTGTTCTAGTAGTGCTCAGTAATAACAGCAATATTCAGCCTCCCTCTGTTAGGTAAAAAATACGTTCTTAGGGTTAGTTTAAGTTTTGAAATAATCCCAATTCCAGTAAAACTTTGGAAAATATCTACTTCTATCACAGCATTGCATTATATTGCATCTTTAAATAATTAGCATCTTAACATTTGAAAGTGCATTGCTCTAGATAATCAATAGTATCTTTATATCTAAACATCATCATACACCCAGAATCTTACTGTATTGTGACCAGACCAGGAAGAAATTCTGTCACCACCTGCTCGGTAATCATTGGTGCCTTTGTGCTCTACAGCATTGGCTCAAACACACGTTTAAGAATTCATAGATTTATCTTGGGCATTCAGTAAGGTTGAAATTCCTTATGCATCAGGATACTGAGCTTAAAGTTTTGTGTCTTGATAACTTCGGGGGTGGAACGTTGCAGTTCCCTCTTGCAGGCAGCCCGGATTATTTTCTTCGGGTGTCTCTATTCACACAGAATCCATCTCAGAGCCCCTTAGAACTCAGTTCTATCGCCAAGTGCCAAAAACATTTCTCCTTTTTGAAATAGAAGCTCACACTCAACTCAAGTTTTCTTTTGCTTCTGACTTTCTTCCTCTTACCATGCTCTTTGTTCTTTATCTCCCCTACTTTCCACCTGAAGTTTACAGCTTTGAGACACCTGACTTTCCCTAGGAAATAAGATTAAAATCCTTGAGCCTCATTTCTTCCTCCTGGCTATAAACTCTTGTACTTATTGATTCTATAGGGCGAGGTTGCTAATACATTCAGTGTTTTGGTGAAGGACTTGTCCGTTTCCCCTTGCTTGTGCACAGGGTTTTTGTAGTAGCACTGTGTGGTGTTCCTTTGCAATATGTTCTGTGAATAGGGTACAGAAAAAGATTACTTTACTTTCTTGTTGAATACACAATATAGATGTCACTGCTTCTGGTCTTCCAATTTCACGCAACTTTGCTCAACTTTCAGGCACTGCCAAGGACTGGGGGGAGAGAGGGCTACAGTGGAGCCAGTATAAAAGAACTGTCTGCCTTATTGGTCCTAGCCTCTACGATTTTCCCACTGTCCACAAATTCTTGGGACATAATCCCCTGTTCATTGTATTGGGAGGATGAAAAGCCCCTGCCCTTTCACCTTTCCCTATCTTCCTGTCCCACTTCCACCTCCCCACACTGCCTGATTTGAGTGTAAGGGAAAATCAAAATTAAGATCCCTTCCGGTATGGGAGAGAGGGGGACTGGGTCCTTCTTTAACACAGTTTCAGAAAGCACTTCCACTTCATTGGTTGAAGATATCTCTTAGCCAACCATGTGGCCAAAGGCCAAACCATGTTTAAAATCTTTCTGTGAAACCAGTGCTTACGCTGAGGCTTTGATTTTCAAATGTGGACCTGGCACAATATTAAAGAGACTGTCACCATCTCTCTAGGGCTGTTTTGCTGGTTCCTGAGCCACTCACAAGCTGGGTTTGTTTTTACTTCCAAGCCTCAGATGAGATATTAAACTAAAATTACTTCTGCCCCCACCCTCTTTTTGAATATGACCCCAGTGTCCTAACTGATAGTGCCTCAGTGAAACCAATCTGTACTTGACTTTACCTGTGCTATGCAGTGGCTGCACACTGTATTATTATCATTTATATAGCCTCATGAATGTGGAGAAATGTGTGTATTGAAGTGCCTCCATTAGAAACACTACCTCTCTGCCAGACACCTGCAAAGTAATGGAACCTGGAAGAACAGAGTTAAACTTTTGTCATGTTGTGGTACATTACTGATGAAGTCCATTATTAATGCAGTACTCCTCTTCACCTTTCACCAGGTATCTTATTTTGGCTCTGCGAGGAACTTTCAAAGCATCTCCCATTCTGAAAGCTCAGCAACTGGATAAACTCCCTAAAGAACAACGCGACCTGAAAATCCAGAGGTGGAGATCAAGAAAACAAGTCACCCCAGGCACATCTATGGCATCACCAGTCCCTAGTGAAGACGTTGATCGAACCAACAGCAACTTATATGCGTCTCAATTTCCAGGCCAAGCAACAGTTATACCCAGTGGGAATAGTGAAAACCAGAGACTCTCTACCCCTGAAATGAATCCCCCAAGAGACTGGAGGCTGAATGAAGAAAGTAACTCTTCTACCAGAAGGGGGGCAGAGGAAGAAAGGACTGCTGCCAACTCCTTAGCAAAACCCTGTCCTGGGCGAGATCCACTTGTGCCTGTTGGGAGAGCATCTCCAGGGCTGTTCACTAGCCAATTGACAAGTGAGAACACTGAAGAACTTAACAATGGAAGCCATCGGAGATCTGTGAGCGCAGTGACGCTGTAGAAGACTTTGGGGGGTTGAACTTTCAGTAACATGACTGCTTTTCTGGACATAATTGTGGTGCTGCTGAGTGGTCCACATGGAAAGGGATTACAGAAAAGGAGATGTGTTTCTATTTATATCCAACTGTGAAGCTTTCTAGACAGACTCACAGATTTTCAAACCTGCTGGAATGGTGTAATATAGTTGCTAACACTTACATAGCCCTGTTCACATATCTTTTGTGTGGTGTGGAAGTCACTAGATGGCTGGTTTTGATTAACTGGGGGAATATGGCATGAACATCAATCAATCACTGTGAAATGCACAATTTGGATGAAAACCAAAGATGTTGCTTACCAAGAAACATTTTCCCTTCACAATAATGGTGGCTGAATACCTGAGTGTTGATTAAATGGTAACAATATACTTATGGCAGTCTTATGGATCGAACTCTATGCCTTGCCTTAAAGCAACAAGCCACTCCAGTTCCAGTCTAGCTTCTTTTGAACTTTCCTGCTTTTCCAAGAGGCACCAGAAGCTTAGCACATTTTCAGACAAAAGTGTGATGTTTATCTCCTACTGTTTCAAGTAATACCCAAGATGGTTGTAGCTGAAAGAAATTGGAAACAAAATGCTATATTTTCAGTTTGTATGCTTTGTGCATGTAATAATATGTGTATATAAGTTTCACTCTTTCCCTTCTGGGGTCAGTTTCAGACTTTTTGTCTGGGTTTATCTTCTACACAGCAGTTGAAGGCAGAGAAGAAAATCTGCAGGAAGATGGGACTATAAACCACAAAAAAAACCTGGCAGGATAACTTTAGGTTAGGTGTAGGACTTGTACTTTTGAAAATTACCTAATTTAAACCAAAAAGTGAAATAGAAATCTATTAATCCTGGTCAAATTTCAATTCAAGTAGTTACATTCAGCCTAACTAGAATTCTCCTTGTTTGTTTGTTTTTTTTGGTTTGTTTGTTTTTTCCCGTTTGGAGATGGTACCTTCCTGCCCTATACTTCTGTGGAACATTGCTGTGTTCTCTTGAGATCATTTTGAGATGAAAATTGCTGAAGAGATGTAAACTATTTTAATAGTGAACTATTCAAATTTATACCAGACTGGAGAGTCAGGCAAGCCAATTACTGTGAATGTCATGAGATATATAACATATAAGGGTGCTAATAACATTATAGAAGTTGCAATAGCAAATGGTGACTTAAAATGAAAGGTGCATCTTCATGAAAGGTGTGTTTTGTTAAAAAACATAATTCTAGATCCTTTTCTATACCTCAAAGTAATAAGACGTATGAGTAATCATAAATTACTCCAATGTTACTAGCTGTTGCAATGCAGTGAGTGATGTTTCTATTATTTCTCATAGAAATACTGACTTATTAGCACTGTCAGGTTGCAAGGTGTCACAGGAAAATCTTCACAATATGGGGCTTAAACAGAACCTAATCATGCACTAACCTTACCTTTCCTGACACTTGATTCAAGTACTGATTCTCTATTTTAGGGGTTTTTAAGCCTTTTATATATGTATTATTTTAGCTAACTTATTATCACATATCAAAATGTGTGACCCCTTTTTAATAACCCATTTTGCAAATATTCATTTGGCTTTCAGTATATTCTGAGAATTACTGTAACTAATATCTTCAAATTGTGGATGCTTTAGAACAACTCAGGCATGACTGAATATGATATCTAGCACTTAAATTTGTACTAAAACTGTAATACATTGAGAACTGTAACCAATACAGTGTTATCTGTTCAGATGGAAGTAGAAGGCCATTTAGAAAAATATTTTTAGTTTGATATATGAATGAAGAAAGTTGGATATAGTTGAAGTTATTGTTAATGGGATATGAGATTGCTCACTGGACAGGAATGAATCCTTCAGTGACTATGCTTGACAGGAATTCTTTTCCACTCCGAGCGATGGTTTTATGTGATCTAATCCATTTTCTCTGAACTCAGGGAAATGAGGTATCATTCACCCATTTTTTTTCCTCATATATTTTATGATGACAAAATGTGGAATATTTTTATGGCAATAAAAGTAATACTTTTATGACTCAGGGTGTTTTCATGATGAGCCTTACCTGACAGGAAAAAAATAAGTAGTAATACCTGGGGTTTTTATATAGCACTTTTAATTAGCAAATCTCAAAGTGCTTTACAGAAGAGGTTGATGTCATTATACCCATTTAACAGATAAGGGAAACTGAGACCCAGGGAGGAGGTAACTTGCCTATGTTACCCAGAAGCCAACTGCCAAGACAAGCTCTTCTTGGCCACAACTTAAATTATATAGGCAAAATAATGGTAAGTCTGCAAAAGGTTTGTGCAGATGTATGGAGAGGACACAGGGGACAGCCAAAACCAGTTCAGGAAAACCTGAGGACTTCTGAGGAACTTCTTGATTTAGCCCTCTAATTACCAGCGCCAAGAATCAACTTGTGATTTCTTTTTTCTTCTCACCCTGAAAAATTGCTCTGCCATATAGGCTGCTTTCCCACCTGGGAAACCAAGAGCATTACGAAGCAATGTGCCTAGAACTGATTTGTGGATGCAGTATGGGAAATAGTGGTTTTCTGTTAAACAGGAAAAGGAAAGATTCCCTGCAATGTGCTCACCAGTCTGAGAGTTACCCAGAGGGTCCTATGGTGGTTAGGGCCACCTCTTATACAAAGTAAGGGACACTGTGCCTGCCCAAAGAATCTACAGTCAGAAGTAGTTCCTGCTAGATGAGTGAGTAGAAGTTTGTAAATGTGTCCCTTTATCTGCTTGTCAACAAAGTACCTGCTTGCTCCATCAAATGGTAGATGATTACAACATAATGGCCCAATTTACTCCTCCATCTGTGGACCTGACTGTGGTCTTCAATCAGGGCCGGATTAATGCAGAGATTTTAGGGGCTGCAGCCCAGAGCCCAGCAAAAATCCATCCCTGACCAGCTGACCCCTGCTCCCAAGGACACACTGCTAAGCGGGGATGTAGGAGAGGCCTTCCCGTTCCACGCAGCATTGCCTCCTGGTCTCACACCCAGCTGCAGTAGGAGGGTATGGCTCCAGGATGCTCCCAGCTGAGCTGGCTGCAATCCCACCCTTGCCCAGGGAAGCTGCTGCAAGCAGCCTTTGTTTGCAGGGCAGGGGAAGCATCTGAGATGGGGACCCTTACCCTGAGCCACAAGAGGGCTGGAGATGGGGGGGACTGGGCCAGAGGAGGGAACAGGGATGTGAGGGACTGGAGGAGGTAATGAGGGATGAAGGGGACAGGACAGGAAGGAGGCTGGAGGTGTGAGGTGTAGAGGAATCAGGGGTTTATAAGCGGAATCTGGGGCAGAGGGATTAGGGCTGGGGGAAGGAGGATGAACTAGCGGGGGGGGGAGTGGGACTGTGGGGGGAAGGGGAGGCTGGAGGGAGAATGTGCTAGCAGAACCCTCACTGCCCAAGCTGTTGCAACTCACTGGTAGCTAGGACATGGTCGGGCCCCCTCTGCCCCTGCCCTGGGCACCAGGAGGGCGCCATGGAGAGCCTGTCATGGGCCGCCCTGCCACCCCCACAACGGGGGAGCAGGACATGGGTCCACAGATTCTCTTTGATCCCTCAGGAGACTGCTGGTTCTGCTGACAGGGATGAATGGGGAAGAACAGGACTTGGGTCCGCAGCGCTCCCCCACCTCACAGTGTGCTGTGGCCAATGGGGGGGGGGCAATGTAAGTATGCCCCCCCCCCCAGGCATCAGAGATCCCACTGTCGTGCCCTGGGCCAACAGGGGCATTAATCCAGCCCTGTCCTCAATGCCAGAAAGCACCGCAGTCACAACAGTGTGAACTACGTACAATACCAGTTTGGAGGGAGCTGATGTATATGCAAGGGGCCAGGCAAGAGCCGGTCTCAGAACCCCAGCAGGACACGAGCTAGAGAGAAAAGCCATTCTCTGGTGGGAGAATGGTGGTGACGCCGCATGCCTATTCTGCCACAGGCTCAGAGCAGACCAGGCCCAAAGTGGATTTATTTCTCATGGGGGTGTTTTGTTTGCTGGACAAAGATGGCTTATTTTCATGAATTGAAATGTCCCATGGTTATTTAGAGGAGTCCTTTTCAGGACATACTCCATCAGTGTGAATGATCAAAAAGCAACGTGGGTTTCTAGCTTTTTAATGTGCCAGCCGCTGGTATTAACTTCACTGTTTCATTTACTTGGAGCACAAAATATTAAAAATGAATGAATCTCAATAAAATTGCTGCATATTCTCTTTCTTTTGGTTAAGTAACTCCTCAAAGGACAGTGCTTCGAGCCACACAGAGAAGGCACTGTCACCTGCGAGAGAAACTGAAAGTGACATCTCTTAACTAAGTGAACAACCCTCCCATTTCGGTAAACATAAGTTCCCGCACAAGGCTATCTACAAAGTAATGCAAGCTACCCCTGAGCTCCTTGCAATGATTAGAGAAAAGCCATCCATCGTGGTCCCAAAGGAGGGGATTTTTTAAGTACAGGGGCTGGAGGTGTACATGCATCCTGATATTTATTAACTGAATTTGTGCTTGTACCTATTAGTGCAGTGCTTTGAAAATGTGCCCTTTGACCTACTAGATATTGGCTGTAACTGTTCAGACTAAAAACCAGAAAGAATAAGGCGTAGGGAGAGGACATGGTTTGCTCTTTGTTCAGCACCAGTGTGACAGTAATATTATGTACAGAGAGGTGGGTGTCACACCACAGCAGAGAATGTCTGCTTTGCCTAAGGGATGGATTGCCATATATTTTGCAACTTGTGTGCTACATCTGTAATGTTTAATTCATGTGTTTGATTGCAGCACCAGGCACAAGTACGAAGCTGTTTGCTTTCAGGAGGCGGGGGGAGATGACTGCAGAAAGGACGTGGTGTGATTTAGCTACTTGTGAGTGGTGTTGATGAATAAAATTTAAACTCCAAGACAAGAGACTCTTGAAGATAATGATCCCAGGGGGTGGGATTTGGAGGACTGACCAAATAACACTGAAGATTACAAAGTACTTTTCACACTGCTACTGATTGGCACTCACAGCAATTATCAGTACATGAGCCTTATGTGAGTAGGACTTGCTGACTAACTATTATAATCTAACACCTCATTATTCTCAGTTACGTGAACAAGCCAGGGTCAGAAAGCAGAGACCGAATTCACGTTTTCAAAATGAAAATGTCTTGGAGCTGATGTGCTGTTGCCTTAAGTTCCTAGGAGATGGCTCCTGTATGAGGCAGCTCTCTCTTGATGAGCCTACAGCTGCTTGAGCAGCCTTTACCATCCCGCTCCAAGCTCCTGTATGAGGGGCAGAATAGAAGAGGGAGCCATTGTGTGGTGGGGAGGGAGTGTGGCCCAAAGCACAGTGTTCTATGGCTATTCTCTGTTTCCTAAAGTCCATAGGTTGCCGGAGGCTGCCCCAGCCCCCAAATACGGAAGGTGCACAGCTCAAAGCACAGGAATGGTCTTACTAAGCATTAGGGATTAAATGCTTCTCTTGATATCAGCAAAAGCCCTTTCATTGGACACAGCCTAATGTGTTTTAATGCCATAGATTTACGAAGAAGAATCCACCTTCTACCCTTGCCAGCCTATTCCTTAGCCCCTCTATACACCTTCCCATGCTTCCATTCTCCTGCTGCCACTCTGACACCTGCTCCATCAACCAACAAACTCCACTTGATGCCCAATCTCCCTGGATCCTCACCTGACTTAGTCTCCTTGTACTGGGTGAACATGGCTCTCCCCTCTGACTCAGTACTTGTTTCTACTCTCTGTTCTATTAATTTAGATGGAATATATGGGCTAAAACCATTCACAAAGCCTAGGTGTAGGCCAACATTACATAGTGTTAACCAAGGTCCAGGGTATGGTATTGAGAGCTCAGTCTGCTTTGAACCATGGCAAAATACACTATAAAATTCATGCCTAAGGTTAAAAATCTATTGATTGAAGCACATAAAAGGAAAAGAATCAAAATGAGGTAAAGTGCATTGAAACTGAAATGGATTGTTCATGTAAAACAATCAACCAAAAACTATCCGAGTCCCTTTTTGGAAGACATGAATATTGACTAATGTCTCTTCTTCAGCTAAACAGTCCTCCTGGGTGGGGAAGACAAGTCAGGAATGACTGTCACTTCCTTCTCTTCTCTGTGTATGTTCTGTCTAACAAAGGGAAGAGATAGAATAGAAAAGATGGGGGAAACACAGTTTTTGTTGGTGTTCTCAGGATGCAGAGAGGATGGTAATTCATGGTTAGATGCTTTGAGCCAGAAAATTGGTCATGACAGTTGTGGCTCTATACCTTGGCTCACCTCACCCATCAAGGGACATTAACTGGTTGGTCTGATCAAGTCGATCTCCTTCACTGGTCCATCTCAGGCTGTGCAGAGTTGACTGAGCTATCTCATCGCACCATGCTGGTGCCATGTAGTGTAGTTGATTTCAGGGTCATATGAAAAGCAGAGAGAGGACAAGAAAATGGGGAAAGGGGAGAGAAAGGAACACAAGAGAGGGGGAAATAGAGCAGGCTCTCATATGTACCAGGTCGGGGTCCTCACCGGTGTTCTGCGAATAGTCATGTGTGTCCCCCTCTGGAGCATCAAGGTCTGCTGCTGTTGCAACAATCCTTCTCCCAAAGTTACAATGTGGGTAAGTGGCTTTTCTTTCCTCCCCGGGCTCCCATAGTTTCTTTCTTAAGAGCCCCAAAAAGCCAATGAGTGGGATAATTCATCCTCTGATTATTTTGTCCACCAGTCAGACCTAATATCCAACACACTGATCTTGGTCCATTGATTTCTGATCTTCTGCTTCTCTTGTTTGCCAGTCAGAATCTTAACACAGTCTTTGCGTGGTGGCAAAAGATCCTTTCTATTTAAGAGAAGATGTGAGGAGGAGACAGAAAGATGGAATGTATTTAAACAGTTTTATATAACTGTGTTTCATGTATTCCATCTTAAGCTCGGTTGTAGGCTCACAGTGCTCATTGGGACTGGATTCTGCCCTCAGTTATATCTGTGCAGCCCTAATGGAGGCAACTG
The DNA here is from genome assembly GCA_007922175.1 of Pelusios castaneus. Taxonomy (NCBI): domain Eukaryota; kingdom Metazoa; phylum Chordata; order Testudines; family Pelomedusidae; genus Pelusios; species Pelusios castaneus. The sequence goes on from ML685876.1 coordinate 5,065,527, forward strand.
ATAAATATATAAACCCTCAGCCATCTGTAGTTCATTAGCACATATTTTAATGTCTTTGGAGCCTCATTCTAAATGTGATATCTGTTGGCTTCAGGGACTATACAAAAGAACCCAAGTGCAAGGCAGGCATTTTTCTCAGGACATTCTTTTAAAAAAAATTGAAATAACTAGGTGACTGTATGGCTAAATCAATGGTAATATAGCCCGTGCTTTACCTCTGTGTGCTACTTTTCTTACCAGTGGAGCTAATTCAGTTCTACTTAGCTCTAAAGAAAGCCAGTTACTAACTCTTGTACATGTAATGGTTTTAGTTACAACAAATAAGCACACATGTAAATCAATAAGGCTCAGGTCAAGTGAATAGGGCTCAGTTGAACTCAGCATAACTCTAATAGAACCCCTTTTGTTCTTCTGCTCTGTTAAGTCTACAGGAGCTTGCTAGGAATGTTTCACCAACATGACCATTCCCTTCCATCTGAGCAGACACAGCCTTAGCCTGTCCAGTCACCCAGGGGCCAAGAATCTCAATTTCTTGAATCTAAATTTTGACTTTCTTGAAAATCCAAAGAGTAGATCCTCAGTTGTGTCCTCTGTGCCCCTAATACGGAGCTGGGCAAAGGTGCATGATGACTTGATCAAGACAATAGCATATCCCAAGAGGCAAGTGACCCATTGTCAGGTAGCCATTTTGAGATGTATAGATAAAATCCCTGATCTCCACCCAGAAACTATTCAGAGGCCTTTGCACATCTTGGAGTACCCAAGTAATGTGCGCTTTAAGCAAGTATAACACCAACAGACCCCAGACATTAGCAGAATTGAATCTCAGAAGCTTATTGTATGAGCTTTTACTGCCTGCACTAAAAACCACATGGCTTTTATCCAAGGCTGTAGCAAATTCATCAATCTCTAGCTGGGCTAGTGGTCACTAGAGGGGGCCAGAGCACCACACCAAGCAGATATGGATTAAATAAGCAGCCACATTCTGTGCCAACTCAAGTCTGAAAGACCATAAGATACATCCCCCCATGCACTTAGGGTGAAAGCAATAGCTTTGTTCACCACTGGGCCAAGGAGATGAAAAGGCTGAAGGAGGATTTCTCTCTCTCTCTCTCAAAACTAAATTTTGGGTGGGCAAAAAAATACTCAAAAAACTGATTCTCAGCTGAACCATAACTAGGCCGCCTCCTTCATAACCTACAATTCTGCAGGTACTACCAAGGCCACAGGCATCAAAATGACTTAAATTGCAGCTGCAGAATAGTGGGCTCTAAAAGGAAGATTCAGGCTTAAATTCAGTTCCCCGCCACATTCCTCCCAAATGTGCAGCTAAACTACGTAGCTTCGTAGCACTTTCATTTGAAGGTTCTTGAAGTACAAAGACCACTGCTATTTTCTGGGAGGAAAAAAGTAATACTTAAGAGTCTATTATAAATTTAGAAAGGGAATATTTTAATGGGAGGGAATATTTTACCCTATATGTTTGAGTTATTTACTGGTGCTCTAACCTTTATATTGATTTTCCCCTCCACCAGGCCTGTGCATTTAATTTGATCTCTTGCAACTAAAAGCAACTGAAACAAAAGACATCATGTATTTAAATATTAGGTATGAATATTCATGAGCATATAGAAACACATGTGGTATCCCCAGTGGTATTATTGGGCATGTACTACATTATGTATTAGTGAAGCTGACACATTAAGGGTATGTCTACACTAGAAAAGTTTAATTGACTTTGTTAAGTCAACTTAATAAGGTTGACTTAACAAAGTCGACTTAACTTTTTCTAGCATAGACATACCCCTTGTTGACCTTATTAAGTTGACTTAACGCTTTAAGGTGACTTAATAAGGTCGATTTAGGCGCTAATCCCCGTCCACACTGGTTTAAGTCGACTTAAGGAATTGACTTAAGCCTTAAGTCGACCTAAAACGAGGTGTTATTAAGTCGACTTAAGTTTTCCTTAAGTCGACTTAAGGACCAGCTTAAGTCGACTTAATAAAAGCCCAGTGTGGACAGGGAATAACTTAGGTCGACTTAAGCCTCCTTAAGTCGACTTACCTTGTAAGTGAAGATGCACGCTAAGAAATTAATCAAGCTGTAATCTTCTCATTTACACTGGTTTCTATGTCCATCTCCTGGGCCACACTTGTAGGAAAATATCCAGACATACATAAATCTTTGCAAAGCACCATACACACACACACACACACAGCGTAATATAAGTAAAAGTGGGTCTCTTGCTAGCAGTGAGAGATGACACTATAAGTAGAGCCGTTGTCTTCCATGTTTTGAATTAAGAATGGCTGATCAGTATTAACATTTCTTTTTTTTACAAATCATTGTACACAGTAATGTGCATTTCATGACTTAATGATTTCCCATTCATGGCAGTAAACAGAAACTATGTGAGGGGAGTTTCAGAATTCAAATGTGAGTGGCTGTCGGAGTGTAGGGTATTTTTGGTATGTGGTAGTGTTCTCCTGACTTTCATGGCCTGGATAGTGAGGAGAAAAACAAAGCAAGAAATGTATATTTATAATCAACCCTATACAACAAACAACCATTTCTGAGGTGTGAATTAAAAGAAAAAGTAAAATGTTACTGTTTGCTCCTCATTCCATCTGGCCGGGGGTGGTGTGAAGAGAGGTGAGCGTTCTCTAATGTGCTTTGCCTCACCACAGCCCCAGTCCTGCAGTCATTTGGACTATTTCCACCCTGATGAGGGAGTAGAGCCTCCATATACTGCATGTACCCCACAGCAAAGGTCTATCTAGAAATGTAAATGGTGAGGCATTACTTAGGAGAGTAAAGACATGCCAAGCCTTAGCCTATATACACAACGCTCTACATTCCCAAGCGGTGCTTGCTGCAGCCACACAGTGCCACTTCCCCCATTGTAGCCTTTCACCACACTGTGGCTATGGCTGGCTTGTCACTTCAGCAGGTGTCGCTGCCAGTGCAGACAAGGCCAACACACATGCAGGCATGTTACTCAGTGAGCTGGCCCACAGGCCTAAAGTAGACAGCAGTACATTTGCAGGATTGAGCCTAATTCCTCCAGAAAAAGTAAAAATAGTGCCTTATGAGGAGGAGTGTGTTTGTGTAGGGTAGTGTGGGTGGGGGGTTGATGGGGCAGTTGCCCCACACTAGCAGAAAAGGGGTTAAGGAGGGCACTTGGAGAGCAGCCATTCAGGCTGGAGGGCTGCTGGGCCAATCAGAGCACAGCTCAAGCTAGAAAAGCTGGCTGCAGAGGCAGACCAGAGACTGTCTCCCTCAGGTGCTGGAGGGAGAAGGTCCTACTTGCTCGGGGGCTGTGGGATCAGCACCTAGAGCAGCTCCCTGTGGCAGCTGGGCTCTGAATGAGTTGGGGGCCTGGAATCTAATGGAGGTGACCCACAGAGAACCCTGCAAGGGAGCTCAGGACAGAGATTACCAGAGCTTGGGAGGAGTTGGAGCGGCGCTGAAGAAGGCAGTGACTCAAGAGAAACCTGAAGGAAGCCTGCAGGACGTGAACTTGGCAGAAGGTACAGGGCCTGCAGGGATGTGGCCCAGGGGACTTTTCATGGACTGGGGGTTGAGGCAATGCCTGTGGAAAGGCGTATAGGGTCCCTGGGCCGGGGCCTGGAGACGTGAATGGGCCCAGGTCTCTCTCCACCTCCCCCTCTACCACTGGTGAGCAGTGAAGAACCAGAGGCAGCCATTGTGACCTAGTTGGCTGCCAGATCTGGACATTTCCCCAGAAGAGGGGTACCTTGGACTGGGACTCAGTCAGAGGGCTGAGTTTCCCTGAAAAGTGCTAGAAACATGGATAGCACTGGACACTGGCTGGCAGACAATCTAAATTCTCCAGAATGACATCACCAGGAGTCCTCTTCCAGAGCCTGGGCTGAGGAATCTGTTACCAGGGGTTAATGTGGACTGATATATGCATACATAGAGACAGAATGTTGCTTCTGTAACAACAATAGATAAAAATATTTTAGAGGAGGGTCAAAACTGGAGCCCTGAATATGTACCTGTTGATTTTCAAACAGGTTTGGAATCAAACCATCCTTATTGTTCTGGGTCCACAACAGATTCAGAATCAGAACTGGTGGGTCTATTTTTCTGATTCTTGTGTATTTGCATGCAAAAGTTCGTAAGAAGTGAGATTTTTGGCTATAGAAGAATTGACCTTATGAGATTTCCACCACTGAAAAGTCCATAAATAGTGCAAGAACAGCTGACATTTTTGTGCCATCTGATCCAAACCAGATCTCAATCCTTAGCATTGATTTTGGCTCTGACCCTTGTCTAAACCAAGGTTTATCTCTAAAATATACCTCATCACTCTGGCCAAATGTTTCAGATTGCTTTATTTTGGCTCCTTGCATCCAGAAAATTGGAGTCATAATAACTAGTGCAAGGGATCTATTACACTAGGAGTGAGGTGTGGGGCCAAGCATCCCTTATTGCTTTATAGTCTTCACTCGTCTTCAGAAAGAAATTCATCCAAAAAGCAATTTCCTCACTTCCTCCCCTGTCCGTGCCACCCACCTACCTCCTGATGCCCTCTGTCTATCCTGAAACAATAAGAATGACAAATTGTGTGTTTGCTAATTTAACGAGAGGGTTCTTCCCACATGGAATAAGACATGTCCTAGAAATCTTCAACAGGCCAAACTCTAGGGACTTGGGAGATATTCCCTGATGGAACTTCTCTGAAGTTAATGAGGAAATTAGAAGCCTCAAAGGGGATTTTGGAGGGAACTATTGCTTTTCAAAACCTGGATGTCTAGTAAAATTTTCAGGAGCAAAAAAAATACACAACAATTTGAGATATGTTACTATGCATGGTAAGCAATAGCTTAAAGCTTGGTAGTGCTCATCTGCTGCCTTTTTCATGTCTGGATACCTTCTTCAGAATAAAGCAGCAGCAGAAAAATATCCAAGCATAAGAATCAAAAGGCAAAGGCAGAGCAGTAGCTAAGGATAACAACTGAAAATTAAATTAGATGAGACCTCACCACACAAAGCATACAGAAGTTAGAGAGGGAGTCTGTGCAAAAAATTAGGGATCCAGAAAAGTGACCTTTCTAAAGAATCAGGGCCTAGATGTACAAACAGCAAAAAAATGTTTAATGTTTCAGAGAATAAGGCTCTCAGCACGTGAACAATTAAAGATGCTCGTTGCCACCTACAGTGCTGAATATGAGCTCACAGAAAATCTTCAGTGTGGTTTCAGTGGCCTGTGTAGTCTGTATTTCAGGGCAGCAGAGTCGTTCATTCATCCATCTGTCCATAACATCAGCTCCTCTCAGACTTGGGCAATGGGGAAAACTGCTGTCACACTGTTCTTGTCTGTTGTGGTGATTGATTAAAGGCTTTGCCTGAAAATCCTGAATTCTGTGCCTAATTCCAGGCTGTTAGGTAAATTCATGTTTCAGAGCCCTGCTGTATGGGGGCAGCAGGGCTCTGAAAATCCAGTGTCTCTTGTTAAAAAAGTTCACAATCAAGTTAATAATAAAGAGAATGAAGAACATTCTTCTTGATAATTTATTATTTAAGCACTCATGTTAGCAAAGCCATCTGCCGTCATATTAAGTCCCGGAAGAGAAAAAAAATTAGAACACTATATGACAATGCTTGAAGTAGTTGTTCATTGTATATTGCCTGAAAAATGGGCTACTCTCAGGTTTTCCCTTACAAAGGAAAAAGACGCTTCTATGAGCACAGGTCCATAAAGTTAACTTGAATATTCTCACATCTTTTTTTTTTTTTTATTCCAACAAGTGGGGACATGAGAAAATAATTTCAAAAGAGGACATTTCATCTTTCGCACAAGACCACTGCTAATATTGAACCATTCTTCAAGTAATAACATAGGCTTTTACCTCTGCTGCTAATTACTTCATGCCAATCTTCTCTTTCCACTTCAAATAATGGGAAAAAGTCAGCAAGGCCTCATTTGTTATCTCATAAATGTATCCTTTGAGTAGCATTTTCCATTAGCATTCAGTTTAATGTGGTTGTTTGCAAACCAGTGAGGACAGCTGTCAGACTCCTCTCATATCTCACTCAAAGGCTATAATCAAGAATCTTCTCTGAGCTGTTGTTTAAGGATATGCTTTTCACTCTTCAAAAGCCAGTTGAAAACAATAAACACTCAATTTAGTCTAATGGACAGGTGTCGTCTGAGTTGTTAGTGGCGCATACGTATTGATTTGCAAATCTTAAAAGAATCCAAATGGTATGGATGTCCTCCACTAGGTTAACAGCAATTGAAACATTGTTGGTAAATATTTACACTTGCAGGCAACCTCATTTTGGTGGATTTCTCCAAGCGTTTGAGATAACCATTAAAATGAGTACTTTTCTGCTCAAAAAATCTTGCCCCTCACATCCACCTCAAAATTCCATAGTTCTAGTGAAGAAGGTATGATCATGAAACAGGATAAGATTACAGAAGGAAACTCACCCACCCCCTTTAAGCCCAGCAGGGCTCTGTCTAAGATCCCCATCACTGTACTCTGAGTGCCTCACAATCTATAATGGGTGCACGCTCACAACATCACTGTGAGGTAGGGCAGTGCTCTTAGCTGCATTTTACAGATGGGAAAATGGAGGCACTAGGGGGTTAAATAACTTGCCAGCATGTCACAGCATATTTGTGCAAAGCATGGACTTTAAACCAAGCTCTTCCAAATGCTAATCCAGTGCCCTAACCACTGTGTCCTCCTGCCTCCATAGAAATGAGCTTAGCACCTTTTGATTCTGAGACTAACAATGAGCCAGTTGCTGCTATTTCATTTAGTAATTTTTAACTCTCTTTTTTTCAGAACTTTTTTTTTTTAAACAAGAAAGTACAACTGCAATAACAAATTCATTGATGATAGTTATCAGTGATTAACAGTCAGGCTGAAAGAGAATATCATGTGGATTCCACGGGGATCAGTTCTGGGTCTGTTCCGTTCAATATCTTCAGAAAGGATTTAGCATTGAGAGCACACTTATAACGTTTGCAGAGGATACCAAGCTGGGAGGGTTATATGTTCTTTGGAGGATAGGATTAAAATTCAAAATGATATGGACAAACTGGAGAAATGGTCTGAAGTAAATAAGATGAAATGCAATAAGGACAAATGCAAAGTACTCCACTTAGGAAGGAACAATCAGTTGCACACAGTCAAAATGGTAAATGACTGCCTAGGAAGGTATACTGAGGAAAGGGATACAGGGGTCATAGTGGATCACAAATTAAATACGAGTTAACAGTGTGGCAAAAAAAAAAAAAAAGCAAACATCTCTAGGAATGCTTTTGCAGCCAGTTATGCACCCACCTTTTAGTAGCTCCATCCATCGCTAAGTTATATTTCCCTAGTTCGTTTATAAGATGGTAAGGTGAAACCATATCAGAAGCCTTACTAAAGTCAAAATATACCACATCTACCGCTTCTCTCCCATCCATTAGGCTTACTATCTTGTCAAAGAAAACTATCACATTGGTCTGACACAATTTGTTCTTTGACAAATCCATGCCGACTGTTCCTTATTATCTTCTAGGTTTCTGCAAATTGAGTGCATGATTATTTGATCCATTATTTTTCTGGGTACTGAAGTTAAACTTACTGATCCCTAATTCCCCTGGGTGTCCTCATTTCCATTTGTATTGCCGGGCACTATATTGACCCCCTTTCCAGTCCTCTGAAACCTTTTCCATCTCCCATGACTTTAAGAAGACAATCATTAATGGATCAAATAGCTCCTTGTGTATTCTAAGATATATTTCATCAGGCCCTGATAATTTGAGGACTTCTAACTTGTCTAAGTAATTTTTAACTTGTTCTTTCTCTATTTTAGCCTCTGATCCTAATTTGTTTTCACTGGCATGCACTATGTTAGATCTCCAATTGCTACTAATGTCTTTGGAGAAAACAGAAAGAAAAAAGTCAGTTAGCACTTTTTGCATTTCCACGTTTTCTATTATTTTTTCCTCTCTCGGGCTATGTCTACACGTGTAAATTTAGGTCGACTTTAGCTAAGTCCACACAGGATGCTCTACATCGACTTCTAGAGGCTAGGAGGACCTAGGGCAGGTCCACGGGGGCAGGGGGCACCCCTTGCTCAGTGCCAGGGGGCTCAGTCTTTGCCCCATTGTACATGGGTACAATGGGACAAAGGGGGACGGGGACCCTGGCAGAGCATAGGGGTAGGGTGGGCAGGGCTCTGCCCTGCCCTATGGGGGGGCATGCCAGGCTCCCCCTGTGCCCCCCCCCCGGCCGGCAGGGAGGGCAGTGGTGGAGTCCTGGAATAGCCCTAAGCCACTTAGGGCTACTCCTGGTCTACACTGGCTTAATTCAACTTTTAAAAGTCGAATTAAGTCCTAAGTCGAATTAAAACGAGGCTTAATAAAGTCAACTTAATTTTCATTAAGTTGACTTAAGCAACTTGCTTAAGTCGACTTAAGGAAACAGTAGAGTAGATGCAGGGTAAATTAAGTCGACTTAATTTACAAGTGTAGACGCAGCCTCATTGAGTAATGGATTTACCTTGTCCTTGGTCTTCCTCTTGCTGATAATGTATTTATAGAATGTTTTCCTTTTACCCTTCATGTCTCTGGCTAGGTTACTCTCATTTTGTGCCTTGGCCTTTCTAATTTTGTCCATACATAATTGTGGTGTTTGTTGCTATTCATCCTTTATAATTTGACCTAGTTTCTACTTTTTGTAGAACCCTTTTTTTGTGTGTGTGTGTGCAATCATTGGATATCTCCTGGTTAAGCCAGAGTGGTCTGTTGCCATACTTCCTATCTTTCCAATATACTGGGATAGTTTGCTCTTGTTCCCTTTTTGGAAAACTGCCAGCTCTCGTGATCTCTATGAAGCTAAGCACAATGATCCCTAAGGTAGCCAAACACTAGCATGATGACAGCAATAAGATGAGACGTGGCGTCAAGATTTTTCAGCTGTGATAAACAAGCTGATATTTCCATTTGTGGGTACCAAGCTTGACTCACCTTAAAGGGGCCCGCAATCTAGAAAGTGCTATATATATATACACCCACATGCTGGGGGGAAAAAAAGGCTCCTTTAAGGTGTCTTAAATTGGGCACTTAGAAATCAATGCTCCTCAGATCAGTAGGATCATAAGTGGATCTAGAATTTGAACAAGATACTTATAAGGATGATATCCAGTCATGGTAACCTATGGGGTAGGATGGATATCTTCAAGTAACCCAGCTCTTTGCTATGCAGAATACCTAAAGCACTGATTAAACAGGCCAAGCAAAGTAAAGACAAACAATTTAACATTTTAAACCAGCATTACAATGCTGTATGCTACTAGAGCCATACCTGGGCTGTTGGCGGCACCACATTCAGCACTAGCATGCTCAGTGTGGGCACAGGAGTGGATACGTTATGCATTTTTACTTGGAAATGCCATTTGATACGCATAGTAAAGAGCAGAACAGGCAGCACATTTGAAGGTGATTAGTGCCCTTCTCAGTTGGTTAAAATGACTCGAGTCTTGGTCTTGTGCCTTACAAGACCTCCTGAGGCCTGCCGTAATTGCCCATGAATGCATTGCTTGTCATGTCTCCTGCCTGAAGCAGAGAGAAGCAATTATTCACACAATCTACTGGCTAGGTGAAAATCTTTAGGAAATTATACCCTACACGTTTTTCTTAAACTTTGATTCATTCTGTGTTTAGCAGCATATTATCCAATTGGAACAATGCAGATGCTATTGGCTGACTTACGGATCAGTACTCAAACTGGAGCACATCCCTCCAGGTTGGTGCAGGATCTGCCTATTAACTAGTGCCTTTTTAACTTCACGCTGCTAAATTAAAATATGCCCTTGAGTCACCTCCCAGTCAGGCAATAAAATGTCTCCGAAAGCCCTTGAGTGAGGTGTTTAGTAAATAATGAGATCTTTAGATCTCACTGTTCATGATAATAAGAGCGGTTCATATGCACAGTCTGTTTATTGGGTCATAATGTACTAATTTATGTTAAAAAATGTGTGTGTGAGTCACACATGAGTTTATTCCATGTTTAACAAATATGGATGAGCTACCAGGATTGCTGTGCAGAAACCAATACAGAAATGGTATTTCCATTATCAGCCCTCTGTTTCTTTGCCTTCTTTATGTGAGCTGGAAGAACCTTTTAGATATCAGTGAATAACTTTTTAGAGCAGGTGAATTTAAGCATTTGGAGGATTTGTGAATAATTTGCAAACCTTTTTCTGAGTTCTGTACATGTTTTCATTATTCATAAGTATTTACTGGACAGCCCAGAATAATTTTCAAACTGTTTGTTTTGCACAAATGGCTCACATTGACTATTTGCTATTCATATTGTATGACTGATCATGTTGGCATATTTCCCGGTTCTCATTGGATTCCTGAAACTCTTTAATGGGGAAAAAAAATTTAAAAGTATAAAGTAATTAGTGCATATCAAATAATGCACTACTATCTTTATTAACAAGTTCTGAAATGTTTGGAATTTATGATCACTGTCATGAATACCAGTGGTGTTCTGAATAGTCATGTAAATAGCATGGGCCCATAAACAAAAAGCAAACTTAATTTGAAACGTTAATGTGAATCTGTTATTTTATTATTTGTCCAGCCCTCTGAATTCCATTTTACTTCAAAATTCCTGTATTTCACATGACTATTAGGATGAATAATGCCTCAAGAATTAGCTTATAAATAGAAATAGGGAGTTTTGGAACCATTTTGTAGGAAATCACCAAATGCCAAGCTTGTAGTCTTGAATGCCTCTTCCTAATAAATTTATGGAAAAAAACCCCTGAACTAATTACTACTATTATTTAATTTATTCTACTTTTGCTGATTTAGAAAAGTTGGTAACATTTAATTTGCAGTAAATGTTAAGTTCCAGTTACCACAATTATACAAGTTTCAAAGGGGTAGCCACATTAGTCTAGTTCATCAAAACATAGGAGTCTGGTGGCACTTTTAAAGACTAACAAACTTATTTATCACATGAGCTTTCGTGGGAGAAAATCCTACTTTGCCAGATGCTTGAAGATGGGGAACTTACAGAATGGGAGCAAAATAAATGCAAGGAAGTATAAGTCATAGGATCGGTTCAGACTGTTAGAGCAAATCAAAGCAGTTGTAGACTGCACTGTTTAGTAAGTATGAAACAAGTCTGAAGTAGACCATACAGAGTTTTCAAATCTGACAGTAAATAGATCCTCAACTAAACCACTGAAATTAGTGGAAGTTGTGTCATTAAGTTCAATAGGCACAAGATCAGGAGGGACCATGGTGGTTTTTGTCTAACATGATATTTATTTGGTAAGAATATATCTAGCTCTGGTTTTGTCCCAGTATTCTATTCTGTCTCTGTTGATCCCAAATTTAGTCTAATATATGTCAGCAGAATTGCTCTAACATGTTGATGAATACAGACGGCAGCCTCCATCAGTCAATGAGCAGAAACAACAACCACACAAACAAAACAACCCCTGGCATGCAATACCCAGAGCTAAAAATTCAATACCAGAAACGTGTAAGAAATATAAAATAAAATGGTGAGCCAGGGCTAGCTGATTTCTATTACTTTTCTTGGTTGCTAGGATACTAGCAGCAATATCATGTAATACGTCTCCATGGCTTGCAGTAAATTATTCTTCCTTACCACTCTATAGCCTGTGAAGAAAAAAGAAAGAAAGAAACCCAAACAAACAAACCTCCCCAAAATCCTGGAGGTTGCACTTTTCTCATTTTTTTTTTTTTATTTCCAGGGAGGAAGCAAAGCAATTCTAGCCCAGACCCTCCGCTGGTATAAATCCACATAGCTCCATTGACTTCAGTGGAGCTACCCCACCTTATAAAAGCTGAGTAGCTAGCCCAACAAGCTACATGACAGCTTTATCTAGTAACCTCTAGAAGCCTCCGTGCTTGAACACCAGGTACTGTACTGAGATTTCTTGTATAAATGCAGATAACTTTACCAAGAGAAAACAAACCTCTCTGAAGGGTTCAGTATTATCTTAGGTGAGGCATTTAAGGACTGATTTTTTTTTTAAAAACAGCCTTCTATTTTGTGTGCAAAAATACCTGCACCCCTCAATTTAAGGCCTTTTGATTACAAAGTTTGTACTTCAAGCACTCTGTAAACTATGTCAACCCATTAAAAATTTGCCACGTTTTAGAAGTGAATTTTAATGTTTTATCAATATCCATGATTTCCAGAAATTACTTAATTTCCAGGGGAAGATGTGGATGGAATGATTCAAGTGTCAATAATTCTTTAAAATTCATTATTGTCACCAAGGTATGATTAAACACTAAGTAAGTTAATATCTGGGGTTGATAGACAGTCGGAGTGTTTGCCCCTTGTTTGTTAATGTGGTAGAGCACGGGGAATATGTGCACATCTTATACTCATTATAACAGACAAAGTTTGAACTAGAAGCTGATAGTGCATTGAGCATATCAGAGAGCCTGCCATTTATCATGGTATTCAAGGTTGTTCTGTGATATTGGTACAGCTGTCTAGCCTGTTATTACTAACCAGTGTGTTCTGTTATAATGAGTGATGATGGATGAAACGTAGAAAATTCTAAGATGAGGTTCATTTCAAATCAGACCCTGTGGTTTGAATGTTTTTTTCAATGCTTATGTTGCCTTTGATGTTGATCCAACTCCCTATGGCTATGTCTACACTTGTTAATTTAAGTCGACTTAGCATGTCCACCCTCAAATTTTAAGTCGACTTAGAGGGACCCTACAAAATTGACCTAGAGCGTCCACACTGGATGCCTAGGTCAACTTGTAGGGGCTAGGTGGACCTGGGACAGGTCCACGGTGGCAGGGGCCTCAGCCTTTGCCCCATTGTACCTTGGTACAATGGGGCAAAAGGGGACAGGGACCCTGGCAGGGTATAAGGGCAGGGTCTGCTTAAGTCGACTTAAGGAAAGTGTAGTGTAGACGCAGACATAAATTTAGCACGCTTAAGTCAACTTAATTTACCCTATGGAAGTAACTGGTAAGACTCACATTGACTTTATAGGACCTTAAAACCATATGTGCTAACATTATCATTTCTCTTGTTTGGAGACAAAGTAGCAAAAGGCCTATTAGAAAAATAGTGATCACTTTTAGTAAAAGCTAAACTCAGAATCTCTCCAGCATGGAAAATTCTACTTCTGACTAATTCTAGAGAGCTGCCACCAAAGTTTTGATGCAAGATACCAGATTGCAGATATAGCAGCAGCAATACAATCTCTATTAGTTTATCATAGCCTGTGGTATGACAGTGTTACCTAGCAACTTTTGTGGGCTGTTCACACACTATGGTGCTGATCACTACAGAAGTGTCTATAAAGAAATCATTTTGCGTATTAATCCCTGTTATGGGCATCACATATGAACCTAAGCAAACCAACAACTTTTTGCAAGAAAAAAGGAACCAAAAATTAATTCTCACCCAGTAACCTAAGTGGTAGAAAGATTTAAATTAAATAACCCTGAAATACCCATCCTATGGAAACAGAAATGTGCATTTCCAACATCCCTGCTTATAAATGTGCTCCTTTTTTTCCCAGCTACAAAACTTAGAGAGTCGGAAATCTTCATCTCATATACCGATATTGAGCTATGTTTATGCTGTCTCTTAGTATGTAAAATTCCTTACTTTTAAAAACATATATAGTTACCTCTGCTTTGCAGGCTGTTGGCAGAATGATGTTTGATGGAATCATTACAATTCAATTAATACCTCTGTGATTTGTAGGCTAGAGAATTGCCAACTATTTTGTCTGCCTCCAATAGATGTACCTTATACTTAAAGATGATCACTCATCACAAATCACATGTAAAACAGTGTGGTACTAATTCACCAAAATCATCCATCTAGGAAGAACAGAATTGGATTCTGCTTTTATTTTCTTTTTTCAGCAGCCCTTCAAAGCAGACACTCAAAGAATTGTTCATTCTCCTGGAAATGTAAGCCAATGTCCATGTGATGTTTTCTGGATTGGGATGCCCATTTATATTACTTATTACCAATATGATTCTTACAAGATATGTCATGTCAGGTACCACTGGGAAAGTTATAATTTGCTAAGTATGCTAATACTGTTTGTTTGTATGTATATATCATCTTTGTACTGTAAATTATGTATATGTGTGATATATCTATACCCAAAAACTAGTGTTGTGCTACTGGGTTTCAGTTCAACCAGATTCCAGGCATAGTAGTGCCAGCATTGATGATTCATGGAGGGCCATCAATCCCCTTTTATGGGTCGCAACACAGTTGGCAGAGTGTCACAACCCTGCAGAACACACCAGCCCACCCCCCAGGTCAAATCCAGCCATCTCCCTGGCTCTCCACAACACACTTACTGCTCTGTGATGACACACTAATGTACTGCAACACAGTGGTTGAGAACCGCTGACCTGTACAATGAGCCCAGGGAGATAATTCTACTTCTGGAACATGTTTCAGTGACTTCTCTAAGGATCTACTTTCCAAAGGTACCTAGATTTAGCATACAGTTCCCTAGCACAAATCCATGTACACCAGGAGTTAACTGTAATTGACTGGCACAATGCTCAATACAATTTACAAAATATTACCTGACCTACCCATCTCTCTAATATCTTGGGACTGATATTGCTACAACTACACTGCATACTAAACTCACCAGTCAGCTGTGGGCAGTAACATGTTCCCTAACTCACCACCTCATAATCATGTTTGAACAGGATAGTATTTTGTAAAATGGCCAAGTCTGTAGTGGCTAAAACCATAGATAATCAGGCCTACAAGATTTTTAGATGTAGTTTTGGGTGTTGGAGGGAGTTTAAAAGATAGAACTGAAAGCTAAAATAAATTTGCGAAGAATTATCTGTCAGCAAAGTAACAAAGATGATCTAACAACAGACCCAGATCACATCTATTTGCTGAAGTATAGTGGACGACTGTCACGGACCCAGAATACAACCTAAAGGGTGAAACAATGAGACGGCTCAAGGTATAGGTGATTCTACTACTATTGCAGTTGTTAACATACTAGTGGGAGATCTCCAAAATTTGAGCAATCAGAGATGCCCCAATATCAAGATTTTGTGAACAGGGATTCAGTTAACTGAAATTAAGTTGTGATCACCTTTGTTCTGCAGCCACAGATGCAGTCTGTTTAAATGACAGTAAAAACTGAGTCATAAAGACAACCTTAAAAGGCTTACCTTACTGTAAGTCAGAAAAGTACTTGTATAAAAATAACATTGTGAATTTTCTTACTGATTCTGTTAATTTCAGCTGCTCTGAACTTCCAGATTACAAGTCACAAGATTGTTTCCTATGTGCCAACACTGCAAATTCCATCTGGGCATTTAACATCAACCTAAGCTGTTCTGAGAATGATCTGTTCTACAAAAGGGTGAGCTGGGACATCTACTATTATGCATGAAAAAATGGATTTTGGCTAAAAGGAGAGTACTCGACTGTCTCTGGATTAAATTATACCTTTCTACAAATGAGGAGGGATTCCAGTTTTTCAGCATGGGAGTGCATTGCCATGTCTTCATCATGCCTCTGAACAACATTTACATGAGCACAAAAAGTTCTGGTGCAAATCCATATAAAACAGGAACTCCTACCCACCCACCCCTCTCGGCTCAGTCTCCAGATCCATATGGAAGATCACAAGTTATTGATGTTATCAAAGGAGTATGGCCCAATCTAGCAGCAAATTTAAACTTTAAGCCATTGAGAATTTAAATGCTATAGGATAATTTAGCCCTGCAAACTGGAGACAATGCAGAAACATGAAAGCAATACGTATTCTCTCTGTCTATCACATAAAACCCACAGGAATACGTCTATGTCATTGCAGGAATGTCCACTTACAAAAATGATAGCACTACTTACAAAGGAGGTTTTTATTAATCAATTCAATTTGGCCCCAGAGCAAAAGTAAAACCAGTACAGTGAGAGAGATGTATCCCAGGAAAGAGTAGCAGCGGCAGGCATGCTCCTGGGGTCCGTCTACACTGGAGCCTTACGTTGACTTAAGGAAGATTAAGTTGACCTACACACTGCTGCATCCACATTGGGCTTGTATTAAGTCAACTTAAGCACTTCCTTAGGTCGTCTTAATAACACCACCTCTAAAGGTCGACTTAACACTTAAATCAACTTTATTAAGTCAACTTAAGCCAGTGTGGACAGAGTGCCCTTAAGTTGATCTAACTGATGTTGATCCAGGCTCCCTCCCAGGGTTACCTACAATGCACCACTCCTCTATCGACCAAGCACCTGCCAGTGTGGACACAGGCAGTCAACAGGAGTGTTCAGTGTGGAGCCTCTAAGTTGACTTAACAAGGTCGACTTTAAGTCGACTTAAAGTCGACCTTGTTAAGTTGACTTAACAGAGACTCCAGTGTAGACATACCCCTGGTGAATACAGGGAGGCATTCCACTTACTCTGGTCCTTGCACAGCAGACTTGTTCTCTGCTTTTATCAGCTCTGCATTTTTAACAGGCATGAGTATTCTATTCTTTTCTCTCAGTAAAATGAGTAGATATTACTTCGCCATTCCAAGGTGAATAAACTGTGTTGAAAGTGTCACTTATCTGACTAGAGACAACATTTAGCTAACATGTAAACAATACATTTCTAACTAAAGTTGACAGCAATTGCACCAAAGCTGAATTTGAGCCCATACTAAAAGGTGGTTCTCTCTCTAAATATGTTGATTTTATGGGGAATTGCTTTAATCTTGAGGGGTGTAAGGTTTAGTTGACATGTTTAGCCTATTTCTATCAATCTATCAACTATCCACTTACCTAAAATTTATCTAGTTGATAAAATGTATTTATCCATCAAATCCACCCAACACCAGTTGGCCAGTACCTAGTCACTATGCTGAACAGCTGCAAAGGTTCTGTGTTATGCGTGGTGACTTTCCAGCTTGGGTTTGAATTATCAAACAAGCCACAGAAAACAAAATGTTAGGAAAAAAACTAAGCAATTTCCAGGGTCTCCCTGAGAATCATCAAAATTGCTGTGATAAAGATAAGGGGAATAAAAGTTCTAAATAGTCTAGGAA
>ML685876.1:5082628-5128048 GCA_007922175.1 Pelusios castaneus
TGCTGTGATAAAGATAAGGGGAATAAAAGTTCTAAATAGTCTAGGAAATGGAAAGGCACACTTATATCAGTTCAGGCCAAAAAGAAGCCATTAATGCCACCAATACCCATACAACTCTACTATTGTCTGTCTAGGTTTGTACTCTGTAATATTTTTCCTCAAAATACTCATCTCCCTCTATACAAACCTATTGTTATTGCAATGTATGTTCACAGTTGCGACTTCTATTGCTGCCCACGCTAGTTGATTCCAGACATTAATTATCTTTCTGGTCATACAACTCATATAGAGAAAAGCATGTATGCTAATGGGATCTGTCGACTGGCATGTCTAAACTGGCAAATCCATTACAGATCCAAGCAGCCCAACACATTCTATATCAAATGTGAGTCTGAAAAAGATGAACCCGCATGAGTGTAAAAGAAAAAAAATTAATGGCAGAGAGGTGAAAAAATATTTCATAGAAACTTAATAATGACTCTAACCCTAAACTTCCTTCCTTCTTTTGTATTTTCTTTGGCCCTCAGGCTTATTTTAATTATTGCAAACTTAACTCAATGCGCCAGATTCTCAGCTGCTTTAAGCTGGTGTAGTTCCATCTGAGGTCAATGGAACCAATGATTTCTACCAGCTGAGAACTTGGCTCAGTGCTGTCATTAGGGATACGTTGGCTATAATTTACAAATGGCTATCCCAGTAGGATGAAGTGGGCAAATAGCTCACACTTATTTAGTTGCCAGGGGTGGTGCCTCATTGAGAAAACAGGAAAATCCTGAATCCTTATTTTCTATAAATTTGGATTTTAAGACCTGTAGTGGTAGCAGCGTAGAAATGAAATGTCAACATCTGAGAGAGATTGTCTGTTGACACACACTGGCATAAGTTTGCTCTTTTCTTTCCCCCCACAAACACTGGTGGTAATTCAAATTATTTTTTCCATGCAGATTTTAGTGTAAAAGGGAATGAGAAGTTTTTATTTTACCTCAAACTCTACATAAAGCAGAGGAAATCCAGTGACAAGATGCATGTCAGGAGGCATTCACCTTTCAAAGCTAGACCCAAATTTTAGTTGAAACAAGATCTGAAGGAGTAACTTGCAGGGAGCAGCATGCAAACACCACTACTTTCAACGTGACAGTACATTCTGTGTTGGCTACATATTCCAGCATGCATGGTCATGCTGGGAATTACATCCTGGAATGTTTAGTCCTTGTCATTCATAATTTCACTTTAAATTTGAACACAACATGGCTCTCTCTGGGCTACATTTAATCCCTGGACTTTCTGGCTATCCCCTGTGTAGAATACTTCTCCGGATTCATATGATTCTCAGGCAACACCGACGCCACACTTGGACTCAGTGAGCTACTGATAAAGGGCCAGCAGCAAGAAAGAACTCCAGGCGCCACATTCAGTGATCCCCATGCTCTGCATTGAGATTGCTGGGACATCATGGCTAGAAAAAAAACAGAGCAAGAAAGAGAAACAAAGGGCCAAGAGGCTGATTTTTGCAACATGAAAGAGCAATGTTCCCCAGAGTGGCTAATGGTGCAGCTTGCTTCAGTGACTTGAAGGCCCAACATGAGACAAGGTATAGGGGGCCTGATTTTTCAGAAGTGCATGCACCTCATTTTCTGAAAATTAAGCCTCTTTAAAGTGTCTCATGCTGGGCAACTGCAAATTGAGGATCCCAAAACTATTAGCTGCATTTGAAAGTCTTGGCCTGTGTGTCTCAGTCCTTCCCTATAAAGAATTTGTTACCAACTTCTCTAAAACAAACATAATAAAAGGTGCCCATTGACCAGTTATTCCCACATTTTCTACTTTGCTAATCTCTTCTAATGAAATTAAGACTAATGAAAATTGTGATGTTCCAAAGAGGGCTGGGATATCAAGATGGGAAATAAGGTTACAGCTATGTGTAATATACAGGTTGCAGGCCAGTAGATCTGCTCTACTGTGCATGACTATGTCACCTGTCAGTGGCTGGCCATCTCAAAATACAAGCACTTTTACTATTATAGGCTATGTCTACACTTGGCCAAATAAGTCGACTTTGCTAAGTCGATTTAACATAGTCTAAGTTGACTTCTAAGGGCTAGGTGGACCTGGGACTGGTCCACGGTGGCAGTGGGGGCACCCCTTGCCAAGTGCCGGGGTTCAGCATTTGCCCCATTGTACATGGGTACAATGGGGGCTGAGCAGGACAGGGACACTGGCAGGGCATAGGAGCAGGGTGGGCAGGGATCTGTCCTGCCCTGTGGGGGAGCATGCCAGGCTCTGCCTGTGCCAGCCACCCTGGCAGGGAGGGCAGTGGGGGAGCCCCAGAGCCCTTTAAGTTGACTTAAAGTCAATTTAGGGCTAATCTGCATCTACACTGGCTAAGTCAACTTAATAAAGTCTTATCCAGTAAAGTCGACTTTATACTAGGTTTTATAAAGTCGACTTTAATTTTCCTTAAGTCGACTTAAGCTGCTGCTTAAATCAACTTAATGAAAATGTAGTGTAGACATAGATTAAATTAAGTCAATTTAAGCAATCTTAAATTGACTTAATTTGAAAGTGTAGACGCACCCATAGACTCTTAAGGTCAGAAGGGACCAATATGGTAATCTAGTCTGACCTCCTGAACAATGCAGACCGTAGAACCTCTCTCACTACTGCAGTAAACCTCAAACCTATGAGTAAGTTATTAAGTCCTTCAATCATGATTTAAAGACTTTAAAGTACAGTGAAGCCACCAGCAATTGAGTCATGCCCCATGCTACAGAGGAAGGCGAAACCTCCCATCCGTGCCCACGCCCCCAGCCTTTGCCAATCTGCCTTGGGGGGGGGGGGAAATTCCTTTCCAACCCTAATATGTCGATCACTTAAACCCTGGGCATGTGGGCAAGACTCATCAGTCAGACACCCAAGAAAGAATTCTCTGTAATAACTCAGAACCCACTTCATCAATCGTCAGCATATCTACCATCAGGAGCCAAAGATCAGTTAATTGTCAAACTTGGCTGTCCCATTATACTATCCCCTCCATGAATTTATCAAGCTCAGTTTTGAAACCAGCTCAGTTTTTTTGCCCCCACTTCTCCTTTTGGAATGCTATGCTGGAATTTCATTCCTCTGATGGATAGAGCCTTCTTTTGGTTAAGCTAAATAAGCCAAACCATTTGAATCTCCTCTAATAAGGCAGGTTTTTAATTCCTCAGATCATCTTAGTAGCCCTTCTCTGCATCTGTTCCAGTTTGAATTCGTCTTTCTTAAACATATGGTTCTAGAACTGCACACAATATCCCAGATGAGGGCTCACCAATGCGTTGTATAATGGTACTAACACCTCCCTATCTCTAGTGGAAATACCTCTGCTGATACGTCCAAGGACTGCATTAGCTTTTTTTACAGCCACATCACTTTGGCTGCTCACAGTCAACCTGTGATCAACCACTATACCCAGGTCCTTCTCGTTCTCATAGACTCATAGACCTTAAGGTCAGAAGGGACCAGTACGATCATCTAGTCTGACCTCCTGCAAAATGCAGGCCTCAAGACCCCACCCACCCACTCCCGCAATAGGCCACCAACCTATGACTGAGTTATTTACCTCCTTAAATCATGATTTAAGGACTTTAAGATACAGAGACTTCACCGGTAAGTGAACCATGCCCTGTGCTACAGAGGAAGGCGAAAAACCCCCAGAGCCCAGGCCAATCAACCCTGGGGGGAAATTCCTTCCCGACCCCAAATATGGCAATCAGTTAAACCCTGAGCACGTGGGCAAGTCTCAACAGCCAGTTATCCAAGAAACAATTCTCTCTAATAACTCAGCACCCACCCCACGTACTCTCCCCTCTTAGGCCACTTGTAAATCCACCACATGTAGCCAAATATCAGTCAATTTCCAAAATAGGCTAATCATACCATCCCCTCCATAAATTTATCAAGCTCAGATTTGAAAGCAGTTATGGTTTTTGCCCCCACACCTCCCCTTGGAAGGTTATTCCAGAACTTTACACCTCTAATGGTTAGAAACCTGCATCTAATTTCAAACCTAAATTTCTTGATGGACAGTTTATAACCATTTGTTCTGGTGTCCACATTGGTGCTGTACTCAAATAATTCCTCTCCCTCCCTGATGTTAATCCCTCTGATGTATTTATAGAGAGCAATCATATCCCCCCTCAGCCTTCTTTTGGTTAAGCTAAACAAGCCAAGCTTCTTGAGTCTCCACTCATAGGGCAGATTTTCCACTCCACAGACCAGCCTTGTAGCCCTTCTCTGCACCTGTTCCAATTTGAATTCATCCTTTTTAAACATCAGGGACCAGAACTGCACACAATATTCCAGATGGGGTCTCACCAGTGCCTTGTACAGAGGCACTAACACCTCCCTGTCTCTACTTGAAATACCTCTCCTGATACATCCTAGAACCGCATTATCCTTTTTCACGGCCACATCACATTGGCGGCTCATAGTCATTCTATGGTCAACCATTACTCCCAGATCCTTCTCCTCCTCAGTCCGTTCCAACTGATGCAACCCCAACTTATAGGAAAAATGCTTGTTGTTTGTTCCTAAATGCATGACCTTGCACTTCCCAGTATTAAATTTCATCCTGTTCCTGATACTCCAGTTTACAAGGACATCCAGATCTTTTTGTATGGTATCCCGATCCTTCTCCGTGTCAGCAATACCTCCCAACTTGGTGTCATCCGCAAACTTTATTAGCACATTCCTGCTTTTTGTGCCAAGGTCAGTAACAAAAAGGTTGAACAAGATTGGTCCCAAGACAGATCCCTGAGGGACTCCACTGGTAACCTCCCTCCAGCTTGACAGTTCACCCTTCAGTATGACCCGCTGTAGTCTCCCTTTTAACCAGTTCCTTATCCACCTTACTATATTCATATTAAGCCCTATCTTCTGTAACTTAACTAATAACTCTCTATGTGGAACAAAATCAAATGCCTTGCTGAAATCTAAGTAAATTAGGTCCACCGCATTCCCTTTATCTAAAAAAATCTGTTATCCTTTCAAAAAAGGAGATCAAGTTGGTCTGGCACGATCTCTCTTTTACTTCCAACTGAGGTATCCCAAGCTTATAAGAACGGTCTTGTTATTAGTCTCTGAATGCATGACCTTGTACTTTTAAGTTTCATCCTATTTCTATTACTCCAGTTTACAATATCATCCAGATATTTCTGTATGATATCCTCCTGATCCTTCTCTGTATTGGCAGCACCTCTTAACTTGGTGTCATCCGCAAATTTTATTAGCACACTCCCTGTTTTTGTGCCAAAGTCAGTAATAAAAAGATTAAGTAAAATTGGTCCCTGGACTGATCCCTGAGGAACTCCACTAGTAACCTCCCTCTAGCCTACCAGTTCACCTTTCAGTAGGGCCCTTTGTAGTCTCCCCTTTAACCAATTACTTATCTGTCTTTAGATTTTTCATATCAATCTCCATCTTTCCCAATTTAAGTAATAATTCCCCATGTGGAACCATAGCAAATGCCTTACCAAAATCTAGGCAAATTAGATCCACTGCATTCCCTTTGTCTAAAAAACCCTGTTAGTCTCCCAAAAAAAGGAAACCACATTTGTAAAGCCATATTGTATTTTATCCCAATTACCTTGATGTCTTTAACTACTTTCTCTTTTAAAAAAATTTCCAAGACCATGCGTATTACTGAAGTCAACTAACAAGCTTATAGTTACCTAGATCTCTTTTTTCCCCTTTCTTAACAATAGGAACTATGTTGGCAATTCTCCAGCCATATAGTACAGCCCCTGAGTTTACAGATTCTTTGAAAATCCTTGCTAATGGGCTCACAATTTCATGGGCCAGTTCCTTTAATATTCTTGTATGGAGATTATCTAGTCCCCCTCATTTAGTTCCATTAAGCTGTTCAGGTTTGGCTTCTACCTCAGAAGTGGTAATTTCTACCTCCATATCCTCATTCCCATTAGCCACCTACCACTATCTCCATATTCATCATTAACCTCATAAAAAATAGAGGCAAACTATTTGTTTAGATATTCGGCCATGCCCAGATTGTCCAGCCACCCCATCCTCTGTGATTAGCAGTCCCACTTCTTCTTTCTTTGTTTTCTTCCTATTTATATGGCTATAGAACCTTTTACTATTGGTTTTAATTCCCTTTGTAAGGTCCAACTCTACTTGGCTTTTGGCCTTTCTCATTTTATCTCTACATGTTCTGACCTCTAAGAGGTAGCTTTCCTTGCTGATCCCTCCCATCTTCCACTCCTTATAGGCTTTCTGCTTTCTCTTAATCACCTGTCTGAGATGCTTACTCATCCAGCTTGGTCTACAACCCTTGCCTATGAATTTTTTCTACTTCCTTGGGATGCAGGTTTCAGATAAACAAACAAGGAGTCCTGTGGTACTTTTAAAGGATAACATATTTATTTATCACATTAGCTTTCGTGGAAGAAAATCCCACTTCTTCAGACCCTTTGAAGATGGAGAACTTACAGAATGGGAGGAAATTAAATGCAGAGAAATGTATGGCACAGGATCAAGTCAGTCTTTTACAGCAAATTGGGATTCAAACACTGGGGATATAGAGAAAGGTGAGGTCAAATCATCTGTTGTAATGAGAATAAAATCCATAGACCCTGTTTAACCCTTAGGCAACAGAGTTCAATTTACATATAAATTCCAATTCTGCAGTTTCTCTTTGAAGCTGCAATTTGTTATTCATTTGAGCACATCGATTAACACGTCATCAATGGAGTGAGCAAAGAGATTGAAGTGTTCCCCTATTGGTTTTTGAATGTTGCAATTTCCGATATCAGATTTGTGTCCATTTATTCTTTTGTGTAGAGACTGTCCTGTTTGTCCAATGCAGGGGCGCATTTCCAGCCCATGATGGCATAAATCACATTGGTAGATGAGCAGGGAAATGAGCCCTTGATGGAGCAACTGGCTAGATTAGGTCCTCTGATAGTGCTTTTGTGTAAATATGGGGGCAAAGCTGGCAACATGGTCTGTTGCAGGGATATGTTCCTGCTTTAATGTTTCTGTTGTTTGGTCTGTAGTTGTTGGGGAGTATCTGTTTAAGGTTGGGGGGGCTGTCTGTAAGCGAGGAGAAGTCTGTCTTCCCAGGCTTGAGAGCGTGAGGATCGTCGTGTAGTATAGGTTGTACATCCTTCCTGATGTGCTGTAGAGCTGACTTGGGCTTCAGATTGTTCCTGCAACTTTGACTTGAAATAATACCAAACCTCCTCCACCTTAATTCTTCAGTCCAATCTACCGCCCCAACTAATTCCCTTAATTTTTTAACGTTACAATTCACATCCTGTCCCAGTGCCTAGAGTGAAATCAGATTAGTCAAAAAGAGTTCATACTTTACAATACTCCTCTCTCATCCTTCGGCCCCCTTCCCCATACAAGATTTTTTAAATGAAAAAAATATGAATATCTCCATTCATCTCAGTGTCCTTGAGTAACGCAGAACCACACTGTAAGTGAGAAGACAACTGACTGTCTTGCTGCCAGAAAGCAGTGCAATGTCCAATGGGCAACTGTCATAATTTCTTGTTATCTTCTGCTACTTCCTGCTAAAGAAAACAGCCTGGAACTTAGCAGAGGCCCATAGAGCTAAATGCTCTGGCATATATGTAGCAGAGGCCACCTCTTAAACTCCTGAAAACAAAACAGGGAACACTCTTCCCAAATAAATAATAAATAACCACAATATGTTTGTCATTTAGGACAATCATTGGCAGGAATCTGTCTGTCTGAGCTGTGGATCCAGAGATGTCATTTTTGCCATCTGGTTGTAGTAGAAAATATTCCTGTCACCCTTGAATGGAGTTCTTTTTTTCACCATGTACTAAAATATAATTTTCCACTGGGTCCTCTTTTTAACATTAAATTGCTCTGCAGTCACTGGAACCCTCATGTTGATAAAGTGACAATAGCCCAACTGGATGCATTGGTTTTAAAATCAAATTGGATGTTCAGTATGGAGAACAAAGGTGCTTCATTTTGGACAGATGGAATGTGATTAGTTCCACAAATATAATGTTATAAGCTTTTAGGCCCATGAGGGGATGATCTGCATTTTAATGTTTCCTTCAACAGGTCTATCATAGTGTTAGATATTTGTACTGTGTTTTATTTATAACAATCCAATCAAAGAAGGCAGGGGTGAAGGGAGACTCTGTAAACATAGTTAAATTGTAGCTAATATTTTGGAAACAAAAAGGGGCATATTGAAATTTCCCCAGAGGATTATGCAGTCATGTTACTTGAGCTAATGAACTGCATTGACATGCCATGTGCATTAAGAAAGCTCTTTTGAAACTAAAATTCATATTAAAATCATTATATTAGTCTTAATACGTTGTCTAGGCAGCAAAAAAAACCCCAACCACCACATTTTCTACCTAAGTGGATAAAACTCTGTTGTATTTATCAAGGCAATGGATAATATAGGATAAAGGTCATAAAATCAGCCTTTTTTTGAATATTGAATATCAAGATGCTCTGCAAATTTTGCAGTAGAACATTTTCTCTGTGATGTACAATTTTATGCAGAATTGAGCAAACATGTAATTCTCAAAGCTGAAGGAGCAGCCCACAGCTATTCATGACTGAGGGACTAAGAGCTCAATAAAGTGAGGTAAAATTCCTATCTAGCATCCCTGGACTGACACTGATGATAGGGGTTGATTGTTCTTTCCCGAAGAGACCTATTGCTGATATGTCTGCAGTTTCAGGTAGCTCTTTGTTTGCTTTCATTAATGTCAAAACTTTGCTTTTAGAAAGCTAAAACCTCTGTGCAAGGGACTGAAGTTAGCTATGTTGTCATGTGTGAGTAACCTAAACACGTAAATAAGTGTGACGCTTGTTTGAAAACACGGAAGATGCAAAATGATTAATTTCAGAAAAGATATATTCCTACCTTTTTACATTCATATTAGGTAATGCTAAGCAAAGACCACAAAACATTTACCATGTGTGTTCACTTATGTTTAAACAGAAATTCACTTCACATGGGCTTGTGTCCCATTTATGCAGGGCCGTCCTTATGGGGGTGAACGGGGCGATCGCCCTGAGCCCCGTGGTTACATGGGCCCTGCTACCCCACCACTGCCGCGCTTTGGCCTGTCCGTTCCCCACTGCCAAAGGCAGCATTGCAGGGCGGAGTACGCAGCCCAGCATCTGGGTTGGCCCTCCCTGCCCCCAGGGCGGAGAAGGCAGTCCCAGGGGTGGGGCAGGGAAGCAAAGCCTGGCCTCTGGGCCAGCCTGCCCTGCCCCCAGGGGTGGAGTAGCTGGCTCAGGGGAGGGGTGACTATGCAGGGCCCAGCCTCTCTGGGCCAGCCTGCCCACTCCCCACCACCACCCAAGTGTGAGGGATTGGGGGGGGGGCCTCACACAGGCCAATAAGCCCTGGGCCCTGCCCCCCCTTAGGGGCGGCCCTGCTTTTATGTTTACTTTTCAGAGATGTTTGAATGAATGAGTTTTGCTAATAAAAACATTTAAAGCCACATATACAAGCAGAATACCTGGGGAGTGTGAATTTTAAAATTGCAGGTACCAACTGTGATCTCCTTTTAATCAGATACCATCTTATTTCCCTCCACTCCATGATGCTGGTAAAAATAAGGTGTTAAACTACTGTAAGCATATGCTAATGTCTTCCATATAATTCCTTTCATCAGTAGTCTCAACTGACCTTTAAGAAATTAAGGAAACTAGGAGGGTGGTGAAGCATTGGAATGGGCTATGTAGGGAGGTGGTAGAATCTTCATCTTTGGAGATTTTTAAGGCTCGGTTAGACAAAACTCTGGCTGGGATAATTTAGGGGGAGTGGTCCTGCTTTTTAGCAGGGGGTTGGACTAGATGACCTCGTGAGGTCCCTTCCAACCCTATTATTCTATGATTCTATGATTCTATGAAATGTCACCTCTAAATTTCTGGTTTGGGCCAAAGCAGAAATATTAAATAATTATAACACTGCAGTGTTATATCCCGTCCCATCATGGTTTGAAATAACTGGCTTATGGTTATGGAATAACTGGCCATAGAAAATCATCAACCTTTAGCCATTCACCCCATCTAATCACAAGAGCAGAGTTATAAAATTATGTAAGCAGCTTCCAATTCTCATTCCAGTTATGCCATTAGGACTTAAGCAGGCACACTGGATCCTATTATTCTAAGATACATGCACCAACCTTCTGGACAAAGTAACATCATTCATGCGTCTGTCATCTGACACTAGTGTCAACAGCCCTGTGGGAGATAGTGAATTGCCTAACGGTCACCCTTGAAAGTTTATTAACAAGAGAGGATAGGATTTTCAGTCAATTCAAATGTAAGAAACCAAGTTAGACATAGTTACAAGCAAGCAACTGTGAAAGCACACATCTAAAAGTCTAAAAACTTAATCTAGCAAGGTACAGGCTTTGTTCAAAATGGCTTTTCTCACCTATAGCATTCTAGGGCGATAGTGGCTAATAACCACACATCATCAGCATCTCCTCCAAAAGTCTCAGTGTGCTGAGTCCTTTGTCTTCTTAGCTGAAAGAAATAACTTGGGTGGGGGGGAGTTCTGTTCCTTTCTTTTGTAGTCCAGTGACCCTTTGAAATAGATTCTTCTGGAGGATACCCTCAAAGTAAAGATTATTCAAGCTGTGAGGAAGACAACATGTAGTCTAGTGGTGAAGGAAGCATTGTGCACTTTCTTCCCAGGTGGTGGTTGATTAAAATGAACATTGTTTTGTTTCCTACAATCTCCACCCGCTTGTTAGTTTATTAGCCCTGTTTACTGCTCCTCTGTAAATTGAGGTTAAACTCACAATTATTTGTTTAGGATAGACCAGTGGTTCCCATCCTGTGGTCTGTGGACCATTGGTGGTCCACAAGAGTTCTTCAGGTGGTCCATGGAGGGGAGATAATGTAATAATAATATAATCCCATATACCTCTTGTGTATCACATTTGATGTTACATTATTATTAGCAATGTAATTTGCTTCACAAACATCCTTGTGTAATAGCTGCATTTTTAATACCCCTGACTCCTGTCAGCCATAGGCTATGTTAAAAATATTTAAAATGGCTTGCTTACATGGTGGTCCACAAAAGCTTTTGATGGTCCACATAAAGGAAAAAGTTGGGAACTGCTGGGATAGACCTGTTTAACAATTCTCCCCTAACACACCTGGTTTAAATACACGTGAGTGATCATTACTCCATGTATGCCTAACTCATACTACATACTGTGTGCATACATTGTACAAGAGCATTAATGAGTAGTGAGATATTAGTTTTGAAATGATATCTCACAAGGCATATTTTGAGTTATGTCCCAACATGTGAGATCAGCTCTGGGGGCTCTACCCCACAGTGATAGATAAATAACAGGTGATGCGAATCACTGGTCTGACAGGACGTGAGTTCATTGATCTGAAAAGCACAGTGTACTGTTCATTTATTTTCAAAGGCTTTTGCTGTTATAGAATGGGAAGAACCCTTTGGTGAGAGAATTATATTAAGTTCTTTAATTAAGTTTGTATTTGAAGCCTTTAATTGAAGTGGGATCATTTTTTTAAGTTATTTAAAGTTTTGTTTTTGTACATTTACTTAGTGATGATAGAAAAGTGTATTTTAAAAGTCTAAAAAAATAAACATATAAATTAAATAATAAATTATATAGCCCAGATGTTGTCATTAATTGTAATTTTTAGGTCGCTAAAAAGCATTCTACCTAGTGTTTAAGTAGCTTTAGATCTACTGAAGACAAAAGTAGGAATTTACTTTTCTTTTAAGAAAATATCATATACAATATAGTTACTTACTACAATCCACTGTAAATTACATCTTCGGCATCATATGTCAGTTTATGGAAGCACATTGGTTCACAAAGCATATTGGTAGAGCTAAGGCAAAATTAGTGCAATATTTTATTTAAAAGCTGACATTATAGCATGACTCTACCATATAGAATATCTTGTGTTTGTTTTAATTGACCTCTAATCCATTTTTGCTATTTATTTGTCTTCATTCTGATATTGGTGAGAGCACAATCAAATATTGACATGTTTGTGTGGGTGTGTGTGTTGCAAGATAATTTGGGATGGGGGAAAACATAGGAAACTAGATGTTAAGAATAGGGACTTACTCAGGGAGCTCTTAAAACCCATATGAGAACTGTAATATCAACTGAAATGTATGACAGCAAACAGCACTTACAGGAAACAAATCAAAAACACAGGTTATTCCTTGAAGGCTAGTGTCACGTAAAGTGTGAAAAATTTCCTGTCACTGCAAAATTGTTGAGTTTCTTCATTTATTTTAAAACCCCAATTGGTGAAAAAACAAACATTGAATAACTTAGGAGCTCTTTTATTCTGCAGCATTATTCTTATTTTCCCATTGCTCATCCCTCCAGAGGAAAAAACTACACAAATATAGTGCCCTGAAAGAATGAGGCAGCATTTTCACTATTCATGTTTAGTTATTTAGAGCCCAGTATCTCCCAGTATGCTTGACACAACTTCTGTGTGGGAGTTTGAGTCGTAGAGTCATAGATGATTAGGGTTGGAAGGGACTTCAGGAGGTCATCTAGGCCAACCCACTGCTCAAAGCAGGCTCAACCCCAACTAAATTATCCTAGCCAGGGCTTTATCAAGCTGGCCCTTAAAAACCTCTGGGATGGAGATTCCACCGCCTTCCTCCGTTATCCATTCTAGTACTTCACTACCCTCCTAGCAAAAAAAATTTTCCTAATGTACAACCTAGACTTCCCCCACTGGAACTGGAGAACACCGGTCATTGTTCTGTCATCTGCAACCCCGGAGAACAATCTAGCTCTATCCTTCCTGGAGTCCCCTTTCAGGTAGTTGAAGGCCGCTATCAAAGCCCCCCTCACTCTTCTCTTTGCAGACCAAGTAAGCCAAGCTCCCACAACCTATCCTCATAAGTAATGTGCTCCAGCCCTCTAATCATTTTTGTTGTCCTCCGCTGGACTCTCTCAAATTTGTTCCTATAGTGGGGGCCCAAATCTAGACCCAATACTCTATCTCTGGCCTTATCAATCCCAAATAAAGGGGAATAATGACTTCCCTTGATCTGTAGTTCGTATTTCTATTGCAGTCCAATATCCTGTTAGCTTTTTTTGACAATAAAGGCACATTCTTGACTCATATCCAGCTTCTCATTTACTGTAACCCCCAGGTCCCTTTTCTGCAGAACTGCTCCTAGCCAATCGGTCCCTAGTCTGTAGTAGTGCATGGGATTCTTCCATCCTATGTGCAGGACTCTTTACTTGTTTTGTTGGAGACGAAATTTAAAATGGGGGAGTGGGGTGTAGTTCCATACTGAACTCTTATAAGAGCTACTTATTGTGGCTCCTGTCTGGTAGACCAGCAATACAATTCTAAGATGTTTGAAACAGATCCAAAGCTGTTTAAGGAAGCTGGAGTCTTTTCATTGACTACAATAGCCTTTATATTATGCTGTAAAAGAGGGAACAAGATACATGGATGAAAGAGTAGGTGGGAGACAGTTGAGCTTTTTGGCATGATTAGAGGAACTTTTCTCTTTACTAGGAAAATGGATGTGATATTAAGGATTCATCTACACAGGAATAAAGACCTGGCCTGGATCAGCTGACTTAGGCTTGCAAGGCTTAATAATAGGGCTAAAAATGAAATTTAGACTTGAAATTAGACGCAGGTTTCCAACCATCAGAGAAGTGAAGTTCTGGAATAGCCTTCCAAGGCAAGCTGTGGGGACAAAAAAAACCTAGCTGGCTTCCATACTAAGCTTGATAAATTTATGGAGGGGGGTGGTATGATGGGACAGTTTGGCAATTGACCAATCTTTGTTGGTGGATATGTCAATGGCGTGAGATGGGAGGTTAGATGGGGTGGGTTCTGAGTTATTACAGAAAATTCTTTTTTGGGTGTCTGGCTGGTGTCTATCCCACAGGCTCAGGGTTTAATTGATTGCCATATTGGGGTCGGGAAGGACTTTCCCCCCAGGGCAGATTGGCAAAGGCCATGTGGGGGAAGGGTTGCCTTCCTCTGTGGCTTGGGGCATGGCTCACTTGCTGGTGGATTCCCTATACCTTAAAATCTTTAAACCATGATTTGAGGACTTTAATAACTCATTCATAGGTTAGAGGTTTATTACAGGAGTGGGTGAGTGAGGTTCTAAGTGACCTGTATTGTGCAGGAGGTCAGACTAGATGATCATATTAGTCCCTTCTGACCTTAGAGTCTATGATTCTAAAAAAATGTTATGTAGACATTCGGGCTCAGGCAGGAGTCTGGGCTCTGTGACCCTCCCCCTCATGGGGTCCCCTGAATGACTACACAGCAATTTTACAGCCCTGCAGCCCAAGCCCAAGTCAACTGACCTGGGCCACTCACAGATGTTTAATTGCTGGGTAGACATACCCTCTGAAAAGCCAGTTCTGAAAAGTGATTAGGGCAAGTAATGGTAGGATAAACGTTGTACAGATAAGTGCGCTCTCTGCCCAGGAAAGATACAAATGCAACTCTAGAAGTTACTGTAAGTGACTCTTTCCATCTGACTGCAGTAAAAGTCCAGTCGGCTTCTCAAGCAAATGTTTCGGCACATGCACATTCCTCCTCGTCCTCCCTCCCATTTAAAATGCAGCACAAAATCCCTGGGTTTAATGACTTTTTTATCTTTGCCAAGTGACACAGCAACGCCCTTTACTTTTTAGCTAAGATCCCTAGTCACATAGCAGTGGAGCTGCAGAGAAATCTTCATTTCATTTCTCCATGTTAGCAATCTTTTTTTAAGGATGAATAGGAGAAACAAATTAGTACTACTGCTTTTTGCACGGCTTTTGCATTTAAACCCTGTTCCCTGCTGTTCCCTCCAGGCTCCTCTGTTGAAATATATTCAGACATGAAATGATAAAAATTTGCATTAACAATTTTAGTGGGAGATAATGCTGTTTATGAAATCTCCTGGCTCCTGCCTTTCTGTTTGAGAAATTCATTCTTGTGAGTGGCATTGTCTTCACTTGCGGCCCAATTATTTCATTCTGTTTAAAAACAATCAGAATGGAAGTTTGGAAACAAACTGAAAAAAATCTAACTGCATTCTTTCTTCTGTGCAAAAAAAAAAAAGTAACAGTCTCATTGTGATACTAAATAAATGAAATCTGTCTAGTACATTTTGATCAACTACCTTTGAAATCTTTGGTATTAATCACATTTTACTGCACCAGTTCTGTTGTAAACAGCATGTAAACACTGAAGCAACCTTGCTCAATATTGTCAATCTTAATCCTCCTGTATAGTTGACAGAAAGACTCCCAGCTGCACGCTGGCAAACTTTACCAAATGTAGTATTTTATCTAACTGCTATTCAGTTGTCATCCCATTTTCTAGTCATTTATCTCCCACAGTTGCAGGCTGACAAAGTATCTGTGTGTGAAAAGAAGAGACATCTCTTTCCTTTTAACCAGTTCCTAAGGCTTCAAGTTTTCTTGTAGCACTGTGGCTCTCAACCTGTGGTCCGTGGACCACTGGTAGTCTGCAAGAGTACTGCAGGTGGTCCATGGTGTGGGGGGGCAGGTAATGTAATAATATAATCCCGTGTACCTCTTATGTATCACAATTGATGTTACCTTATTATTTGCAATGTTTGCTTCACAAACATCTTTGTGTAATAGCTGTGTTTTAAATATCCCTTGATATACAAGTTTTACTCCCTTCAGCAATAGGCTATGTTAAAAAATGTTTAAAACGGCTTGCTTATGTTGTGGTCCACAAAAGCTTTCGATGATGATGTAGTGGACACATAAAGGAAAAAATTAGGAACCGCAGTTGTAGCATCAATGCACCATTTCTCTCTGACTAATTCACAGTATGATGCCATTCCCATTCCAAAATCTGTGATGCCATAATCTCATTCATAGGGAAAATGTCAGGAATTGTGACCCCCAACAATGGAATTTGGCAGGATGAGGCCTCTGATTAGTGAGAAAATGGTGGCTTCTTTTGAAACATGGAATACATGATGGTAGACTTGGAATTTTTTTAGGTTAACTTAAACTTCTCAACCACTGTGTCACAACACAAAAGTGTGTCACAGCACAGTGCTGTGTGTGTTATGTGAAATCAGCCTGCTGCCAACAGCCCCAGGAGAGCTGTGGCATTAGGCTGATTTTACACTGCTGACCCTTTAAGTACTGAAGCGGCTCTCTGCAAGAGTTGTTTGCAGAATCAGCTGTTTCATGGCCTCAGAGTCTGCTAGTCAAACCTCTGACTGCTGAAAAATCCCTTTTACAGGGAGATTTCTTCGGCAGTGGGGGAAAAACAGTGGTGTAGTGTGTCACACACAGCTGGAAGCCCTCCCAGCTGTGTCATGACAGTGAAGGGGTTGAGAGCCCCTGAACGAAAGGGTAGTACTGATTTTATAAAGCATAGATGAGGGGGAAATTGTGCTATACACCCCATTTGTACAAAGCCTGGAATCTTACTCAGAACAGCTGCAAACCCACTTCACAGCTGCTACTAGAGCCTTGACAGTGAGACCTCTGACTATGATTCTGCTCTGCTCACCTTCTGCCCATGTTCTTGTGGAGAGAGCCAATATGGTGCACTGAGGCAACACATGCAAGTGTGTGCTTGTGCTGTCTCCCTGAAGGCTGCCCCCCACATAGCAGAGCTGTGGTGATCCTACTATGGTTTGGGTTTTGAACACTCAGATAAGATGGAGGGTGTGGGGACAGGATTTCCCCCCCAGCACACTGAATCTGTGAGACTGAAAGCATGTCCTGATTTCTCCGAACACCCACAACTCCATCTCAATAACTCAACATTGTGGGAAAGCTAGCCATGAGTGTGTTGTGTTGCTCCCTCTTCAGTGTGATTTGAATTTTCAAGGGCCAGATTCTCGGCTGCTGCAAATCCAATGTCTTCAGCGGTGCCACATTAATTTCCTAGGGGGGGGTCTCACTCTCAAGAAGCACAAAGGAAAATTAAATTGAAAATAATTAGCCTAAACAACTATTTGTTTTTACTCTTTTAAGAAATCTTGTCAGAGTCCAGATAGCCACTATTTTCTCCTATTGTTAACTTCATTGTGATTAAATGAAAGCTAGGTAGATAGAGACTGCTGCAGGAACCAGAGAATATTAGTTTATGTAACCCCCTTTTTTTTTTAGCATGATATCAAAGTTGTTTCTTATCATCTTTCAGGTACATTGTGCTCCGGAATAAATTAAGCCATCTACTCAACAAAGAGGAACCAATTTTTCTGCTGCTAATTTTTGATCTCTCTAGTCTCGCTCTATTATTAGGGAAAATAACAAGCTTAGAAGAAGCAGGCAGAGAACTTTCAGCGCTGCATTTCACATGAATGTTATTAGCTTGCACAGTCCAAGTGGCCCATCTATTGGTATCTTTATGACATAGCAAGAGACAATGTCAAAAGTACAATGATGTTTTCTTTACATAATTACGTGCTGACGTTGGCAAATGGAGTGACAGCTGTACCCTTTTAGGGCTAGATTGTGCAGAAATCAAAGTCATGTAAATAATTCCCCTAGGTTTTTTTTTTTCTTTTTTTCTTTTTTTTTTACTGTGTGTCTCTTCTGTGCCATATCCAGGCTGGCAAGTCTGATGACTAGAAGGCAGCCCTAGGCCTGTATGATGATGAGGATGTTTGGGACTAGCAGGTAAGCAGTACTTGAGATTGCAGCTGCAGATGGTCTCCATTTGCTGACTCCTTCTCCAACATATCTGCCTGTGATTCTATAACCACGCTCCCTGATTTTTTTCCCATTTTGGTAAATGTAAATGTTAATAAACATCACACAACTCCCTGTCCTCCAAAATTTGCAGGTGGGTTTGGGAAAGCGGGAAATTAACTTTTTTATGAAATTCAGTGAGAAAACACACAAAAAATCACACAGGGCTCCATGCTGGGTCCCTTGTCATTTGCCCTCCAAACCTCCCCCTTTGAGTCTATGTTCTGTTTGGCTTTGTAGTGTTAGAAGAAGTGTCATACAGGCCTTTCTACACATTATTTGTATTGTATCAAAAGACTGCCATGGAATGCAGCTCAGAATGGAGCACTGTGCAACATGAGCTATGTGGATCTGGGAGGAGCCAGGTGCAGCGTACATCAGTGGTTCCCAGCCTGTGGTCTGAGAGCCAAAAGTGGCCCACGGCTTCCCTCCTGCTGGCTGCAGAAGGAAGCCGCTCCCTAAGGACCCAGGCAGATCATGTTTTTGCAGGACTAAAAGACAAGCTTCAGGCTTCTTGCTGCAGCCAAAGGGATGGGAAATCAGTGCTCCCCTCCCCGTCTGTAGCAGGGTGCACATCAAAGTGCTCCCCTTAGGTCCAAAGGCACTGGGATCTCTGCTGGAGCCACAGAGAGTGGAGCACTGACCTTCCAATTCCGCCCCCCCCCCCCGCCCGGCTTCTGAAGCCACTGCCTAGGGACCCAATAGAGCACACAAGACTACAGGATGTGTGCAGTTTCCCTGTTGCAGCCAGGGAGACAGGAGATAAGTGAGGAAGCAGCTTCCTAACTGAGCTCCTTCCATCTGGCTGCAGGGACAGGGGGCCTGTGGACAGAGACGGATGGCCCTTCAGGGTTGTAAAAATGATATCTGTCGCCCTCGAGCCAAGAAGGTTCGGAACCACTGCTGTACATCAACTAGGTGGCATAGTTATCCACCTAATTAAATGGGTCCCATCATCAAACATTTGGATACCTCATAGACATCAGTGATTTGGAATGGGATTATTTTCATTCGCATTTTAGAAATGGGGAAGCAAAGCACAAAAAAAATCAAGAAGCAGATTTTCTAATGCTCAGCGTTCACCACTGGAGTCAGATTTTCAAAAGTGGTCACTCTATTGTAAGCTGGATTTGAAAATCTGACCTTGAGTGACTTGCCCAAGGCCTTCACAGGCAGTATATGGCAGAGCCAGAAACTGAACCCTGATGTATTAACAATCACCATCACAATAATAATTAAATACCTACCTATTCTACAGCAGTCGTCTACTGAGCACAAGTACTTTGAAATGAGGTAATATTATCCCCCATTTTACTGACGGGGAAAGTGAGACAATCTGACATTTCCAAGGTCCTCCAGTAGGCCAGTGGCACAACCAAGACTAAAACGTAGGTCGCCTGAGCACCAGTCCAGTGTGCTAGCCAATGAACCATGCTGCTTCAACACTACTGCTTCCTTTTGTGTGGAAATGGCCACCACCTTGGCCCACACCAAGACGGACTTAGAAACCTCCAAAGCTGAAAGTGTTAGCTTGAGCTAAAGAACCAGGCTCTGTAGCTAGGGTCGGGAACAGAATTACATCCTCTGTGGATCAGGAATGGGGGGTGGAGGGGAGGAGGGAATATAACACACATTCACTAATGGGTTATATGTATTTTAATGGAGGCCATATCTGAGCCCAAAGCATTTATATTTTATGACACTAAAATGCATATTTTAGGTGTAAAAAATAAATAAAAGCCTGAGCTTGTGGTATTGTGCACTTTCTAAGAGGCACCTGAGAATCAGCCCCTATTAATATAAATTAATGATATACACTACACCTCAACTAACTAGACAAAATATATGGTTATATTTTCTGCTGTGTTTTCAAGACCAGCAAACAAGGCAAATAGAGCATTGGGATAACACTAATGAAAAAGCAAGAACATGGAAAAACATGATGAAGAATAGATTCTTTTTTACCCAGGGAGACATTAAGATTCATGGCACTGAGGGAGTGTTTCGTTCCATTCTATTTGCAAGCAAGCTTAAACGCACAGTTATGAGATTCATTTACTAAAAGAATAATATATATATATTATATATATATTATATTTTAAACTGATGGATTCTCAGGAGATGTCTCTCCGACCTATTACCTCCAAGGCTTCAGTTCTAGATGTCAACCACAGTGACAATTGTTTATGGCTTGCATACTTCCAACTGACATCACACTGAAATGGAGGCAGACATCATTGTCAATTGAGTATGGACCTGATTCTGCAAACACAGCTGGAAGGAGCACTTACATCAGTGAGACAATGCACAGAAGTAACTGTGCCACCATTTGGTAGTAAAGCCCTCCAAGTCAGCAAAGCATGTAAGCACATGGATAACTTTAAACATGAGTAGTCCCATGGAAGACAATGCATGTGGATTCTCTGTATCTTATGTTATGAGGACACGTCCACCGCTGTGCCTCACATTGTCTCTAGGGCCCCCAGGCGGGACCAGGCACACAGTCTCTACCGCGCCCAGGCGGGGCCAGGCACACAGTCTCTAGGGCCCCTGAGGGGTGCTGGGCACACAGGTTTAGGTTGAGAACAGGGTTGGCGGGGGGGTCTGCAGGTCAACTCAGCTCCGCTGCGTCTCAGCCCAGGCCCCCATCCGAGGCTGGTCAGGGCCTGGGGTGGGGTCAGTGGGGTCCTCATCGCAACATGCTGACGCCACCTCCGGGGCCTCAGTTGCTGGTCCTTATCCCCTCATCCGCCTAGGTCGCTGTTTACCCATTCCTGGTGGTTGCTGGGTGTCGTTCCCCTCCTCATCAGGGTAATCCCCAAGGGGTAGGTTGCAGAACCCATTGGTATCATCTAGAGGTGGCAGGTCTGGCAGCTTATCGGGGCTGTCTGCAAACAGCAGCTCCTCCAGGCGGGGCCCACCTGGGATCCCTCCACATCCTCTATGGCTGGCAACTCCTTTAGGATCACAGGATGCGGGAAAAGCCACTGGCCCCTGTGGGTTTGGTGCCGGGTGGCATGTTAGCAGGTCCCTGGCTGCAGGCAGTTCTTCGCCCGGGGCTGGGTCCCACGTTACAAGCAACCCTTTCCCCGGGACCGAGTCCCAGGCCACAGGCAGCCCTTCCCCTGAGGATTCAGAGGGATGTCCTTCCCCTCCCAGAGCTCAGCCTGGACTGAGAAAACGGGCCCTCCTTTTAAACTTCCTGGCCCACCCCTTGACTTCCAGCCTGGTGGGTGGACCGGCTCTGGTCCCGCCCCCTTGGGACTCATTGGTTCTGTCCCCTGTCCCTCAGAGGTGTCCTCCATCCCCTCACTACATCTTAAAGTCTTTAAATCATGATCTGAGGACTTGAATAACTCAGTCATAGGTTAGAGGCTTATTGCAGGAGTGGGTGGGTAAAGTTTTGTGGCCTGCATTGTGCAGGAGGTCAGACTAGATGATCATACTGGTCCCTTCTGACCTTGGAGTCTAGGAGTCTATGTGTAGATCAGGCCCTATGATACCAACATTTTTTCCCCAGTAGCGGATAACTATGGAAAGCTCCAGTGTTTCCTATTGGAAAAAGTATGTGTACATCTATATACATTTTAAAAAGCCACATTACTTAAGAACTACTTCTTAAACTACCTTATTTATGGCTTCAATTTTTCCCTGAACCTACTCATGGAAGCTGTTATTTTCCTGGCAGCATCTAGAGAGTAAGATTAAGAAAGATGGGAAGCAATTCATCTAATGTAGCCAAGGATAAAAGCTAGTAGGTATATTTAGAAAACAGAGGTGAACTATAAAAAAATTAATTTTGTAACAGAGGCCTTAGGCCTGTAAGATATTTAGCTTAGCCAAACAGGATTGCAGGCCTAAAGAAAGACTTGATGTAAGCAACTACGTGACTTCTTTGGCTCGTAAACTGGCACAAGATAGCAATGACCCTATATCACAAGCTGTCATAAGATAGAACGGTGCATTAAATGTGTTAAATTACTGATGTTTAGGAAATATACACTAAAATTTGTCAATTAGAGTATTGGGGGATATTTGCAGACATCGAGTATCAGTAACGTGCTAATCACCAGTTGTTATGGTGACTGAGTTGCATAAATAAGGGGACTAGTAAATTAGCCTATGAAAAATAGAGCACCACAAAAATAGTGGGGTATGGAAGCACAAATAAGGAAACAGACTTGAAACATTCATATATATGTATGAACCCAGTGAGTGTCAATGTAACTCAGTATAAGTAATATCCCAACTTGCACGCCTTTGCAGGTACCAGGATGATGAGCGTTGCTGAGGAGGTGTCGGAGGCAGATGAAAATAATGACTGACACCCTGGCATCCCACAGCAGGAGACATGAGTGATGACAGTCATAGAGCTAGATCAATAGTACAAAGTGTTTAATCTGCCCTATTATATCATTTGTCAGTGGGGTTGTTCATTTGCCTTTTGGATTAGTTAATAAGGGACTAATGATAAGTTGCAGTGGTTTATTGTGTGCTCCTGGGGCCTCTCATTCTAATGTTAGTAATATTCTTCCTGATGCTGTAGCTGTTCATGAGCCTGAACCCGTACTGACCACTGGGGCCTAAGAAATTAGTCAATAATCACTATATCAGTTCATGAGTTAGGTTAGACTAACTCCTTTTGTATTGACGGTAAGAAGAAAAACACTGAATTTTGCATACTGCTTTAAATAACCATAACTATATTAATACACAAAATGTTTCAAATAAATGACATTTTATTTTATATTTATTTTATTCTGAGACAGTGCCAGATTTTTTAGCTGAAAGCAGAGAGCCTGCACCTCACTCCCTGAACCAGCAAAATTATAGACGTCTGATCTTTATTCGCATCACACATCCCTTGTTCATCTGGGGCTCTCAGGCCACATTGCTAACCAAGTTGCTCCTTTCTCCAGTCTGGCACTAGACTCCATCTACCTTTACTCTCCCATTCTGTGGTCTTATCTCAGGCTAAGAATAAAGAAATATACTTGGCACTTTTTTTGCAAGGATCTCAGTGCACTTTACAAAAGTGAGTACATATACTCTCCATTTTACAAATGAGGAAAGGAAAACTGAAACGTAAAAAGGTTAGTTCAACCTTTCACAATGAGTGAGAAGTACAGTGTGGAATACAGTCTGAGGTTGAAATTTTCAAAGGATCTAAGTGAGTTGGAAGATTAAATCCCACTGAAAGTTGATAAGACTGAGATTTTTAAGTACCAAAATCACTTTTGAACATTGGATTGTGGGGCCTAGAACATTTGACATTTTTGAAAAGTTTACCCCAAGTTTTCTGACTCCCATTTCTCTTCTCTATTAGATTAATGTAGCCTCTTTAGCAGCAACTTGAGCAGATAAATGGGTCTGCTACTGAAGGCTGGGTTATGTAGGCAATGGCTAGTGCTAAGGGTAGGCTCCAGGGTGAGCCTGGAAGGTGATGTTTGAGAGTACCCTGGTATAATAGTCCCAAGTTCTTCCTCTGAAAACCTTGGATTACATCTAACAATAAAAGAAAAATAAGTAAGTTAAATGAAAATTAAATGTTCATATATAGATAGATATAATGTACCTAAAGCTGGCTTTCAAAGTCAAATACTTTATTTTCATTGCAGAATGGTTTTCTTCATGCTTAACACCCAGAAACAGCAAGTCCTAGCTATTAGGCATGTGTCATCTTTCTCACCCCCCCCGGGCCCCCCCCCAGTTAATGCTAATGATCACTTTTCAATAAGGCAGTTTCTATTGTTCTACTAAAGGCCTTCTTACTTCTTAAATTAAAACAACAACAAAAAGAAAATTCAGGGCTCTCCCTCCCTCCCCCGCAATGATAACAAAACTGTGAAATCTGGTTGAAAAATAGTTGCTCTGTATTTAAGAACTGGTAAGTGTGCTGTATACAGCAGAATCCTTTTTAATAGTATGAGACCGTGTAAAGGAGGAAAGTTAGATAGCAGGGCCCAACACAGCAGAAAATGTATACAACAATAACAAAAGATGCAAAATAGCTGTACAAAGACCATACCTCTTCCACCCAAAAGCACTGTGGTGGCATCTTTTTGTTAAGAGATAAAATGAAAGTCATTGTGACCAATTAGCCCTGCAAGTTTATCTCCTAGTCACTCTTGAAAATCCTAATAAGTATCTATCTGCTTCTTTAGGCTTCAGAATACCTTTTAAAATTCTGTCCATTAGTCACTTTTTAAAATTATACCCAAAGGCCTAAAGATCACAGGTGACTTTTCACAAGAGTAGGAGTATTAAACTTGAAAGCCAGAGCAATGCCAATTTAGGAAGTCACTTTGGCTACGTCTACACTAGAAAAACTTAGGTCGACTTTGTTAAGTCGACTTAATAAGGTCAACTTTAAGAAGACTTAAAGCCAACCTTATTAAAGTCGACTTAACAAAGTGGACTAATTTGACTTAACTTTAAGTCGACTTAGTCCACTTTGTTAAGTCGACCTATCCACCCTTAAGTCGACTTAATAAAGTCAGCTTAAGGGTTACTCCCTGTCCACACCATCCTTAAGGCTTAAGTCGACCTAATGGGTGGTTCTTATTAAGTTAACTTAAGCTTTCATTAAGTCGACTTAAGGAATTTCTTAAGTCGCCTTAACGAAAGTCTGGTGGAGACATGGTGTAATTTAGGTCGACTTAAGCCTCCTTAAGTCGACCTAAATTGCTAGTGTAGACATGCCCTTTCTGCCTTTTTAACCCCCTCCCCCGATTCTGTTTGTTATTTTAAACATCTCCACTTCCTGTTTTAATATTCTATGCAGTTCATACACCTCTTCTCATGTGCAGACATCACACCTCATTGTCCATTACCAGAGGATGGAGAGGAAATGAGGTCAAGCCAGTGCATAGTTGTGGTAACATTAGCCTGTTGAGCCTGGTCCAAGATCTATGATCAAGTGGGCAGGTGCAACAATGATCTTCTGTATTTACTTAGCGTGTTAAATCTCTTTTCCACCAATGCTGCCTATAGTTTTCAGCCTTCTGCTGTTGCTGATCATCCATGCATGGTAAAGGACTTGTCCCGGAGTGTGTGAGCTGCTGTAGGAAAGGGGTGCTGAGCTCAACTGCAGTGTCACATCAATGACCACAAGAGTCGGATGCCTTCCCACCTTGTTAACACTGCATGTTTCCTGTCTGTGAATATGACCTCAGTCAACGGACAATGTAATAGGTTGGTTTCATGTGTCACAGTTCTCCTGGCAGAACTAATAGTAATGGAATCTCATTGAAGTTTGGGGAGAGCTATGCATGTGAATACATACAAACTGGAGGTTGGTGTATAATTCAAGCAGCCACAAATAATACAGGCAGCCAAATTCAGCTCTATGTCAACAAGCTGAGTGTGGTTGCTGTGATCCCAAATCACAGAGCAGTATTCAGCTGGAGCAAACACCAGGGCCAATACAGATGCATGAAGGTCCAGAGGGTCTGGTCCCCATGAGGTTCCTGATAATTTTCATAACAAGGTGCTATGGGAGAGATCTTCATTTTCAGGTGTCCCAAATGAGACCAGTATGTTAGACTATAGTTGAGTTTTACTCTGGAGTATGAAACAAATGGTTGGAATGACAGTCGCCATCCTTTATATTATCAAACAGCTACTGTATTCCACCACAGGTGTATTTGCAATGTGAATTGCAGTGGTGGGTGAAAGGACAGCTATAAAGCTTGTCACCTAGGTGAAAATTACTGTAAAAATAAACAGAATTTTTGGTGAAATTTTTCATGCAAATATTGTCACATTTTTGTTCAAGTTGGACTTTTACTGACTAGTTCTAATGTGTAGCTTAAGCAACTATATATGGCAAGCATTTGTTGGTTTTAAATATGAAAATTCCTTATTCATAAATGTAATCTTTTGATTAGCAAACTTGTTGAAAACTGTAATAGAAAGATTAGAATTATCTTCATTATTCTTCATTAAATAAAATATGTTATTTCTCTTCCTTTCACTTACTATTTCTTTTGCAGAATTTACTAACAAAACTACATAGCCCTGTCAATCCAAAAACTTACAAGTACTGTTAATGTCCATCTATTTCATCTTTTTCATGTTCATTAGATTTTCTGTAAATAGAACACAATATTTTTGTGTTTGTTTGCACTAATGAAGCGATCAAAACAGCCTATATTGTTACTGCTTAACATTTTAAATTTTGGAGAGGGCAATGAAGGCATTTCAAACTCATTTAAAAATTAAAATGATAAAGAGCACTGGAGAGGAATATTCAGCCTTTTGGAATTCACTGTGTATGACAGATTATCCCAGTAAGAGGCTGAT
The DNA here is from genome assembly GCA_007922175.1 of Pelusios castaneus. Lineage (NCBI taxonomy): Eukaryota > Metazoa > Chordata > Testudines > Pelomedusidae > Pelusios > Pelusios castaneus. Next base: position 5,108,695 of record ML685876.1, read on the forward strand.
TTTCAGTTAGGAGTTGTCATGGTTACAGGAATACAGTAGCTACCTGGGTCCTCCGTGCGAAAGCACCCACTCAAGTGTTAGGCCTCTGCCATTACCTGTCTCTAGTGCAATTTTGTGTTTCTACCACATTCAGACCCGGAACCCGCTATATCCATCACCATTTCTAGCAGAGTTTTCAAATACCACCTCCCAACCAGCTCCTCTGTGAGCCGCTTAGTGTGGTTCTCTTGCACGGTCTCATCCAACTGTAAGTGGATTTAGTGCTCTTCACAAAACCATTAAGGGTATGTCTACACTGTGTAGCAAACCCAAACTCAGCCTCAGGTTTAAGCCCCAAATCTCCCACTAGCCACACACACAAAGGCTCTGACCAAAAACCACTCCTACCTGCAACCTCCTGTGCAGTTATGGCTTTGAGCCAAAGGCCCACTGTCCCACTCATTTTGCAGTCTGGAAGCCTGCGTCGCCAGACTTGTGTTCAGACAATCTGCCAATGCTACTCATTCTGGCATGGTATTTTAATAACCTTTGTGTGTAAGCTTAAGATGACTGCTAGAATGAGTGTCCCCCATTTGCTACTCAGTCAGACGCCTAGGTGGAAATAACCAATTGGCTACCCCTTTGGAATTATGGGACAGACACACCACAGTACCAACAGATTCAAACATTGTATTAATCACTAACGCGCACCCCCACAGTTGTCACAGGAGCATATGTTTATATTCATTTAGCTTTGGCTGACAATATCTATCTGCCCATGCAAACCAAGTAATTGGCTTCCTATATTTATATTTACAGATTCTTCTACCTTTATATATTTTTTCTTCCTACATGCTAAAAACGTTAACTCCATTTCCCAAGCCCCACTTCTGTCATTAATTCCAGTGTTGCTGTCCTTACCCTCTTTCCTGTGACTTCATCTATTTCTTTCTCTCTTCTCCCCTAATTGCTCTCTTTATGGTCATCACTATCCATTTCCCTGTCCCCCCAGCTCTGACCCACATCATCCATTGCTCTATCTCATGGTGTCTGTCATTTTAGTGAAGTCAGTAGCATTCTTACACAAAATGAACATTTGAGCCTTAATTTAAAACATTAGTATGTAGAGTATGGCATATGTTCATGGAAAATCTATTGAGCTATTTGGCAGGCTAAGCCTGGCAATATAAAGGCTGATTCTGACACTGTCAAGCCAGCAGGTGAAAAGCTAGACTTAACTCTGTTAGTTCAGAGGAGTTGTGTATTTCTTATAAAAAAACTATTTCCTTAGCCCTATTGCTAATATCAATAGACTGTTTCCTTCAGAAGGAAATTTTTCATTCTCCATAAAGATTCCACATCCAAACCCAGAAACTTTGTTCAGACATAGCTGACTTCTTCCTTAGCAAAGCAAATGTCTTCCTGGTGGGTGATGTTCACGTCCCATTCAGAAGGGCCAGAAGTGGGAGGCAACAATTGACTGCCAGACCCCCATCCCACAGCTCCCTCTGGCAATGGGACCAGAATGTCCTAGCCTGGTTGCTTGTGGCCCTTCAAAAATAAGGCTACTTTGTGTCCAAGACTAGATATAATTTGCTAGCTTTTATTCCCATAATTGATTTTATATATTGGCATAATATATCTGCCAAGTAAGGAGACACATACACAAAAATCCTTATATCCCAAATCGTACTAACTAATGTGACAACTAGAGCTGGTACTACAAAGGTAATATGTTTTGCAAAGAAAGTTAAATTGATTCTTTTTAATTTCCTTTAAAATTTTCACTGTTTTTTGTTTTGGTGGAAAAAAATCCTACTTTCTTTTGTTTTTTTAAGATGTTTCCTTTTCTCCCCCCATCCACTGAAAAAAGGATGGGAGGGTGAAGTAAAGGGAGGGTAGATCAGAAAATGATTGTTCCCCCTTCTAAAATTTGTAATTTACTAATTTCATCAAAAAATGAAACCCAGTATATTGACAGAAAAAGTCAACCGGCTCTAGTAGTGGCAGCTAGTACCTACCTAAAGAGTCAGCAAGCTGCAGTGATGGGACATTTATTTATGGCAGAAATCCACAAATCTAATGAAATGCATCATAATCTCCCTTCAGATTTCAGTGCAGTTTTAATGTTGTATCGTGGGGGCAGCGAGAGACATACAGGTTACTTTCCCATCCCAAGAAAACTAACTGAACATTTAGCATGACCTGTAAGCCATGTTTGATGGGTTTTCCTTGCATTATTAGATGTGGGGATGTCCTGCTTTATATCGAGTGATGTAGGTTCTAAAGATTACTTGATTACCTTCAGGACCTACTCCTGTTAAAATTCATGAGAATTTTGCAATTAATGGGAAGAGTATCAAGCTCTTTATAACACCTTCAGAATAGGGTGGTTTTGTGTCTCATGAGGAGCTCTGAAGCAAAGAAGATACCAGGACAACTGTTCCTTCATGCAGCTCAAATAAAGACTTTAGAGGTACTATTTGGCTTTAATATCTCCTGTTCATATATGTCATAGTAAACATTAGCTGGATGGGATGAGGGCATTGAATCTTTGTAGCCTCTGGTAGGTTCCCTTCACCTTCTCTTCATAGTATGAACTGTACAAATTCAAGAGAAGAGAGTGTTTGGAGGGAAATATCACTGCGGACCTAGCACAATACTCACTTTTCTAAAGATGCCGTGGTACTGTTTGTTCATATTCATTTTCATAAATGCCCAGTAACACTAGTCTGCACCTTCCAAAGTTTCATTATGAAAATTATGCCGATGCTCTTACCCAAACAAGGAGCATCTGCAACTAACTCCTCACTTTAAAGCCATCAAAACTGACTTTTGGTTTTAATCTGGTGAAATTATCATTTCCTGAACTAAGACTGTGTATGGTTACAGTCCGCTTGGCAGCTTTGCATGGATGACTGATAAATTCCTGAAACAATAAGGATTTCTAACAGCAGTGCTGACTCAACCTGGCTCCAGTGTGGAAGCACGCAAGGACAAAAATGAAAGGCCTTTATAAACTTCAGCTCTATGTGTCTGATTAGTCACTTTGGGGACTAATGTGGCAACTTACCTGGCAATACCCGCCCAGAGAAGCACTCAGTTTTCCTAGTAGGCTGTACAGATCAATGGCTTCAGGCGTAAACAGTCCCTGCAGCAATGGCAACTTGTTTATGCATCATCACATCAATCTGTACAGAAATGGGCCCTGGATTACAAACCAAATATTGGTATTGCCTATGCTTTTGCTGTTGGGGAAGAGTAACTGGGGGCAGGGGTTGGGGGGGGGGGGCTGTCAAATTTCTGTTCAGAAGGGCTCTCTTCCATCCATAATTAAACAAACAACCTGTGCTGCTAAAGCAGGATTTGTTGGCAAATACCCAGAGGTACTTCACAGAAATCAATCTCTGAGGAAAATTGCATAAGATATAAAAACAAGCAAACCCAAAGACAGGTCATACTACTTGGGGTGGGGGGGTAAGGGCCTGCATTTCACGGCGTGTTTCTCATTCAACTGTATTTTCCAAACCTTAAGAACCATGCCAATTACAACTCCGTCACTCAGATTCAAGGACAGGGACGATTGCAAAAAGGGAAACGTGGAATTGGCTACAACCCACAGAAATATGCATCTAACAAGAACTTCTCTATCGGGGCAAAATGTGAGGAGAATATTTCTACAAAGCTCAGACGGCTTGGCTGGTAATTTTCCATGCTCCTTTGAGTGCAGCTGGGTGTGTGCTTCTTAGCATGAATAGACAGATACACACTATCTGAGCTACAGCTCTAAAAGTAGCAGCACAGCCAGGAATAGCATGAGCGGTGGCTCAAGACAGTTGCCCAGCAGGGAGCCTGGGCAAAAGTCAAGAATGGGGCCTCTGGATGCACGGGGGTGGGGGCAAAAAGAATCTATTTAACTTTCTTTGCAAAACATACTTACCTTTGTAGTACCAGCTCTAGTTGTCACATTAGTTAGTACGATTTGAGATATAAGGATTTTTGTGTATGTGTCTCCTTACTTGACAGATATATTAGGCTAATATATCAACTCAATTATGGGAATAAAAGCTAGCAAATTATATCTAGTCTTGGACACAAAGAAGTCTTATTATTTGAAGGGCCACAAGCAACCAGGATAGGACATTCTGGTCCCATTGCCAGAGGAAGCTGTGGGATGGGGTCTGGAAGCAGTTGTTGCCTCATTGCTGGCCTTGGACCTAAACTCTCGGCCTCTGGCCTCGCTGCTTCACTGCTGGCTCCTGGCCTCCTGGCCGCCAACCTCACTGCCAGCCTCTCTGCCTCCTGGCATCCGGCCTCACTGCCCAGCCTCACCTGCTAGCCTCTCGGCCTAGCCACCGGCCTCCAAACTTGCCTCTGGCCTCACCTCCTGGCCTCGCCATCAGCCTCCAGCCTTGCCCTTGGCCTCACCTCCCAGACTCCTGGCCTCTCTGCCGACTTCTGGCCTCACCTCTCAGCATCCTGGCCTCGTAGCCAGCCTCCAGCCTCAGCTCCCAGTCTCCAACCTTGCCACTTTGCTGCTGGTCTCCGACCTCCCAGCCTCCGACATCACCGACAGCATCCCGGCCTCTGACCTTGCCTCCCAGCTTCCTTCAGCCTCACTTCCTGGCTTCCTAGCATCACCGCTGGTCTCCTGGCTTCTGGCCTCCAGCCTTACCTCCTGGCCTCACCACCAGCCTCTGGCCTCACCTCCCAGCCTCGCTGCCAGCCTCCGGCCTTACCTCTGACCTCACCTCCTGGCCTCCCAGCCTTGTCTCCTGGCCTAACTGCTGACCTCCTGGCCTCGCCGCTTCGCTGCCACCCTCCTGCCTGCCTCTGACCTCACCACCCCTGGCCTCCTGGCCCTGCTGCTGGAAGATTTTAAACAGCTGTGGCATGGAGTTCCTCCCCCCCCCCCCCCCCGCCCCACCCTCGGCAGGTCCACAGGCAAATGGAGTGTTGGGTGCAATTCATATAGAAAGGATGTGAGATTTTTTGCAGAGGATTTTGGTAACGATTGAGTCACATCACTAAGCTTTAGAAGGCTAAAGGAAATCCATACAAAGACTGTGGAAGATTTTCCACATCTCAAAGACCATCAAACCATAAATGCCCTAGTCCTTTTAGGATGTGATAAACAGGACTGTTTAAGGAAACCTAAGGTTTCAGCATAATATTTTATTGCAAAGTAACATCATTTTAGCTTTCCTTCTTAATAGCTCTTTCACACTTGGGCTTTCTTATCACCACTGGTGGGGGATACTAGGAAGTTGTAATAGAAGAATCTCAGAAGTTACTGTCCTGCAGTGTAGAATATTTGCATCATGATAGCAACAAATGGAAGAATGGGTGGGTGTGGGGGATGTGGAAAGGAGATGATGTGTACACACACATACATAAAATTCAGAGATACATTTCATATGGAGGTAGAAAACATCCACTGCCATTGCCTATATAAAGCTATGTACACATGGCAGACTTGTCCCGCAATAAGTTGTTGCGGGGCAAGCAAAGTGCTATAAATATTACGCTCTACCGTGTCCACACAGCACTCTTTGGAGCAAAAAGGAGCGTTCACACTCTCCTTTGACTTTTTGTTACAAGGAGCAGTGCATGGTGGGCACCTGTCCCACCATGCACTGCCGCAGACAGCCTTTGGGCTGGCAGCTGAGCTGTTTCCCCTGGCTAGCTGCCCCAGGGGTTCCCCCACCAGGGCTATTCCCCGGAGCCCAGCTGCCCAGCTCAGAGGTGCAGTGGGGGCTGCCGTGCCGAAGCAGCAGCCCCAGAGGCCAGCCGCCCAGCTTGGGGGGGCATTGGGAGCTGCCAAGCCGAAGCTGAAGCTGAATCTGTGAATCTGGCTTAAGGCCCAGTGTCGCCCGGCTTGCCAACTCCCTGGGTGGCAGCTGCCGCCCAGGAACCAGCAAGCAGGCAGCTTGAGCCCCAGGCCTGCACCCTGGGCTCAGCTACCGGCGCGGCTGGGGCTCAAGCCGCTAGCGGCAGCTGAGCCCCCAGCACGGCAGCAAGGCTCCAGCTGCGGCGGCAGCTGAGCCCTGGGACCAGGGGTCAAGTCGCCTGCGGCAGTGGGGCTCCAGCCATCAGGGCTCCTGGTGGCTAGAGCCCCCCTACTTGTCAATTTCACTGCTCTGCTAGAGCAGTGAAATTGACAAGTTTGACAGTTCCGGTTTCCCAGAGTGGCCTTGATTGGCACTCTGGGACATTTCCGGAGGCTGTCAAAAATCGCAAGGACCGTACACAGTAGCTCTACCACAGAACAGCTATTCCACGGTAAGCCTAACCACCCTCGTTTTGGGTGGTTTACCTGCTCTGCGGCAAGAGGGCTGTTGCCGCGCAACAGGCAACCTGTACGTGTGTACGGTCACAGCTTTTTTGTGTGGTAAGGAGCCTTACCATGCAATAAGGCTGTAGTGTGGACATGACCTTAGATCTGTACCAGTAAATGACTGGGTAGAATTCGCTGTATCCTATTATCAATGTTCTGAGCACACTCCTTACCTGAGCCAGTTTTAAACCAATTCAAATACTCAACAGTTAATGGTCCTTTCATTTTTATTAATGGTTGCTTTTCTCTAGGTGTTAAAAACCAATGAGAGAATTCTTCCATGTGTATTCAGCACCTCATTTTTCTCCCACCCCTGTATAATAGGAGTATCTCTGCCAATACCCGCAATACTACAACAGTGCAAACTGGCAAAAGCAAAATGAAAATTACACCCCATTGTCTGGTAAAAGGACACAATGGAGTTGTGTCTTAAATGCTTTTTTCTCTGACAAATTTTATAGATATACAGGTGCAATTTAATTTTCTGCCATCATGCTAATTGGCTAGCCTTCCTGCCCCTGCTTCTTCTACCCCATTCAGTGCATGTACTGGAGCCAGATATCATGAGAACCAGTTTTATGGCTCAGTAACATCATCCCTGAGTGGTTCGAGTTCTCTAAATGTGATAATTATACCAAGATGACAATAGAGTTTGTCGAGTGGAGCGTTTCCTAGGTCTGATTCCAGCTAGTTTAGAATGTGATCTGCAAAATAATTTCAGATCTAGGCAGATGGCATTTGTGTAGAGTGAGACCAATTTCTAATGGCAAGCATTGAGTTAGGCTTGGCTGAGAGTTGTAGCATTAGGATGCCAGAAGAGGGTGTGCCACCAAAGAATTTTATTAATTCTTTCTTTTATAAGAAAAGTATATAGTGATTGTTATTTCCAAGGAGCCCAAACTATTTCACAAACCTAGCCAAATGATTAGACAAAAATGTCTCTACTATTCTGCTGCCGTTCCACTTTCATAAGCAACAATTCAAGCTACCAAAAAAAAAAAAAGACAGAGGGTCGTGACAGCCATTTGAGAACAGGTGACATCTTGTGGCATTTGCTGTGCAATTTTGTCCACCTCACTAAAAAATATTGTTTGTTTTTTCTCCTGGAACTATATACATGGAAATATGGCTTAAAGGCATTCTGGGCTGGAGGGGGCTGAGACAGACGGAGCACAGAGGACACCAGCACCAGAGCAGCTGGGGCTGGAGAAAGCAAAGTGGATTCTGGCGTTTGAAATGGACAGGGAGAATTGGGGTTATAAGGGGAAAGAGATGTGGGGGATTTGAACAATACCCAGAAAAGGTGCAGAAAGAGTGACATACAGACCAAAGTTGGGGTGGGGCGTGAATCTCTAAAGAAATAAATATTGAATTGCTTTAATTATAACAATATTTAATTTAAAAAGATGGGAGGATGTGTTTTGGGCAATCTCCATGATCCCCCTTTCTTTCCAGCCACATATTCCGTTTATAATTATTTCTTGTTTTCTACTGTTTCTTTTTCTTTTGCTCTCCATTCCTCCTCCAGTCTGTGGAAATGACTGAGATGTGGCTATTCAGTGTGTGACTTTCTGGTCCTTACCACAACTCTTCCATTGGGTACCCATTTGTGTAATATCACCCGTTGGCGTTTAGACATAAACATGGTTGAGGAAGAATCACATAGCACTGGTGTTCTAAAATGGAAAATTCCTAATATTTTGTGGGGGGAACATCACTGCAACTTTCCCTCTGCCTGCCAGAAAGGAATATCAGAGTTGCCCATCTATTCTCAGTCATTACCCGCCTCCACTGTTTGCTTTTTACCTTTCACAGTTTCATTGGTTTATAACATTCTGCAGCCCTGGCCATTTAAAGAGAAGAAAGATTTTCATTATCAGAATCTAATTATAGAAATTATTTAACTATTTTGCTTTTAATGCATATCCACTAGCAGAAAAAAGCCTCTTCTTCTTCAGCCTTGGCAGGAAATTAGCAGTTAAGTGAATATTATAAGATGAAAATCTTAAAGTGATTATGGATATAAAAGGGGTGACTACCAAATTGAAACAACCATTTAATCAACATGGAGAATCAAAATCCAGCAGTTGGCTCGTTTCCATGATCTAGTAGAAGTGCATGGAAAAAGTAGCTTGCTGTAGCATTTATGGTATGAGTCAAGTTCTGCTGAATATCAATTTCTCAACCTTTACCAACCTTTGCAGCAATTAACATGCAAAATACCTCCACTTGTGGATTACACTTTTTATTAAATGGTTTTAATTATACTACAACTGAAATAGGTTTTAATTGCTTTAATAATGACAGGAAGTTCCAGTGATTTAAATATTGCAAAGTTAACAGCAAGACTTAAGTTTAATATGAGGCAACCCCATGTTCTGGATGTCCCTAAACCTTCAACTGCCAGAAATTGGGATTAGATGACATAGAATGGATCACTTGAAATTGCCCTGTTCTGTTTATTCCCTCCAAAGCATCTATCACTGATTGCTGTTAGAAGACAGACTACTGGTATAGATGGACCATTCATCTGACCTAGTAGAGCCATTCTTATGTTATATTATGTTATATGTTAAATTTGGAGGAGAGGAAGGGGAAGCCATCTCCTATTCTCTCTCTTTTTCCCCTTTACCAGCCATGCCAACTCATACCAGCTCCTAAAGTAATGAGACTGTTTGGCTTTATGAAACAGTGACATATTAAAACTGAAGCATTTCAGTCATAAGCTGTTTTAAGGTTGAAAGATTTTGCTTGTAATTTATTGGTCTTAAGTGCAGTTCCTCAACTTGAAATATTTGGTTACCCTAAATGTCTATGGAATATGCAATAATAATCCCTGAAGACAAGATCTGAGTGATTCCCACAGTGCAATGGGAGGTTTTGGTGGTGACAGCTACTAGACAGGGAATAAAATATTGTTTAATAGGCATCTCCTGCTGGCTAAAGTACAGCATTGTATAGCTATGTGAAGGGGAGAACTTGATTTAGGTTGTATAATCATCATTCTTTATTTTCATCCAGTCTGGCTGATTACAAAAAGTAGCATTCAAAGCAGTGAGCAGATGGAAAGGATTTTTCACCCTCTTTGCATTTAATGTGTTCGTTAAACTAAAGGGTAGATAGAAGCTGCTCACCAGAGCTGCATTGGCTGTGATAAGGAGTGACCCTGTGCAACCATTTATATTTGAGGGAAGTTTCAAAACCTTAAATAGATTGTCATTAATGCCACTTGGGAAAGTACGATGAAACCCATTACATATTAGCTTGAATGTATCACCACTGTAATTCTCAATTATCACAGTGATGGGCCTTTTAATTTGGTACAAAAATAGATTCACGTTGGGCTTTTTTCAGTATTTGTTACCATTTCTGTCACAGAGGGGGATTTAAATCCCTCACACAAACACACTATAAAATAAGATGAAATTCTCTCAGAACTGGTATGCAATGTCTCCTCTTGCTATAACACCCAGTCATGTAAGAGACAGATAGAATTAGCCAGAAATGAGAAAAGAGGGAGCAGGAATGACGAATAAGTCTATTGACTCAATTCCAGATGTGAGGTGAACAATAACTAAAAGAAGTCAGACTAGATCATCATAAAAGTCCATTCTGACCTTAAAAATTTATGGATCTGAAAACATAGATTGTATCATTACAATCCACACTATGCAGCAATACATCCCCCAAAGAACAGACCAGGTAGGAATTTGAGACACATATTCTCTATGGTCCTTCCCCCACCTTTCTCCAAAGTGTCCATGACCAGGCTCCACTTATTTCACACTCCTGCCCACCCACTTACATGGGAGAAGGAGCTCTTGAGAGGATTCTTTCCAACTAACCATGTGGTTTAGCCTGCCCAGGATCTGCAGTAAAGGTGCACCTTGCATCATTTTACTCCTCTACTCATTGTTAATAGTGGGTCATAATAGATTGTGAAAAAAAATGCCAAGAAATATTTAGCCCAGCTGGTCACTAAACACTAGACCTTTCCTTCAAACCATATGGACAACACTACAGAAATGCAGTCATGCCTGGGGTTCTGGGTGGTAATTAACTAGCACACAGCATAAAAGTGGGAACAGAAAAAATAATAACCAAAGGGTCTCATTATGGGAATTGACATGGAATCCACACAGAGCAGACAGGACAGGAAAGCTACTTACCAGGGACAGTAACTAGTGCTCTTCAAGTTGTGTTGTCTACATTCACATTCCACTGTTAGTACACATGCATCTCAAGTAGCAGAGATCAGAATCTTCTGGGTTAGCAGAACCTGTAGGTATTTCACGGCATGCATGTGTTCTTCTGTCCTCATGATTTGTCACAAAGGTATAAAAGACCAAGGCATGCTTGCTGCTATATACCAGAACTCCCAGAAGAAGATTCCAAGGTATAGTGAATGGAAAGATGCATTGTGGAATGTGCATGCTGGACATCACGTTGTGAAAAACTCCAGTTATGTACACAGTGGATAACTTTCCTTGCTTCTTCAGTTGATTGTCCGTATGTTCATTCTACTGATGGTGACTCCCCAGCAGTTATCATGTAAAGGCAGTTCAGAGTAATTAACAAAATAATGATTGAAGGGCAGTTTGCCAAATGCAGAATCTCATCTTGAGGCTTCTGTCAAGGCACAATGCAGAGTAAATGTATGAATTGATGCCCAAGTAGCTGCCTTAAAATGTCTGATTATTGTATAAGTTGGGTGGTCTATTCCATGTTAAATGGAGAAAGGACCTTTCATAGAGCTCTGAGTTCTAGTAGGTTGATACGCATTCACCTCTCCCTTCAAGAGCATAGACCTTGAACTGTTAGTTCTCCCACTGGATTCCTCAGCCCTGTAGAGATGTGTCTGGGGCTATGGCTTTGGAAGGCAGAGGTGCTCAGAATAGGAACTATTTAAAGGTTCCTTCCACCATTTCAGCGATGACAGGACCAAGAGCAGGATGGTCGGGGGTGTGCAGTTAATGTTTGGAGGGCATGTGAACTGACATCAGCCAACCCTGCAAGGAACAGAAGTGAAAAGATGGTCTGGCAGTACCCGGCTGGCCAAAAAGACTCTGATATCTGAGAAATGATGCACCATCAGTGAAAAAGGCATAGAATGAACAATGGTCAATAACTTGAAGGAGATTCTCTATTATTATTGTGAAAGGTATAAACAGAAAATATTTAAGGAGTTGTGTATACGTACTAAAACTATATTTAAGGTCTGTGTCCAGCTAAGGACTGAGCCATATTCTAATATGCAAAGAGTCATGAATGAAAAAAGTTAGTGTTAGCTTAATCCCTATATGACGGCAGCACTGTGAGTAACCTTGTTATATCCTTGCCTCAAATGAGGGGGAAGACTTGTGTGTCCTTAACTGGGTATCAGATCCTTGACCTCACCAGCCTGTTAGACAACCAAACAATCTCCTTGGGACAATGTCAGCTCTTACTGTGCTTTCCAGATTAACAGTAGGTTCACCCCAGTCCCTGAGTCCTTTTTGAAGCATTTTCATTTAACTTCACAAGTGTTCAGCCTTTTATCAACTGAACTCTCACAATAATACCATGTCTGCTGTCCCCAAGTGAACAGTGCATAAGCCAGCTTCAATGATTCAACCCTGGATCAGTTCTTGTATAACACCACAGCACTGAGTTATGATTGTTTGCACTATACATATAAGTTTATTATCAAAGATCAAGATCTAAGACATGGTGAGCTAGGATATTGGAAACAGAAATGTCACATATAAAACAAAATCATAATATGCTTCCTAGACATTAAATTTAACAGGCTAACCTTCTGTCTAATGCAGTATATCTCACCCAGTCCTTTATAGAACTTCCAACCAGGACAGGCTGGGATCCATTTTCATGAATGTAATTGTACTGCCCGATGGCTTCCTCAGGTGCAGGATAAAGAAGTGTCTTTTTGCCTTCCCCTTGTACACCTCAAAATAATTGTTTGCCTCCAGAGACAGGGCAACTTGCTGTGACTCATTCTCAGGGATGCTCCTCTCCTGTTCACTCAGTATGTGAAAGGGGTGGGGAAGCACCCATTGTGATGACTTACAATCCTTAGAAACAAACAGAGTCCTGTAGCTTTCGTGGGAGAAAATCCCACTTTGTCAGATGCTTTGAAGATGGGGAATTTACAGAATGGGAGGAAATTAAATGCAGGGAAGTGTATGACCTAGGATCAGGTCAGGCTGTAACAGCAAATCAAAATAGATGTTAGGATTCAAACACTGGGGAACAGCACATAGGGGAAGGTGAGGTCAAATCACCTGTTTTAATGAGAGAAAAATCCAACTGGCCCTGGGCCCCGCTTCCCCCACAGGACCAACTTGCTTACCTCCGGTCAGGAAGAAACCTGTTTTTTCATCAGTTGTGGACAGACAAGTATATTTTTAGTACATATACGCAACTCCTTAAAGATTATCCATCCATGTATCTCACAAAATAATTATGAGGATCCATATGACATAAGCTTTTATTAGACCCCTTCACATGACAACTTTTATGTACAAGTAGTATGAATGCAGTGTTCCAGGTGTTGTGAGTGTTTCAGGATTGTTAGGAGTTGCGGTTAGACAACAGTGCACCCTTTGATGGCTGGCACTGTGGGTTTCATTTAAAACAGCAATGACATGAAACAATAGCCAGGTGGCCTAATGTAGTTGTAGTGATATGTGTTCATACTGTTATTTCAGGTTGGCCCAATTGTGAGGTGAGACTATAGGCTCTCATTAGAAACTGGGATCTGCCTCTCGAACATCTTTCTTTTAGGAGGCCATTTATCCATATTACTGTTCCAATATAATAATAAGCCAACCAATAACAAGCCAACTAGTGGCTCACTTACTCCACTGAAGCCCAATGATCTTTTGTCCTTTGCAAAATTCACAGCTGCCCATCTTCTTCCTTTCCAGACACATGCATAATTCATAGTTGGGGCTTTACCATGATAATTACTGGGCAGCCAGTTTTCAGACCTAGCCAGAGAGATGACCAAATCCTGAAAGAAATATGAAAAGTCCAATTCCATTTCCCCATGAGCTCAAAACACTTACCAGTGCAGAAAATAGCAACCTTGCTCCACCTAATAGTGACCCATCTTTTGTTCGGAGCTAATCTTTAAGAAAAGGGTATGGAGATGCTAATGTTTTCAGCTAGGATTTAGAAGTGTGGGTGTTTGCTAGAAACAGCTAAACCACCTAAATAGACAAAATCGTGCTAGCAATGACCAAAAAAACCCAAGTTTTCTTGCAAGATGTCTGTACTTCCTGCTTCCATTTCAAAGGGAATTATAATGAATACCTTATTGTTATCATGAATATAGTCAGACCTATATTATTCAAGCCATAAGCTTACTTTGAATAAAGTGCTAACGTATTATAGAGTAATTGATCCAAACATTTCATGGTACAACAGGGATACTTCATTGTTCTCAGCTACTGCTGTAGAATAATGTAATTATTTTTCACAAGGGACATCACTATATTTGACTATCATCTCTACAAAACAGAAAATAGCAAAACATCAGATCTATAATTCCATTTGGTATCGTGCCTAGGAAAAGTTTTGTTGGCAATAGTCAGAAGCTTAAAAGAATAACTATACTCAGTGCTATTCCCATAGGAAGAGCCACAGGCAATATATATTAATGGAAAAACTTAAGCAGAGTCTGTGGAAACATATTCTACAGAGATTTTTCCACCTTCCACTTTGTTGTTTGGGTTAACTTGTTCAATGAATACTAAAACTCTTATTCAAAGGAAAAGTAGCATTGCATGGATGCCGCTGTGCAAACAGTAACTGGAAGGGGAAAACACTGTCAACAGAGAACATGGCAATTTGACTTACAAGTGAGCAGACAGGAAAATGTGACAGGGAGTGAACAAAGAATGGTTCTTACTGAGTGAAGCCACCAGTACAGTACATTGGTAATGGGGGTTAATTTCATAGCCATTACAAAATTTCCTGAGGCGCACACTGTGTAAAAGGATGGTCCCTGTCACTTCCTGGGGAAACAATAGCATGTGGCAGAGTAAATCACAAGTCATGAAAGATGTGAAATTAATTGCTATGAGTTAATCAGTTTCTTGGCACAGTCTTAAGGTGCCCCACTGCCTAAATAAAGACAACAGTAGTAGTGGGTGAAACAGAAATTTTGCAGTTTGGCTAAGCACTAAAACATTTGAATACCATTTATTTGAAACTTTAGGGCCTTCCAACAAACCTTGTGACTAATCCTTACTAGTCCCAGCAAAATCCCACCAAGAGAATTTATGACCCTTCCTATAGACTTCCCAATCTGACTGGCCCACATTCTCCATTACCTACTGAATCATCTTCTTAGTAAGGGAGCTCTTGAAATTACTCCTTCAAACTCAACTTCTGTTCTTCAAGGGTGTCTTGGCTGGTCTGCTCTCTTGCTCTTTTATTCAGGGAATGGCCTAAGGGCTAACTACATCCAATCCTTGCCCAATTTTCGGTAAGGACATTTGAGGAAACTCTTACAATTATGACAGCTGGATTTTTAGCAGCTACAAAAAGAAACTGAACCTAGGTCTTTAAGGTCTATTTCAAAAGACCTCTGCATTATAAACTGTATTTACCTATATAAAAGGATGTACCAACCATAGCAAGATTTAGACCTAAGGTGGCTCCCCAGAGGGTAGGTATTTCAGACCTGTTGATTGGGCCATTAACTTCTCTTGGAATTGCTAGTAATGGCTGGCCTGAACAGCAGGTATTACTCCAGGGATCAATCAAATTTGTTTTTTATTAAGGCTCCAATCCTGAACTGAGAACCACACTGGACATTGACCCCAATGGGGAGGTCGAGGGGGGCTCCCTGGCTATGTCTACACTTGTTCAAATAAATCGACTTAGCAT
Organism: Pelusios castaneus; assembly: GCA_007922175.1. Taxonomy (NCBI): domain Eukaryota; kingdom Metazoa; phylum Chordata; order Testudines; family Pelomedusidae; genus Pelusios; species Pelusios castaneus. Next base: position 5,123,906 of record ML685876.1, read on the forward strand.
GTCCACACTGCAAATTTAGATCGACTTAAAGTCGACCTTGCTGAATCAACTTAGAGCATCTACACTGGACGCCTAAGTCGACTTGCAGGGGCTAGGTGGACCTGGGAGTGATGCATGGTGGGAAGAGGGGCACCCGAGAGGTGTCCCCCTTCCCCAGGCACCCCTTTAAAAGTGCCAGGAAGCTCAGCATCTTCCCCATTGTAACTGGGTATATGGGGGCTGAGCAGGACAGGGATGGGGCGGTGTGCAGGAGCGAGGTGGGCAGGGCTGTGTCCTACCCTGTGGGTGGGCATGCCAGGCTCTGGCTGTGCCAGGCACCCTGGGAGGGAGGTCAGTGGGGGAGCCCTGGGGACCCTTTAAGTCGACTTTGGGCTAATCTGCGTCTACGCTGGCTTAAGTTGACTTAATAAAGTCAGCTTAAGCAGTAAGTTGACTTAAAACCAGGTCTTATTAAGTCGACTTAAATTTTTCTTAAATTGACTTAAGGAAACTCTAGTGTAGACGCAGAGTAAATTAAGTCGACTTAAGCCTGCTTAAGTCAATTTAATTTACTAGTGTAGACGCACCCCCTGTGAGCACAGATGTGTGCTTGGAGATCTCACTACAGGATCAGGCCCACAAATACAGACTTTTTTTTTAAAAAGGTTTCATTTTAATTTATATTTGAAAATTAATTTGCTGCTCCTGAAAGATGCTACAGCTCCAGCTTTGAAGACTGAAGTTTTTTTTATGTATCTGCGGAAGAATTCTTACATGGGAAATGAGTAAAGCAAGCTTCCTCTCTTAACTGTACCAATGTGCCATACCCAGCTTCCTATGTAAGGATTACCTCCAAAAGCAAGAAGTTAATTCAGTCTCTGAGAACATTTCATCCTGGCCTTCCCCTTTGAGACTGACTGATAATTTTGGGGTCCGTTATGATTTTCTGGGTCCTTGTGAACACCTCTCCGCTACAAAACTGCACAGAGGCCATCATCTCATTTCACATTAGCTGCCAAACAAAAGTAAGAATGCTGGTCCCTCCCGCCCACCCGTGCTCCAAACACTGAGGCACAAACTTAACTTAAAGCCTGCAAGGTATCCCAATGAAGTCAAAGGACTACATGTGTGTTTAAAGTTAGGCATGAGCTTAAATGTTTGTGGGAGGGAAGTTTTGGTTTGGAATCATAGGGTGCGTCTACACCTACAAATTAAGTCGATTTAAGCTTGCTTAAATCGACTTAATTTAATCTGCATCCACACTACATTTTCCTTAAGTCGACTTAAGCAGCTGCTTAAGTCGACTTAAGGAAAATTAAAGTTGACTTTACTAAACCTAGTTTTAAGTCAACTTTTCTGGCTAAGTCGACTTTAGAAAGTCGACTTAGCCCGTGTGGACACAGAGTAGCGTTAAGTAGACTTTAAGTTGACTTAGGGGTCTTCAGGGCTTCCCCATTGCCCTCCCTGCCAGGGTGGCTGGCACAGCCACAGCTTGGCGTGCCCCCCCCAGGGCAGGACAGAGCCCTGCCCACCCCTGCTTCTATGCCCTGCCAGGGTCCCTGTCCCTCTCACCCCCCATTGTACCAAGGTACAATGGGGCAAAAACTGAGTCCCCTGGCACTTAGCAAGGAGTGCCCCTCCTCCCACCGTGGACCTGTCCCAGGTCCACCTAACCCCTACAAGTTGACCTAGGCATCCAGTTGACTTAATTTTTGAGTGGGGACATGCTAAGTCAACTTAAATTAACAAGTGTAGACATAGCCATAGTGATCTAAATGGTGGAAAGCCAGTTAACTCTCCCCTAATTCATCATCTGGTGCTCTCCAGGGAAGCTTCTTGATGTTGTCCATTGACGAGCCTAGACTAACCCCTCTTTTATACTGCTTGCTACGCAGAGGTCTCTATCAGGCTTTTCTAAGCCTGAGGTATTTCAGGTCCTTCCAAATAGCAATAAAGTAGATCAATACTTTAACATTAGGCAGGTGCCCCTTTCCATGTCTGAAGGAGATAAGGAATCTAAATCTAGACAAAGAATGATTCATTCCATAGTGAAAGAAATTGGTGAGAGGCAGAAGAGAAAAAAAATCAAGTATTATTCATATTACAAACTCCAGCAGTACACACAGAACACTCCATGATTTTCTTGTAGAGGAGCTTGTTTGATATAGAAAGCTTGCTTCAGAACTGGCTGAAGGAGCTGGGAATATTGCTGCGATTAAAACTGGCTTGATTTGTAAATCAATGCAGAGTGATTGTTTGCTTGGTCTGTCTTCTATAGCCAGTGAAGTAATTGAAGTAGTTGCTTCAATACTGGAAGAAATTCACTAATGCTGGAAGGTGGGGGTGGGGCTGGGGGTGTTTGTTTTTTTAACAGCCATCCGTCTGTATGCTAGATGATAAAACTTGAACACTCAATCAAATGTTATATATGTGTCTATAATAATCTGAACAAAGGAACAGCTGACAGCTCGTGATCATTTACAGACAGAGCAGTTTCTATTTAGCAATCTTATGACTGCATTTTCTATAGCTACGTGCAAAGCCTCCTAATTGGTATGTGGATTTTGTTGCAATTTGACTGCAAATGAAACACTATGAATTTACAGAAAACCAAAAATATATGCTAAATTTCTAGAGAGAATATTAAAACTCATACTCCTATATCACGGAGCAGACAATCACTATCTAAATAAACACAGCCATGAGGACCGTAATTCTCAGTATCAACCATGAATACATTAGCAAGGGTGGAGTCTTGTGTAATCACAAATGACTCCTACAAAAGGCTGATGAGAAAGGGGGAAACACTTTGGAAATAATAGCTGCCTCCCCTGTGATTCTATATATATCTTCTAATTCAACCATAACCTACTGAGATTAATGCAGGAATCACTACGTGGAAGTCTATAGCCTGCATTATGCAAGAGGTTGGAAGAAATGATCATAAGGGTCTCATATGGTGTTAACATCTATGAATTTATGATTTTCCAATATGTCAAAAGACGAGTTTAGTGATGAGTCCTAATACTAATTTAGGGCCAGACTCTGTTACCTTCACTCATACTAAGCACTACTTTACTCCACAAGTAGTCCCAATGAAATCAACATGAGTGAGGGAAGCAGAATCAAGGTCACAATGTTTAGCCTGAATGCACAGCTGTAGTCTTGCCTATGAGTATTTTTCCTCCTAGAAGAAGAAGGAAGTTGTACCAGTCTACAGGGTTATCTCCTCATTATTCTATTGTGGATGAAGAGGGCGGGGTTTCCCCCAAAACAAGCAATGGAGGTTGGCTACCTAATTCAGTTTCTCTTTGTCTGCCTAGCCGCACTATAGCAACAGTGCTCCCTCAGCATTACATCAAATGTCAAGATTTCCAGTGTCAAATCAATGAAGTCTGCAAGGGAGCTTTACAAAATGTGCGTGCATCACAGTTCACTCCTTGTACCAGCCCCATGTCAACTTAAGATAGCATATCCCAGTATGTGCTGCCATTTGCAGAATTTCCTGACTGGACTCTGTTGTGCTGGTGTGGTTTGTGAAAAACAACACTTGGGGTGTGTCGTTGGGAGGCCTTAGAGGATCAAAATGTTTGGTCCTTTCTGTTCCCTGAATGGAAGAGTTGCAAGGAAAACCTTATGTACAGTGGAAAGTAACAGTGATGATTTAATAGACTGCAGTATGCTCTATGTATAAGGGGCTGCTATCTTTGAGATGGAATATGACACTGGTCTTGATCAGATATGATAACTGTTTGGAAAAAAAATATCATGGAAGTTTCTCATGAGCAGGAGTAATGATGCTTGTTAAATTGCTATCCAGGTCATTCTAATTCCTTCTTCAAATGGAGATATTCATAGCATGTTTCTTCACTCATTATCTGAGTATTTGCAATGAAGCAATTCGCTGTAGATGCTCCCTCATACACCCACCCACCCACCCACCCCCACAAAGAACTGGGACTGGGGCCTGGACTTTCAAATGGGCCAGCGGCCAAGTCTGTGCCTTTCATAAACCCCAGACACCTGCCCCCCTCAGATAAAGGAGAGCTCCTTTAACTAATAGCACTTGTGGATTGCTTATATAGTCCTTAGAGAACAACATTACTCTTCCCCCATGCACACATTCAGTACTTTTCTTTCTCACTATATATTGTGAAACAGCTG
>ML685876.1:5133048-5157646 GCA_007922175.1 Pelusios castaneus
TGGACTGGAACCACAAATAAGCTTTGCACAGGCCACCAAATGGTGAAAACTTCCTGCTAATGCTACTGATGAGGTGCAAATTCAGACTAGCAATTTACAGGCACATGCCTCTACATCTTATCATCAAGTTCTGAAGCCACACAGAGCCCCAAGTTTTTCAGTTTATCTGGCCCATTTTCATTTGATTCCCTCTCAGTTAAAAACTAACACAACCATTACCTGAGGAACAATATCTGAGTTATATTAAAACTGTGTGTGTGTGAAGTAAACAAGACATAGGCTCTTGGCTTAACTGCAAAGGTGTTCGCCCTGTTGTTCCCAACATCAGCACGGCAGAAGTAAAGCAAGTGATGCATTTTAATAAATCTGGAGTGCTGTGTTTGGCTTCCCAAGTAGCTTTGCAGTCGGCTGTCTGAAAGCGCACTATACCCTGTTGCAAACCAAGCTTCTTCTGAAGGGAGAAATGTAAAGAGAGATTTATCTGAGCAATCCTTTGTGCAAACAGCCAATCCTGGAAGCAAAGGTGACTGCAGAGTTGTTTTGATTAAACAAACCCAGGACTGCAGGATGAATTTCTTCTGCTGCTGAGTCCCGGAAAAGAGTAAAAAAATAAATAAATTCCCATGGTCAGTAGAATGTGTGATTTTAGATGTACTCTTTCTGGCTATGGCAACAGATCCTGTAAACTTACTGCTAAAGCCAATATTTTTAAGAGCAACTGTAACCCATATGCTACAGAATAAGCTGGCAAAGCCTTCAGTCTCTTGTTTCCCTTTGGAACGCCTATTTGATTGTTTAGCATCATATCTTCCAAGATGCTTCTGTTCTGATATATGTTCCCCTCCCTTTCTCTTTCTAAAACTCCATAAGACCCTTATTTTAAAAACAAAAAGACACCAACGCCAATTTGAATTCAGAATATACAGCCTGTGCTGTCAGAGTCCAGGTCTCTGTGATCTGTTCTGAACAGGCTGCTGCCATGGTGTTCTGTCTATCCATAATTATCTCTCCCTCTCCGACTGACATTCTGGTAGGCACTCACCAGTGACATTTTGCACAGGTTCTTTGCTGTTACATTTCTGCCCTCCAGTGGAAAGCATCATTGCTGTTTGTTACTTCATTCGGAGAGGAGGAATACACAAAACAGAAAATGATTTAACAGTAGGATTATATTGTCTGAGTTATGCTAGGAGTTTGGAATGGATACTTTCCCCATCCCTCCTCCCCACCAAAAAAACAAAAAAGCCAAAATAGGTTGGAAACATTTCATTGCCTCTGAAAACAGGGGAACCAGGTGGTGATTCAGATCTCAAGAAGCTCAGATAAATATTTGTTCTGCTCAGATAAATATCCACAATTTCAGCCAAAAGTAACTGGTTTAGAAACAGATTTCATCATAAGATTTCTGTACTTCTAAAAAGCTTTTATATAGATTAGGCTTATTTTTGAAGAGGTTCAGGGAATGCTTTCTTTCCATAAAACTCCAGCTAGTCATTTGTCATGGGGGAAAGAGAAAGGCCCTGAAGGAAAGGAAAAGTAAAAAGGTACGGGAAGGAGAGTAGAAATGTGGGGTTTGGGCTTCAGCTGGTGTAAATCATCATAACACCCTAGATGTCAGGGGAGATACACCTATTTCTGCCAATGCGGATGTGGGAATAGAACTTTAAAGGTCAATTGTGAAGATTATGGATAAAATTTTCAAAGGTTGCTAGACGATCTATTGATGTGTGTGCCAGGGGTTGCCGACCCCAGATCTAGATCCATAACTCCAATTAAATAATGGAAATTATGAGTCTAAATCCCATAGATAGCTTTGAAAAATCTCAACGTATGTTGTTTTTTTTAAATGTAAAACGTGCTTACATGCTTGATCTAGCACTCACCATTGTGGTGTCAGCCTGTCAGATTATATAAACTTAAGTAGGGTCAAGAGGCACAGTAGTTGAATGGGTGACATCCAGAGAACAAGGAATGGGATGATTCCGTACCTCCATGATACATAGAAAAGAAAAAAATACTTCCATAAAAGGTATTTTGTATCTATACCGTCACTAAGCTAATTCCCTGCAAATGTACGGTTTTATTAGAGTTGATTAAAAAATGTTGAGGAATACATTTTTTAACAAAATGTGTATTTTTGCTTAATTTCAAATCACATTTTTACTTAGTTTTGGTTTTTTGAAAAACCTAAACAAAAATTTTCCATTTGAATCCAAAGATTGTTCTTTTAATTATGTTGTTTCTAAGAAACTGAAATGTTTTGAACAAGAAATGGTTGGAAGGGGAACAAAGAAGAATTTTCAGCAAGCTCTGGATTTCATAGTGTGAGAGATCCATGCACATAGCATATATGTTGCAAAAAATAAACAACAAAATGAAAATTAAAACAAAAGTGAACAAGCCAAAAGCTAAATAATTCAAGAAATGTTATACATATGCAAATTTCCCCAACTAGCCATTCCAAAATAACCATACATCTTTAGAATTATAGCATTGCTTTATTTCTGCATTAATAACTTATGTAAGAAGCCAGTATTTCTTTAAAGCTAACTCACTAAATATAATAGACCACCTTATGCTACAGCTTGTAAGATCATTTCTTGGATGATGCTGTGCTAGATGGGGATAATGGTCATTCTAAATCCAAATTGTTTTGCCTTGTTTTACGAGAGCCTCAATTCAATATTTCGAAGCATGTGGTGACAAAGCTATTTCAATCCACATTTTGGCTCCAATCTTGCAATGTGTAGGAGATGGATGGACTACAACTCCCATGCACCACCAGTGGCGCTCTGAATGGCTGCAGCAATCCATCTATGCCTTGTATGTTGCAGGGTCAGGGCCCATATTTTCAAAGGAGAAAGAAAGGGGTTCAGACCCAGCTGTTCTTGAAAAGGATCTAAGGAAAAGGGAAATTAAAGTGGTTGCTTACCCCCTTTTATGCTCCCATAAGCCCCAGTACCTTTGGGCTGCTTTAACTTGAGCTGGTTTGTAATGCCCCGAAGGAGCCATTATTCTGGCTCGGGATAGAGCAGTACTCCAGCCCTGCTCTTCCCACTGGTATACGTCCTACAACAAGGGGACATAAAGTCACAGACATCCTCAGTTGTGTAATTAGGGAAGCATTTTCAACACAAAAGAGCTAGAGCATGGGCCCACATTTGAATCCAGGTAATTATACAAAGGCACATCGAAAAGTATCTCTATAATCTCTTGAGACACCGGTTATTTCCTCCCAATACACAGAAGATTTTATAACTTCAGAATATGTGTATCACACTTCCAAATTCCATTTTGGCTCTTCCAGTATCAATTAGCATGGCTCAGAACTGAACCTAGTGCTCTTTAGTATATTCAGTGGATTATAACATTTTGTCATTTTAATTTGACTTCTTTCACAGCTGCAAAAATCCTAACACTGCAAATTTGCAGAGACCTGTCCCCTGAATGTGTATATTTGTTCTCAGAGACTTGCTCCTAGAAGGCTTTCAGACACAGGGGTGGATTTTTAATAACAAAGTATACAGATTGAACATGATGTTTGTTCCCTTGATGTATATGTGGGTGGTGAGTGTCCGTCAGTTTAGAAATGGCAGTTTTTCTTAAATTTATATTTAACATACTTTGCAAGGTTTCTCCTAGATGTAAGTATTGACAGAAATATGACCTGTTCAAGCTTCCTTTTTTGCTGAACAAAGAAACATATTTATCCCTTTTGAATGCATTTGCAACCCTCAATATGTCATCTTTAGTTCAGTTTACACAATCTATTTTAAGTCACTTAAACATTTTGCCTTAAAAGTTAGTTCTGACACAAAAATAATGAACAAAGCTATGGAGTCAAACTTGATTATAGGAACAGCTGTTAACCAACAAATTTGCTTATCCAAAACTCAGATATGCCTACTAAATTATGTTCCCAATACAGTACAAGCCAGCTTCCCCAAAGCTGACTGAGTGCAAGAGAAAATACAGGAAATGCTGTATCAACCATGTAGTCAAATTCCAAAGGGGTAGCCATGTTAGTCTATTGTAGAAAGACAACAGAGTCCTGTTGTTAGTCTTTAAAAGTGCCACAGGACTCTGTTGTGTATCAACCAGTAATTGGAAGGCTGGCAGGTTGAAAAAGACACAGGAAATTATCCTGTAATTTGTGCTTGGGCCATCTGAGGGGGAAATGACACCGCAGTAGGGAGAGCTGTGCACAAGCTTTTCTGCCTAACAAAATAGCTGATCAGTCAATGGTTAACTTTGGATAAATAAGTTTGACCTACATAACCTATTTTCATCAAGTTTAATCAGTTTGACCTATATAAATTGTTTACATCACAGGGCTGTTGTGTGGCTCACTTCATTCGTGTTTGTAAAGTTCTTTGGCTATGTCTACACTGGCAATTTAAGTCAACTTAAGGAGGCTTAAGTCAACTTAAATTAAGCCACATCCACACTAGGCTTTCATTAAGTTGACTTAAGAAATTCCTTAAGTCGACTTAATGAAAGCTTAAGTCAACTTTATAACTACCACTCATTAGGTCAACTTGAGCCTCCTTAGGTCGACCTAACCCTTCCTTAGGTCGACCTAAGCCCAGTGTGGACGCATAAGTCCACTTTGTTTAGTCGACTAAGGGCAGTTAGGTTGACTTAACAAAGTGGACTTAAAGTGTTACCACTTGTTAAGTTGACCTAACTGCCCTTAGTTGACTAAACAAAGTGGACTTGACTTTTCTAGTGTAGACATAGCCTTTGAGATGTAACAGATGGGTGCTATAAATTGTAGTTTTATTATATTTGTGGCATCAGTATGTTTATGGATAGGCTAGATTGTGATCTGTGAACATCTTAGGCTTCTATAGGCCCATCTCCACCTGTAGACTCAACGTTGAATTAAGAGTTGCAGCTGCAAGTTAAGTTAGCACAAAATGTGTTTTATTTTGATAGCTATCTCTTTGTAGACTTGTATATTGCTAGAAGTTACACATTAATTATTTTGTGATGGAGATACTACAAGTTCATTTTATTCCTTTGCTGATGGTTTGAAACTGACTTTATTAAATAGTTCCAGTTTTTCTCTTCTTCTGCTGTTTATTGCAAATGCTTGCATGACCTAATTAGTCATCCCATATTTACTGACCTCACCTTTTGGAGGGTCAGTATTACAAGGAACACAGAGAAAGAGAAAATGCCAAAATCTGGAGGAAGTCCTAGGGTTTGCCCAGAGTATAAGCCCAGCTGTACCTCAGCTGCCTCCCAGTTCCAAAATCAGACAGAAAAGTCCCTACATCGTTCCACTAGAGCAGTAATTTTCAAGTCCCCAGGGCATGTCTCTCCAAAGCCTAAATGGAATAATGTTCAGTAACACAAGTGTGGACAACTCATTGATTGGAGATATTCTGTTAGCAGTGTCCATTTGACCCACACATGTGCTCTATACAACATCACACCACACTCGGAGGGTACATAGGATTGCACAGGTGAACTGCGCAGTTTATTCTTTAACTGAACATCCAGCAAAAATAATCCAAAAAAGAAGGGAAGGAGGACAGGTAGTGGAGCACCCATAGGTAGAGCCCTGCAAATCCGCAGATATCCAGGGATATCCGCATCTGTGGATATAATGAGGATATCCACAGACCATTTCTTGCGGATGCAGATTGGATACAGATTCACATATTTTTATTTGTGCAGGGCTAGATCCCTGCAAATACAGATATCCACGTATTATATCTGCATCCGCAGATACAACATGGATAGCCATGGACCATTTCTTGCAGGTGCTGATCGGCTGCAGATCCACATATTTGTATCCGCTCACGCTCTACCCATAGGGCCATACATGTCAAAGACCCAGTAACTGCACAAAGTAAGTAACATTTTTTTCTTCTTCAAGTACTATCTCTATGGTTGCTTCACTTCAGGGTGACTCCTCCTGAGCAGTATCCTCAAAGGGAGGAGGGAGCTTCGGAATCAAGTCCAAGACTGAAGACAGTACTGTAGAACCAAGCCCCACAACCAATCAGTGGAGACCACAGCATACTGTTTAGACTAGGTAAGCACTGAAGTCCATATACAGTTCTGCATATCTCAGACCCTGGAATGTTTTTTGTAATGCTATGGAAGTTGCTTGTGCCCTGGCCGAGTGCAGTATAAACCTTGGGGGAGGCCAGGTGCCAGCTACATCACAGAAACAATAATTCACTCAGAGATCCATCTCAGCTGTCTCTGTGAAGAGATAATGGACCCCTTTGATCTTTCTGCAATGGAGACAAAGGATGTAGGTGATTTCTGAAATTGCTTCATTCCCATCCATATAAAAAGCCAATGCCCCCTGTCCACCTATCATATGAAGGGAAGTTTCCCACTGAGATTCATATGGATTAGACAAAACACCATTAGAAGAACGAACTGGTTAAGACGGAAATCTGACCGTACCGTAAGACCTTTGGGTGCAGGCACAGGGAGACCTTGCCCTTGAAAACTATCATGCCAGCAGGACTCCAATTTCTCCAATCCTGTGGTCTGATGTGATAAGTACTAGAAAATTCTTCTTCGTAGGTAAGTGAAACAAGGAGCGCGTCATCATAGATTGAAACAGAGGGCCCACAAGGTATCTACGTACCAGGTTGAGACTGCAAGTCGGAGTACAGCGGCACTAGACTCCTTGTTTGTTTTGCTGAACTAGACTGACATGGGTACCCCTTTGGAACAAGTCAGAGCAGGCTCCTTAACCTGGGACTAAAGATTCCCCAGACCCTTAAGAGAACCCCTCTAGTGAGGAATAATAAGATGATACTGTGGTGAGATTAATCTTAATAGAGCTAAACTTGATATTTTTTAAATCCATCTGATAATCTAAATGGTCTGCTCATAACCTGCTCAACTGCCAGTCCTCTTCTCCTGGTGCAGAACTGATGCAAGCATATACATTTGCTTTCCTTCAAAAAGTAAAAATTTTCATGCACACACCAAATAAATGCATGCGCAAATAGCCAACTGGGCTCCTACCTATCTATTTTCATGGATAACTATTGAGTTTCAATGAGCAAATACAGGGTTTGAGATGTGCAGCCAGAGATGCCCGACAAGTTTTTCAGGCTCAAGTGAGGTCTGATCCAAAAATAGCACTGGCCTAGAAGCAGCTAAATCAGGGCATGCATTGATCGGGGCAGGAGCAGCTATCATTTGGAAGGTGAAGTGAGATCTCAAATTTTCAGAGAGCTCAAGCAGGCATGAGAAAATTACAAAAAAAACAAACAAACCAAAAACCCAACAGCATAAACCTGATCCAAAAATTAATGACATTTTGATAAGCCCATTTAAATGGAACATTTTCATTTAAAATGCACAAAGGCTAAGAGATCATAAATATCCTATTAAGAAACTTTAGCTTCTGCATCTGTTTTAAATTGTCAATTGAAATACTGTGCATACAAGTTGCCATGGTTACAGGCAAGTTTTTAAATAACTCCATTTCATCAGAACAGCTACAATATCATATACAAACCGGAGGGGAGTGGAGAGTCAGGAGAAGATTAGGGGCTGGGAACTGTTCATTCAAACATGAACACGTAATACATTTGGGTGGAAGGGGAGGAGGTGAAAATTGGTTTTCACTCTTTGTCAATGACAGGGATTAGCACCTAAGTCGACCTTGTTCAGTCGACTTAATAAGGTCGAAAAGGGGCTATCTCTACACTAGAAAAGTTAAGTCAACTTTTGTTAAGTCGACCTTATTAAGTCGACTTAATAAAGTTGACTTAACTTTTCCAGTGTAGACATAACCACCGAAACTAGAAGGGACCATGAGAGGTCATCGAGTCCAGTCCCCTGCACTCATCGCAGGACCAAGTACCCTCTTAAACCATCCCTGACCAGTGCTTGTCTAACCTGCTCTTTAAAACTTCCAGTGATGGAGATTCCACAACCTGCCTAGGCAACTTATTCCAGTGATTAATCACCCTGACAGTTAGGAATTTTTTGATGTCCAACCTAAACCTCCCTTGCTGTAATTTAAGCCCATTGTTTCTTGTCCTATAATCAGTGGTTAATTTTACTCCCTCCTCCTTGTGACAACCTTTTAGGTACTTGAAAACTGTTATCATGTCCCCTCTCAGTCTCCTCTTTTCGAGACTAAACAAACCCAGCTCTTTCAATCTTCCTTTGTAAGTCAAATATTCTAGACCTGTAATCATTCTTGTTGCTCTTCTCTGGACCTTTTCTTATTTGTCCACATCTTTCCTGAAATGAGGCACCTGGAACTGGAGACTATACTCCACTTGTGGCCTAATCAGGGTGGAGTAGAGCAGAAGAATTACTTCTCGTGTCTTACTTCCAATACTCCTAATACATCCCAGAATGGCGTTTGCTTTTTTTTGCAACCGTGTTATACAATGTTGGGCCACAACACTGCAGCCGCAGCCTTTAAGGTGGTATTGAAGTATAGCTCCTTCCAATCGGAGCTGGAGCTAGAGAGTGTAGAGCTGAAACATAGTTACAGTTGTAAAAAGTTATCCGGAGTCTTTTGCACAAGGGGCTCGAATTAGGCGTTGGGTTCAATTCAACTCACTGGCTCAGAGGCATGATCATGACTAGCATTTTTCTTACATTTTCCCTCCAATTCCAAATGCACTGTTGGGAGCACTAGCTTAGGCAGAACATCGCCATTTCTACCCAACGTTGTCTACAACTGCTCAGAGCAAGTTTAAAGAATATGGTGGTTAAAATGCTACTGGCCAATCTACACTAGCCCTTTGACAGGTGAGATTTCCCACACTGCCCATACAGTGTCCTTATAATGACCTGGGCCAAGAAACAACCTCTATCCACCTGCTTCCTAATCGACAAAGTAAGGGTAGCAATGCACAGCTCAGTGAGTACTAGGAGGCTTAATTCATATGTGTAAAGTGCTCTGGTTTGGTGTAAGAAACTCACTATAGAAGTGGATAGTTTAACAACAAACTAATTAGTATTGATGAAAATTTGGTTCAATTCTTAACCAAACTGGTTTCAACTACCTAACACCCACCACCAAGTACCAATTATTGGGACTCACCTGAGCCATTGTTGCAGTACTGTTTCTGAGCCTACTTTGGACTCCCTTTACAGCAATATATTAAGGCATAGGAATGGATAGTCTGTTTACAGGTAAAGAGTGCATATGGGCAAGTAAAGAACTACGTATTCTTGTTCCTAGAGCTCGTGGGAAATGCCCCACCACATTTTGAAAGAAAATGGACTTTTTTTCTAAATAAAAATTTTGTTTTAAAACATATTGATTTCACAACAAAATAGTGAAAAAGAAGAAATGTTTTCATCAACTCCATTTATTATTATTGATTTATGGCACTGTAGTGCTCCAGTCCCCTGCACAAAGAAAGGGTGAACAATCCATTCCTCACCATACAGACTAGATGCAACCAGAGATGCTTGAATGCTTAAATGAGGTAGTGAATACAACCTATTTTTGTGGGGTCTCTTTGAACTTCCTGGATGCAGTCCAGACCACTGAGGGGTTGTGCCACAATCTGCTCTGCAAACCTGAGGGCATCACAATGCTTTGCAGTGCTAGCTCCCACCCAAGCTGCTCACAAAGGCTATGTCTACATTGGCAATTTAAGTCGACTTAAGGAAACTTAAGTCGACTTAAATTAAGCCACATCCACACTAGGCTTTCATTAAGTCGACTTAATGAAAGCTTAAGTTGACTTTATAACAACCACTCATTAGGTCGACTTAAGCCTGCTTAGGTCAACCTAACCCTTCCTTAGGTCAACCTAAGCCCAGTGTGGATGCATAAGTCCACTTTGTTAAGTCGACCTAAGGGCAGTTAGGTCGACTTAAAGTGGACTAAGTCAACTTAAAGTGTTACCACTTGTTAAGTTGACTTTAATAAGGTCGATATTAAGTCGACTTAAAGTCGACTTTATTAAAGTCGACTTAACAAAAGTTGACTTAACTTTTCTATTGTAGACATAGCCAAAGAGTTCTCCAGCATGCAAGCCACACTCTGAGGGTGCGTCTACGCTTATAAATTAAATCAACTTAAGGAGGCTTAAGTAGACTTAAACTACTCTGCGTCCACACTGGACTTTTATTAAGTCAACGTAAGCATTTCCTTAAGTCGACTTAAGGAAAAGCTTAAATCAACTCAATAACACCTAGTTTTAGGTCAACTTAGCGCATAAGTCAACCTTATTAAGTCGACTTAAGCCAGTGTAGACGTAGACTAGCCCAAAGTCAACCTCCATGGCCTCTGGACCTCCCTCCCAGGGTTCCTGGCACAGGAAGAGCCTGCCCTGGCCAACCACAGGGCAAGACATAACCCTGACCACTCTGCTCCTCAGAGCTGCCCAGGCCTGCCGTCTGGGAAGATGGCTGAGCAGAGCAGCCAGCACCACAAGCGGGCCTCATCCTGGAACCACCAGGAAATCCTCGACCTGCTAGCCATTTGGGGGGACAAGACAGTCACCTCCCATTTGCGGGGCAGCCACCGCAACCGGGAGGTGTATGCCTCCATTTTCCGGGCCCTGGCTGCCAACGGCCATACCTGGGACACCCAGCAGGTCCGGGTGAAAATAAAGGACCTCCACCAGGGTTAACAAAAGGCCTGGGAGGAGACGCTCCAGACAGTGGCAGCCCCCACCAGCTGCCGGTATTACCAGCAGCTGGATGCCTTTCTGGGGCAGGAGAGTGGTAGTTTCCCAGCCCATACCATCGACTCTGCCAAGCCACCCTACACCTCAACGATGACCAGGAGGCGGGCCCAGTGGACAAGACTGTGGTGCCGGAGGAAGGGGAGACCAGCCAGCAGCAGGGCATCAGCTCCAGAGCCTGCCACCAGCCTGGAGCTCATCCCTGCCCTGAAGGCAGACTCCGCCACTGAGGAGGAGGAGCAGGTTACCCCTGCTGAAGAAGACCCAGGCGACGGGACAGCGCACCAGACACTGCTGCACCTGCCAGTGAGTGCTCCCTCCCTCCCTCTCTTCCTCCTTCCCTGCGGGCAGGGCTGGGCATGCCTATGGCACAGGGACTGCACGGGGACATGGCTCAGGGACAGACAGGGTTGGGGGGTGGGGCACGGAGGGCCTTCTACAGGGGCAGAGGGGCTGGGGGCTGTGTGGTGGGTGGGGAGGACCCAGAGTTGAGCGGTGCAGTGGCGTGTCTGGAGTTGCAGTGGGAGGACCGTAGGTAGGAGCACGAAGGCCAGACAGCATGCACCCGACATTGGTGGCATGTGGCCTCAGGAGAGACCCCAGGGCAGGGCTGCCTACAGCTCACCACCGTGGGCACCACACCCGACCTGGGCAGCAGAGCACGGCAGCAAGTACCAAGGGGTCCCTGTCCCAAAAGACAGGGAGTGGGAAGCAGGGGGATGGTCAGGGGACAGCAGCTGCTGTCAGGCTGCACACCGCACCAGCTAATGGGAGGGACTCTCTTCTTTGTGTGTCCCCAGCAGACTGTGCGCCCTTGACACGCAGCACTTCTATTGCCCCACCAGGCCCAATCAGGAGGAGAAGGAGGGTGTGTCGCTCGTGGGACGAGCTTCTTGAAGACCTGATCCGTGTCAGTGAGCAGACTGAGGCACGCCTGGCGGTGTGGCAGGAGCAGGAGGATGCCCACCGGAGGGTCGAGCAGGGGCTGCAGAGGGAAAAGCAGAGGTTGCTCGAGTGAATGCTCGACCTCATAGAGCAGCAGACACAGTCCCTGGAGCACCTGGAGGAGCAACTGATCCCTCGGGGCCCTGCCCTACACCTCAGAGGCAGCCCTCCTCGCTGGCGGGCCAGGACCCGGGGTGGATTTCTGCAGGCCCGGGACCCGCCTTCCAGGGGCCACTAGCACCGGCCCCACCCCCCGATCCCCTTCACTCCCCCTGACTCCCCTTCCTCCCCCGCCCCTCTTCATTCCCCCCAAACCTCCCAACCCCCGCAGCTCCCAACCCCCATTCCCCCTCTGAATAAAAACCCTGAACACCGTTATACAGTGTGTCGTGCTTTTTGTTGATGTGGGGACAGGGGGGAGATGGGTGCATGGGGGTGGGGGGGCAGGCATGGGTGGGTGGTGGAGGTGACGGGGCCCGGTAGCAGGCCCGCCCTTCAGTGCTCCTCGCTGGTAAAGTGGGCCCTCAGTGCATCCCGGATGACCAGTGCTCACTTCTGGGTCTGCTGTGTCTGGGGCAGGATGACATTGGGCTGCTCGTAGTCAGCGGTGAGCCTCGCAGCCTCAGCTTCCCAGGCATGGGGGTCCCTTTCCCTTCACAGCTCACAGAGTTTGTGCAGGCAACAGCAGGCGCTGACAACCTCAGGGATGTTGCTCTCGCTGAACTGCAGGCGGGTCAGGAGGACCCTCCAGCATGCCTTGAGACGGCTGAAGGCATGCTCGACGATGCTGCGGCACTGGTTGAGCCTCTGATTGAAGAGGTCCCTGCTGGCATCCATCTGGCCCATGTATGGCTTCATCATCCAGGGCATCAAGGGGTAGGCAGCATGCCCCAGAATCAGGACAGGCACTTGCACATCCCCAAGGGTGATGGTGTAGCTGGGGGAGACGGTGCCTGCCTGCACGCGCCTGTACAGGGCGGAGTTGTGCACGACGCGTACGTGCTGTGCCTTCCCCGGCCAGCCCACGTAGATGTTGCCAAAGATCCTGCAGTGGTCCACGAGGACCTGCAGGACCACGGAGTAGTAGCCCTTCCTGTTGACATAGTCAGTGGCCCAGTGGTCTGGGGCTCAGATGGGGATGTGGGTGGCATCCACAATGCTCCCACAGTTGGGGAAACCGAGTCCAGCGAGGCCGTCAAGGAGTTCATGCAGGTTGCCCAGAGTGATGAGGCAGGCTAGTTGATTGCCTTGCAGACCTGCATGAGGGCTGTCCCCACGGTGGACCTTCCCGATGCCAAACTGCTGGGCCATGGAGCAGTAGCAGTCCAGAGTTGCCAGCTTCCACATGGTGATGGCCACTCATTTGTCTATGGGCAGGGCGGGTCAGAGTCTGGTGTCCATGCGCTGCAGAACCAGGGTGAGCTTGCAGACCAGCTTGAGGAAGGTTTGCTTGCTCATCCTGAGGTTCTGCAGCCACTGGTCATTGTCCCAGGTGGCGAGGACAATCCGCTCCCACCAGTCGCTGCTGGCCTCACTTACCCAGAAGCGACGAGGCACAGAGTGCACTGCTGTGAGCGCGGCAGCTTGCTGGGGCAGCAAGGTGGGGGGCAGGCTGTCATCTTCCTCTACGCTGGCAGGTTGCCAGACAGGCCTGCTCCACAGCCAAAGAAGCCTTGCCAATAGCTGGCAGGTGTCGCGCAGCTGCCTGACAAATCTCAGGAGCGGAGTCTGGTCCAGGACCTGCTCAGCCTCCATGTTGCCAGGCACAATGGGAAAGGTGCTGAACTCACTTCCTCTTTTAAAGGAGTGGCCGGGGGAGGAGGGCACTTCTCGGGTGCCTCATGCCACGCTTCCCACAATGCACCACCCCTGGGTCAACCTAGCCCCTGCCAGTCAACTTAGGCATCTAGTGTAGATGCTCTAAGTCAACTTAACAAGGTCGACTTTAAGTCGACCTAAATATACAGTGTTGACGTGCTAAGTCAACTTAATTTTATAAGTGTAGACATAGCCTGAGTGTCTTTGTATAGCTTCAACCTGACAGCCACCCATCAGTCAGACTCTGGCTTCTTCCTGCCTTGGTTACCATGTGTTCTGCACTGTGCAGCCCTCTGATTCATGATCTGTTAGGTCCATTTTGCCCTGGAAGGGGATCAGCATACAACTGTTTGCTTCCCTAGATAGAGTTACCAACACAGTTCACAACATTGGATTAGTTTTGATTAAAGAATAAAACACATTTATTTAATTACAAGGAGATAGATTTTAAGTAAGTACAAGTAAAAGACATTAAAAGAGTTTAAAGATAAACTTTAAAGTTTATAAATAAATTAAAAAATAAAGTACTAAAGCTTAATAAATTAGACTTCGTTCAAGGCAAAATCCCTTACCACATGTTTCCAATAACTGCTGACCAAATCCTCAGCTCCTGAAGTCCAAATACTGTTTATTTGTCTGTCTGTCTGAGTTTTTTTGTTCTTCATTGGTAAAAGAGAGAGTGATGATTAGGGAGAGATTACTTGGGGTGCTTTGCCCCTCACTTTTATAGTTCAGCCACCCTTTGAAATGCATTTTCCTAAAGGTTACCACCAGATAAAGTTCATTCCCTCTGTGAGGACAGAGAGGACGAGTCTGCTGGTGAAAGAAGTTCCACACTATTGTTTGCTAAAATATGAATCAAATCTGTTCCTACCCGTCTTTCTTGTCAAAGAATGGCCAGTTGAGAGATGATTGTCCATTAGCTTTGATGACACCAGGCTACAGGCATCAGGTTGTCCTTTATTTTTGAGAAACAGGTTTCCCCACTCTCCAGGCTTGTCTCGTAAACATACTTCAGTCATGATTATACCTTACGTTCACAATTTTACATATCAAGTTCTACACATACTTCACTATAATATTATTCACCAGCAAGCTTTTAGTTTTCAAACAATACCTCATAAGATATATTTTATAGAAAGATTATTGCAATGGTGTATGGGGGGGTGAATATAGGAATGTACTTGGCCAGTCTGGCCAACAGTTCTTTAGGAAGAGCAAGTAGGGGGTTGTGAGCATTCAGACTGGGGAGGGGGAAGATGGCTACTGGTCTCCAGGGTGTTCTCTTCTGCAATACAAAGATCCGTTGGTACAGCAGATCCAGGGAGGGGTGTAGTTAGAGAGAATTGCTACAGTTCAGTACATGTACAATGTCAAACAGGGAATCATGAGATCTTTCAAGATTCAGCCAAGCATTAGCATTTCTGACAGACTATTTTTAAAGAAACAAAACAAGTCCAACTGTTCTATATTTGAGTTGCCAGAAAGACAGATTGTGAGTCACTGAAAGCTTGTGACCTCAGTCAGCAAGCTGTGACTCCACAGCAGTAAAACCATGCTGTTTCTTTTCCAAAGCTGATGCCCAGACTTGTCAATGCTGTGGTTTCCTTTAATAAAGAAAAACAGAGATGAACATGTGCTATAGAGCTATTCCCCTTGGCTGTGCAGGCACCAGGATTACTGAACCTGAAATAAACTTGCTTTTTTTCCTGGAAGCAAAGAGAACAGTATCTGAAAAGATGGACATCAGGCAAAAGGCATCCTGCCCTAGAATACTGATGGGTAACAAAAATGCATCCATCTCTAGAGAATTACCAAATGCACAAATGTTTATTTTAAGGACCCAGATTATAATAGCTGCCTCCCTGCACTAAGTGTATTCTTATCAGCACTCACGGGGCAACCCTGACATAGCATGGAGGAGAAAAGACAGAGTCTTAAGGAGGAGAGAAAAACAGGGTATGAAACATAGAAGGAATGTTCTCATCTCACTCTTCTGAAGTGCAATAAATAAATAAATAAATAAATAAATAAATAAATAAATGCAAGTGCCTGGAGGTTTGCATTATTGCTGCTAGAACACGTCCCTTTCATCTAACCGGGTTTTCCCATTACCCTTCCTTCCTCCTTATCCTTATTTATCTCTCTAGGTACTCATATGGCCCCCATTACTCCAGTGCCAGAGCCCTTCCAATCACTTATCTTAATAAGTCGACTTAGGCTATGGTTACACAAGAAAAAGTTAAGTCGACTTTGTTAAGTCGACTTAATAAGGTCTACTTTAAGTTGACTTAAAGTTAACCTTATTAAGTCGACTTAACAAAGTCGACAACTTTTCTAGTGTAGACATAGCCAATGTGATGTTGTTGAATCAAGTGTGTAGCTGTCCCTCAGCTCCACCACTAATTGTCTGTGGTGTTGGCAATCGCTAAAGAATGGGTAGGAAATGAGTACTTTGAGTAGGAAATTATTCCTGGCTTATTTGGAATAACACATGAGCTTTTCCAAAGCTCTTCATGCTCCATTCATATCTATTCTTCTTTAAACTTCTTCCTATAACAATGGCTGAATGAGGACACTCTGAAGAGAACTTTGAACTTTCTCCAGTCATACACTATGTCACAAATTGACAAGACAGAGGAGAGGACCCACAGGAGTTGGTGACAAAAGAGGAGCTAGAGCCACATGAGGCCGAGGAGAGGAGCATGAGAGATGGAGGAGCAGAGAAGGACATAGTGAAGAGACCCAGGAGAGGGCAAAGGAAGATGCAACATGTCAAGAGAAGAGACAGAGGGCTAGTCTTCACTGATGGCAGCAAAATCGCTGAAGACCTGTGAAGACCCACTCATTTGATCAAGAAGTCAATCCCTGAAGACTTATCATAGTGCTAAGTCGAAGGCAGGGCATGTCTACTTTTGGGATCTCTGCCCACCTCTTGTTGCTGAACTGGTGGCTCTCAACAATGCTTACCTATTTGCTGCACCAATGCTTGTCCACACAAACAGCAACTCTGTTTGCCTCACACAATATATTGGACACAAACCTCTGGAAATTAAAAGTTAAGCCACTTTACAGTGAAAATTCTGTATTACTTCCCCTCAGGTATGTAGCTTACCACTACAAGGTAATGGAAAGCTGTGGGGCAAACATAATGTTGTGGTGTATGATCTGTGGTATATAGTAGTCTTGGTAGTAGTAAAGTGTGAGTGGAGAGATAGGAGGAGTATACTACAAGGTAGTTTACCTAGACAAAGAGACGGCACTTTGGTTTAAAAGCTCATGTTAAAGATACCTCTTATTCTGCAGTAACCCCACTGCAGTGTCAGTAATACGTATTAACCTGCGTGGGCTGGGCCCTGAAAGCACAACTCTGTGACTTACAGGGGACACTTCTACCAAGAGAGCTATACTAAAATGCTTCAAGACTATCTAAAGTAAAGATGATTGCTCTCTGGAGCCAGCAGAGTTAGAAAGCCTCTACTTTGAGGAGTGACATGTAATAGAAGAGGAATCAACACTGAATGATCAACTATGATCTGAAATTCAAGATTTTTTCTGTTTTCAAAACAGTGTGATGCTTGATAGCGACTTTTAATCAGTATGATACTACAAATACTTTTCTTAGCTCATTTAATGTCTGTAAAGTATATGGAGACCTTTGGTGGGAAAGGGCTATATAAATGATATTGTACACTTCTGCAGGAAAACATCCCAATTTTTGGTAGCTTTATCCCACTTATAATTTGCTAAATCTTTTATGTACAGTTCAGGCTAATTTCCATAGTATCAGCTTTAGTCCATCTACTTAATTTCAATTTTCTGATGAAAATAACATCACTTAAGCTGCACATCTGGGACAGCACTTGAAGCAACATGACTGCAACAACCTTTGCATTAAAGACTATCTTGACTTTCTCAGCCTTCCTGTGTGGCTTAGCAGTACACAGAACAGCAGCTGATCTGGCTCAGCAGTCAAAAGCTGTGCCTGTTAGTAAAGGAAGTCCAGTCATTTTGTACCTTCGTCTTTTAAAGGGGTTAATTTAAGCGTTGCCTGCATTACACATTGAGTTAATAATCTATTTCCTCCTCTGCCTTTGCAGAATCTTCTCATACTTCTGACCTCAAATTTCTGGCAGGCATGAAAGACATAGGAAATGAAAGTTCAGAATCCTTTTTTCTGCATGTGGGTATTTTCCCCCCCTTGTTGTTTACTGGGTAGTCTCAGTGGTATATGAGATGTGGAATTGGTGAGGACAGTATTCTTTAGACTGATCAGAATAGTACACTTAAGGCAGTCACTGAGAAACCCCTCCATCCTTTGATTATAAAACTATGTGGAAAAAGTCATCAAGGTGAATGCATGAATGTTTCCTTGGGGAGCAGTTACTGTTTCTTTTTATTTTCAGTAAATATGATCCACTAAAGTAAAAAGAATGCAATTAGATCATTTTTACTATGTTTTAGGATATTTATCTGAACCTATCCCAAATTCTACACATTTATGTTTCTGACACCACTGGCCGTATGCATCTGTACTTTAAAGAACTGTGACAAAAGCAATGTCATGAAATACTGTATTGGGGGGAAAGTTAAATTTGGTGGGGGGGAGGATTAAAAGATAGATCTGAAGCAGGCCTTCAAGTTGATTTTCATTTGTAAACAAAATCATAATTTGAGATCACGTTTCCAGAGAACAAAGGCCGCGACCAATGGCATCCAACCAAATGACTTTAGTGGAGATGCTTGTAAAGAAGTCATTGCAGTATCAAGCCTGTAGATGTTATTCATTCATTTACTTCACCATTAACAAGCAGCCACTTCTGGTGCAGAACATGGCAGCTGTTTTAAAGAGCACAACACCCATATTCCACATCTTAGGACATGAAGTAGAGATTATAATAGAATCAATCAGAAAAGATAAACATGTGTCTCTAAAAAGATGGAATGGGGGTGAAACGGAGAACAGCAACAAAGAGTGAATGAGGCAGAGGTTTCCTTTGAAAGATTCACTCTCTACACAATTTCTAACATAAAAGAAACTTGCCCCTGAAATGAAAACTCTCTGCCAAAATGTGTGACATCATTTATTCTGTTTCTTTTCCATTTTCTGCTGTTGCATCCAGAAGAGTGAGTGAATGATCAAGTGTTTTTTTGATTTCCTGTGCATGTGAAGACAAACATATCCAAGCTGAAGAACTGAGCCCCATGGGTCTAACAGAGATTCAATTACAACCCATGGAATTCAGTTCTCAAAGCTGAGAATACATGATGTTCATTTTAAGGCTGTTCTGATACACAGTTCTGACGCACACTCTTGGTTCCTCTCTCTGCTGCCTGACATTCTTCCAAGAATAAGAACGAAATCTTCACTGCAGCCAAAACAACACCAAACAGACTATGGGTCATAGATGCAATTATGGCTGCATAATGGGAAATGGGTTATTTTACATTGTTTTTTTTTACAAAAGAGCTGGCCCCACCCATTCACAAGTGGTGCCTCAATTCATATTATTATTCATTCTAATAAAAAGTAATACAGTCATTATAATACTTTGCACTTACATGGTATCTTTCATCCAAGGATTCAAAAACCTGGAAATATTATTATTTCCATTTATAGATGGGAACATCTAGACGCACAGGCCATAATCCTCAATTGTATTTGGGTGCCTAGTTCCTATTGAAGTCAATGGCTATGTCTACACTTTCAAGTTAGGTCGACTTAAGGAGGCTTAAGTCGACTTAACGAAAGCTTATGTCAACTTAATATGAACGGCCGGTTAGGTCGACGTAACCCTTAGGTCGACTCCTTAGGTCAACCTAAACATAGTGTGGATGCTTAAGTCCACTTTATCAGGTCGACCTAAGGGCAGTTAGTAAATTAACCTAAGTCCCTGTTCAGGGGAAGCACTTTGTTAAGTCAACCTAATAACAAAGTTGACCTAACTTTTTGTAGTGTAGACATAGCCAATGGGAGATAGGGACCTAAATATCTTTGAGGATTTGAGCCACAGAAGTTAAGTATCTTGTCCAAGTGATACCCAATTAGGCCTTAAAGACATAGGCGAAGATACTACCTTCCTTAGAGTTCATACCCAGGAGCCTGGGCTCTTTGAGGACATTCTGTTCCTCAGGGAAAGGAAATAACATAATCACCCTGTTCAGAGTCAGAGGATTAGGTATTGTGTCTGGACATACCCTCGTGCAAGAGGACCCTTCTGCTGACTGAGACATCTAGGTACCATTGTCATTCAACGATCAGTTATATGACACATAATAATCTGCCTCATCTCTCAGTGATCAAAGCTCCATCACAATGATGTAAACACTGACCAGTACAACTGAGTAAGAAGGCTTCAGGAGACATCACGAAGTGAATCCCAGGTAGAGCCACTATAGAATGGACATGACAAGAGAGCCCATTCTATAGCTGTAGCAATTATGTGATGTTTTTCTAATTAACTTAATTTAGCTGGAGACATCACTTAAAGTTAGTTTTTAACAGCTGAACCTCAAGTTAACAAGAAATGCCATATAAAAAGTAAAATATACTGCATTTAATAGCAATCACTCTAATTTGCAGCTTACTTAGCAAAGCATGCAGCACAGAATGCATTATTTGGCACTGTCCAACAACTCAACTACTATATTATCCAACAATGTATTTCTGTCGTTAGAGGGGTAGTTGTATTTTTAGGCTATCCATATCGAACCACTCAACCAAACAACGGAATTTAAAAATATGCTTTCTTAACAATCTCCCTTGCTGCAAAGCAGACTTCAGAACATATAATCTTGCAAAATAATAGCCCTGCAGTACTTAATACTAACTCAGCGTTGCTGATCTGTCTGCTGATTCTATAAGATTTTTATTTAAGGAAAATAAAAAAGGGGGAACCTAATAAAATTCCTTTTAACAATTTCCCTTCTTCATTTGTCAGTATTAAAGGCAGCATTTGTCACTGTGTCTCCCAAGCAAATATCCTTTAAAAATTGTGGCTTCCTTCAATCAATAAGCAATTGAACACTTTATCAAAAACTTTAATAAAACAACCTTGTTTTCAAGCTGGAAACTCATCCTTGAAAAGAACCACCCCCTAAAACACGTCTATTTTTGCTGATTTAGTCACTACTGAGTTGTTCACCGAGAAGATGGGTGCTTGCTTTTAGCAAAACAGCATGTTCTCCAGTTGCCAGGAACATGCTCTTTGTGGGGCTTTCCCTCCCCCCTCCCCCCCCCCGGCTCCAATCATGGCTTTTTCCCCCCCACTACCAAGAGCAGAAAAAAGAAACATTCTCTTCAATGAGGGCATGATATAATGACATGGACTTAGGCTTTCCTGTGGAAGACTGCCCTAATGGGTTTCTAACAAGTACAGCTACTGACTTAATAGTGTGAAATTCCTTAAGGGCAAATATTGACTGGTATGTCTTTGCGGCCCCCAGTTATTTTCAAGCTAAAGGATTTTAAACCAAGCATAAAGAAAGATTAACATGTTTTCTTCAGTTTGCTGTTTGGGTTTAATAGCGTCTCTGTGCGTTAGATCTCTTCTATCTTAAAGATATACTATGTAGTGACCCTGCATTATCACCTCCACAGGCACTACCCCTTGAATGCATTCTCAGGGTGTCCTTTTCCTTACAGAACTCTTTATTCAAGGCTCAAACTTTGTGCATCTCTTAACAAGAAAGAAACAATAAAATAATATTGTCCTACCTTTGCAAGATCCATAAAGGGGTGAGTCTTTCTTTGCAGTCTTTAACAGGCTGTGAAACCATAAATCTATTCTCTGTAGACACTTTTTTTCATAGTCCACCAGGATCACTTATTAACTTCATAGCTTAGAGATCATATTAGAGTGAAAATAACTATCCCTACAGGACAAATACTTACCCGGCAATCATCCTATAAAGTTTAACAGTTTTACATAAACTGCTACATCCAAAGGCAAATCTTTTTAGCGTGACTAAGTAATGTTAAGTGTCTGAAGAGTATTCTTCCATAAGGCTCCTTTGGAATTAAAATATGTTTAAATAGCAAATGAACTTAATGATCCCAAAGCCATCTAGTTAATGATACATGTAAATGTTCAGCATTTTCCTTGTTACCCCATATTTTTATCCACTGTGTTGCCGTTATTACTACCTTGGTTTTGGATATAATTTCTAGGCTTCTCTGCTACTGAATTTATAGTGAGGAATGAAACTATAAATGAAATCCTTCCTATCTAACCTGTGTTTATTGTTCTACCACACAACTTTATGTGAGATTCAGACACTATCTAAAATGAGTTCACCATGGGTGGTAGTTAATTAGCAGTGATGGGCTGCTTCCAGTAAAATATGGTTATATACCATTAGGAACATAATGTAACTTCCTTACGTATTTTTATTTAAATGTGTTGTCCCCACAGCAGGTGGGAAAAAAATATATCACAACTATAATGACATCTGGTGAGTGGAAGCTGGAGGACAAAATGAAAGAAAGTCATTCTACCGATCCTGATTTTTGGCAAAGGAAAATTGGCTTCAGACAGGAGCACAGCATGAAAAGAATCAGAAGAGACAGTTAGAAATGTGTGCATTTTGAACCTACTTAAAGTTTGTGAAGTGACGCCAATCGATCACATTATCACGCTGATATGGCTGTCTAATGACTACCAACATGCTGCCAATATTTTAACACAGAGTTTCTCCTTATTTATTTATTTATTTACACCAGTGATAACCCCCATCTTGTGGCCAGCAGTGTCTGCTTGCAGTAAATGACTGAGAAATCTATAAATCTCTTTTCCTATTTAAACAAAAAATGTTTTTTATAACCCACAGAGGAGGCAACACCACGTGGCAAACAAAGATCAAAGCTTGAATTGGGGACAAATGGGGGCTCCCAAGCTCCACCCACTTGCAGTGTCCTCTTTGGCTCAGACCAGAGTTAGGTACGTGGTGTATGTCCCCACTTACATTATATCTCTCACTGGATTATTTATGGCTCCTCCCTGTGTAAAAACAGACTTCAGTTCCTCTACTGGCACAACTCTTACAGAAGCTGAACATGCCACCCCTATGTCACTCAACCCAGGAACTAAGTAAAATCTTTCAACAGTCATGTGGGAATGGGGAAGAGACAGAAATACTATTTGCATGGAAAACTCAACATACCTCATGATCAGTAGGTTCAAGAACAAATTTTTGATCTGGCATAGACAACTGTTTATTCCCACTATGTTATATGCAATATCAACCAAAATGCTCAGGCACCCTGCTGGTCATTTATTTCCAATGAGCAGTTCTATTTTTCCTGTCAATGTCACCAAGAGTAAAGATTCAGTTTCTTCCAGTGTAGTATTCTCTACCATTTACCAGGGGGCTCAAAATCCTTATGATCCCATTTTTAATCACATGGTAATAACATTTCTATAAATATTCTATGCAACAGATCCATTTCTTTCACTAGAGATTAAGAATCTGCAAATAATGTTTCATTTTTGTTCCACCTGAGACTTATTGATAATTTTTTGTTTTTCACTGGTATTGCACTTTCTGAATAAAATCACAGAGAAATGCAGCCTATGTCTAAATAAATAAGAAATACACAGAGATATTTGTACATAGATGCAAATGCCTATACATTACAGCTGGTTGAAAACGGGGAGCGGGGAGTGGAATTGCCAGGAAAAGTCTTTAATTATTAAGTTTTCATTTTTCATCAACATATGGTTTTCATCAGAATGGACTAACCAACTCTAATATACATGCTTGCACATTGCAGGTATAACAACAGTTCCAAAAGACCTCCAGTAATATACCTTTTTAGTGTATTGTATATAGACTAATTCATTTATATTAAGCCACAATATTATACTGAGTCAATAAAAAAATCTGGAGAGGCAACTTTAGCCCTGGGTTTTTTATGCACACGTTCAGGGATCTAAACACTGCTGTTAGATGTTATACCGGTAAATGTCTGGGTGGCAGGATATAATGCAGCCACCATACACAAAGGTATGTGAACACAATTTAGGGAGCCTAAAAGACATGGATTTTGCACCTTGAAACACTCACGGAAACAATTAACTGTGGTAATGATGGTAGGAAACAACAAGGATAACTGGGAGACTAATTTTCAAAGTGCTAATAAGGGATTTAGCAAGCAATCCCCATGAAAGTTGAGAAGCTAAAAAAGACTATACAATTCCATGAAAATACATCTCTGTGTTTTCTGTATATTTTCAGCAAGAAACTTCTAATCTAACTAAACTAGTAAAAAAAATCTCACAGCAACTGACTATAAAAATATATAACGAGGAAAAGATTTACCCAGAAGAACTTGGAGCAGTTTCCAATTTTAGTGATACCTTCTCACTCACTTGAACCTCTGATCACAGCATATGTATAGTTCCAAAGGGGGAGCCGTGTTAGTCTATTGCAGATTAACAGAATCTTGTGGCACTTTTAAAGACCAACAGATTTATTTATCGCATGAGCTTTTGTGGGAGAATATCCCACTTCATGTATAAATACTACATAGAGCACCTATACTCTCTACCATTGTGTAACAATACAGAATGGTAAGATTAACCACAGTATGAACCAGCTTCCGGTAAAGATGGAATCAAAAGCCCTTGAAATGATTGCCTGATAAGTATCTACCAGAACTAAGTTAAATATATTAGAATACAGGAAGGAAAAAAAAAAAACCAACAAGCCAGGCTAGATTAAGTCTTTTTGTCTCTCTTTTAGCTTCCAATATTTTTTATCATTCAGAAAAAGTGGGGTTTTTACTTATTGAAAATTATAAAATAATGACAGTACTCATTTCTGTATAGCATTACTGCATTATATCTCATTAGCGCCATTAAAATTATTACGTCCGTTATTTGTTCAGTCTAAACAGACAAATCCTAATTTAATACTTGATTCCAGTCACCCATTATTTAACATGTGACTTTGCTGGTAACCCAGTATTTTATTTTTAACTAGAACCATATAAGTAACTGTAGAATTGGAATTCTAACTGCAGAATTCATTACAAGACACAAATATTTTTCTTAGAACAGGTTCAAAATATGCTCACTTAAAAAAATATAGACGACTCCTTTGTGAATAAATCTGTGAATGTGTGTGTGTATCTGTCTTACACACACACACACACACACACACACACACACACACACACACACACA